>CP092876.1:70175651-70493542 GCA_030710605.1 Cordylochernes scorpioides
ATGATATAAGCGCCATATTTTAATAATTTATATTCCACGAGATATGAGGTTGGGAAATATTTCGAACACGGTCTATAACTCGAGATATAGGAGGTCTATGTAGTCGTGGCTAGAACCATCGGATAGAGCCGGAAAAGTAGCACATGCTGATTTGAATCACTTCTTCCATACATTTGTATTCCACATTGTATCACTTCGGGAAATAAATTTTAACACGGCTTTATAACTCGAGATATAGGAGGTCTATGTAGTCGTGGCTAGAACCATCGGATAGAGCCGGAAAAGTAGCACATGCTGATTTGAATCACTTCTTCCATATATTTGTATTCCACATTGTATCACTTTGGGAAATAAATTTTAACACGGCTTTATAACTCGAGATATAGGAGGTCTATGTTGTCAAGATAGTACCTTCGGATAGAGCAAGAAAAGACGCACACGATGATATAAGCGCGATATTTTAATAATTTATATTCCACGAGATATGAGGTTGGGAAATATTCCGAACACGGTCTATAACTCGAGATATAGGAGCTCTATGTAGTCGTGGCTAGAACCATCGGATAGAGCAGGAAAAGTTGCACATGCTGATATAAACCACTTCTTCCATTTATTTATATTCCATATTGTATCACTTTGGGAAATTACTTTTAACACGACTTTCTAACTCTAGATATAGGAGGTCTATGTTGTCGAGACTAGAACTTTCGTATAGAGCAAGAAAAGACGCACACGAAGATATAAGCGCGATATTTTAATAATTTATATTCCACGAGATATGAGGTTGGGAAATATTTCGAACACGGTCTATAACTCGAGATATAGGAGGTCTATGTAGTCGTGGCTAGAACCATCGGATAGAGCCGGAAAAGTAGCACATGCTGATTTGAATCACTTCTTCCATATATTTGTATTCCACATTGTATCACTTCGGGAAATAAATTTTAACACGGCTTTATAACTCGAGATATAGAAGGTCTATGTTGTCGAGACTAGTGCCTTCAGATAGAGCAAGAAAAGCCGCACACGATGATTTGAATCACTTCTTCCATATATTTGTATTCCACATTGTATCACTTTGGGAAATAAATTTTAACACGGCTTTATAACTCGAGATATAGGAGGTCTATGTAGTCGTGGCTAAAACAATCGGATAGAACAGGAAAAGTTGCACATGATGATATAAGCGTCATATTTTAATAATTTATATTCCACGAGATATGAGGTTGGGAAATATTTCGAACACGGTCTATAACTCGAGATATAGGAGGTCTATGTAGTCGTGGCTAGAACCTTCGGATAGAGCAGGAAAAGTTGCACATGATGATATAAACGTCATATTTTAATAATTTATATTCCACGAGATATGAGGTTGGGAAATATTTCGAACACGGTCTATAACTCGAGATATAGGAGGTCTATGTAGTCTTGGCTAGAACCATCGGATAGAGCAGGAAAAGTAGCACATGCTGATTTGAATCACTTCTTCCATATATTTGTATTCCACATTGTATCACTTTGGGAAATTACTTTTAACACGACTTTATAACTCTAGATATAGGAGGTCTATGTTGTCGAGACTAGTACTTTCGTATAGAGCAAGAAAAGACGCACACGATGATATAAGCGTCATATTTTGATAATTTATATTCCACGAGATATGAGGTTGGGAAATATTTCGAACACGGTCTATAACTCGAGATATAGGAGGTCTATGTAGTCTTGGCTAGAACCATCGGATAGAGCAGGAAAAGTAGCACATGCTGATTTGAATCTCTTCTTCCATATATTTGTATTCCACATTGTATCACTTCGGGAAATAAATTTTAACACGGCTTTATAAATCGAGATATAGGAGGTCTATGTAGTCGTGGCTAGAACCATCGGATAGAGAAGGAAAAGTAGCACATGCTGATTTGAATCACTTCTTCCATATATTTGTATTCCACATTGTATCACTTTGGGAAATAAATTTTAACACGGCTTTATAACTCGAGATATAGGAGGTCTATGTAGTCCTGGCTAAAACAATCGGATAGAACAGGAAAAGTTGCACATGATGATATAAGCGCCATATTTTAATAATTTATATTCCACGAGATATGAGGTTGGGAAATATTTCGAACACGGTCTATAACTCGAGATATAGGAGGTCTATGTAGTCGTGGCTAGAACCATCGGATAGAGTCGGAAAAGTAGCACATGCTGATTTGAATCACTTCTTCCATATATTTGTATTCCACATTGTATCACTTCGGGAAATAAATTTTAACACGGCTTTATAACTCGAGATATAGGAGGTCTATGTAGTCGTGGCTAGAACCATCGGATAGAGCCGGAAAAGTAGCACATGCTGATTTGAATCACTTCTTCCATATATTTGTATTCCACATTGTATCACTTCGGGAATTAAATTTTAACACGGCTTTATAACTCGAGATATAGGGGGTCTATGTAGTCGTGGCTAGAACCATCGGATAGAGTCGGAAAAGTAGCACATGCTGATTTGAATCACTTCTTCCATATATTTGTATTCCACATTGTATCACTTTGGGAAATAAATTTTACCACGGCTTTATAACTCGAGATATAGGAGGTCTATATTGTCGAGACTAGTACCTTCAGATACAGCAAGAAAAGCCGCACACGATGATTTGAATCACTTCTTCCATATATTTGTATTCCACATTGTATCACTTTGGGAAATAAATTTTAACACGACTTTATAACTCGAGATATAGGAGGTCTATGTAGTCGTGGCTAGAACATTCAGATAGAAAGGAAAAGTTGCACATGATGATATAAGCGCCATATTTCAATAATTTATATTCCACGAGATATGAGGTTGGGAAATATTTCGAACACGGTCTATAACTCGAGATATAGGAGGTCTATGTAGTCGTGGCTAGAACCATCGGATAGAGCAGGAAAAGTAGCACATGCTGATTTGAATCACTTCTTCCATATATTTGTATTCCACATTGTATCACTTTGGGAAATAAATTTTAACACCGCTTTATAACTCGAGATATAGGAGGTCTATTTTGTCAAGACTAGTTCCTTCGGATAGAGCAGGAAAAGTTGCACATGCTGATATGAACCACTACTTCATATATTTGTATTCCACATTGTATCACTTTGGGAAATAAATTTTAACACGGCTTTATAACTCGAGATATAGAAGGTCTATGTTGTCGAGACTAGTACCTTCAGATAGAGCAAGAAAAGCCGCACACGATGATTTGAATCACTTCTTCCATATATTTGTATTCCACATTGTATCACTTTGGGAAATAAATTTTAACACGGCTTTATAACTCGAGATATAGGAGGTCTATGTAGTCGTGGCTAGAACAATCGGATAGAGCAGGAAAAGTTGCACATGCTGATATGAACCACTTCTTCCATATATTTGTATTCCACATTGTATCACTTTGGGAAATAAATTTTAACATGGCTTTATAACTCGAGATATAGAAGGTCTATGTTGTCGAGACTAGTACCTTCAGATAGAGCAAGAAAAGCCGCACACGATGATTTGAATCACTTCTTCCATATATTTGTATTCCACATTGTATCACTTTGGGAAATAAATTTTAACACGGCTTTATAACTCGAGATATAGGAGGTCTATGTAGTCGTGGCTAAAACAATCGGATAGAACAGGAAAAGTTGCACATGATGATATAAGCGCCATATTTTAATAATTTATATTCCACGAGATATGAGGTTGGGAAATATTTCGAACACGGTCTATAACTCGAGATATAGGAGGTCTATGTAGTCGTGGCTAGAACCATCGGATAGAGCAGGGAAAGTTGCACATGCTGATATGAACCACTTCTTCCATTTATTTGTATTCCACATTGTATCACTTTGGGAAATTACTTTTAACACGACTTTATAACTCTAGATATAGGAGGTCTATGTTGTCGAGACTAGTACTTTCGTATAGAGCAAGAAAAGACGCACACGATGATATAAGCGCGATATTTTAATAATTTATATTCCACGAGATATGAGGTTGGGAAATATTTCGAACACGGTCTATAACTCGAGATATAGGAGGTCTATGTAGTCGTGGCTAGAACCATCGGATAGAGCCGGAAAAGTAGCACATGCTGATTTGAATCACTTCTTCCATATATTTGTATTCCACATTGTATCACTTCGGGAAATAAATTTTAACACGGCTTTATAACTCGAGATATAGGAGGTCTATGTAGTCGTGGCTAGAACCATCGGATAGAGCAGGAAAAGTAGCACATGCTGATTTGAATCACTTCTTCCTAATATTTGTATTCCACATTGTATCACTTCGGGAAATAAATTTTAACACGGTCTATAACTCGAGATATAGGAGGTCTATGTAGTCGTGGCTAGAACCATCGGATAGAGCAGGAAAAGTAGCACATGCTGATTTGAATCACTTCTTCCATATATTTGTATTCCACATTGTATCACTTTGGGAAATAAATTTTAACACGGCTTTATAACTCGAGATATAGGAGGTCTATGTAGTCGTGGCTAGAACAATTGGATAGAACAGGAAAAGTTGCACATGATGATATAAGCGCCATATTTTAATAATTTATATTCCACGAGATATGAGGTTGGGAAATATTTCGAACACGGTCTATAACTCGAGATATAGGAGGTCTATGTAGTCGTGGCTAGAACCATCGGATAGAGCAGGAAAAGTTGCACATGCTGATATGAACCACTTCTTCCATATATTTGTATTCCACATTGTATCACTTTGGGAAATAAATTTTAACACGGCTTTATAACTCGAGATATAGAAGGTCTATGTTGTCGAGACTAGTACCTTCAGATAGAGCAAGAAAAGCCGCACACGATGATTTGAATCACTTCTTCCATATATTTGTATTCCACATTGTATCACTTTGGGAAATAAATTTTAACACGGCCTTATAACTCGAGATATAGGAGGTCTATGTAGTCGTGGCTAAAACAATCTGATAGAACAGGAAAAGGTGCACATGATGATATAAGCGCCATATTTTAATAATTTATATTCCACGAGATATGAGGTTGGGAAATATTTCGAACACGGTCTATAACTCGAGATATAGGAGGTCTATGTAGTCGTGGCTAGAACCATCGGATAGAGCAGGAAAAGTTGCACATGCTGATATGAACCACTTCTTCCATATATTTGTATTCCACATTGTATCACTTTGGGAAATAAATTTTAACACGGCTTTATAACTCGAGATATAGAAGGTCTATGTTGTCGAGACTAGTACCTTCAGATAGAGCAAGAAAAGCCGCACACGATGATTTGAATCACTTCTTCCATATATTTGTATTCCACATTGTATCACTTTGGGAAATAAATTTTAACACGGCTTTATAACTCGAGATATAGAAGGTCTATGTTGTCGAGACTAGTACTTTCGTATAGAGCAAGAAAAGACGCACTTGCTGATTTGAATCACTTCTTCCATATATTTGTATTCCACATTGTATCACTTTGGGAAATAAATTTTAACACGGCTTTATAACTCGAGATATAGGAGGTCTATGTTGTCAAGATAGTACCTTCGGATAGAGCAAGAAAAGACGCACACGATGATATAAGCGCGATATTTTAATAATTTATATTCCACGAGATATGAGGTTGGGAAATATTCCGAACACGGTCTATAACTCGAGATATAGGAGGTCTATGTAGTCGTGGCTAGAACCTTCGGATAGAGCAGGAAAAGTTGCACATGATGATATAAACGTCATATTTTAATAATTTATATTCCACGAGATATGAGGTTGGGAAATATTTCGAACACGGTCTATAACTCGAGATATAGGAGGTCTATGTAGTCGTGGCTAGAACCATCGGATAGAGCCGGAAAAGTAGCACATGCTGATTTGAATCACTTCTTCCATATATTTGTATTCCACATTGTATCACTTCGGGAAATAAATTTTAACACGGCTTTATAACTCGAGATATAGGAGGTCTATGTAGTCGTGGCTAGAACCATTGGATAGAGCCAGAAAAGTAGCACATGCTGATTTGAATCACTTCTTCCATATATTTGTATTCCACATTGTATCACTTCGGGAATTAAATTTTAACACGGCTTTATAACTCGAGATATAGGAGGTCTATGTAGTCGTGGCTAGAACCATCGGATAGAGCAGGAAAAGTTGCACATGGTGATATGAAATACTTCTTCCATATATTTGTATTCCACATTGTATCACTTTGGGAAATAAATTTTACCACGGCTTTATAACTCGAGATATAGGAGGTCTATGTAGTCGTGGCTAGAACCATCGGATAGAGCAGGAAAAGTAGCACATGCTGATTTGAATCACTTCTTCCATATATTTGTATTCCACATTGTATCACTTTGGGAAATAAATTTTAACACGGCTTTATAACTCGAGATATAGGAGGTCTATTTTGTCAAGACTAGTTCCTTCGGATAGAGCAGGAAAAGTTGCACATGCTGATATGAACCACTACTTCATATATTTGTATTCCACATAGTATCACTTTGGGAAATAAATTTTAACACGGCTTTATAACTCGAGATATAGAAGGTCTATGTTGTCGAGACTAGTACCTTCAGATAGAGCAAGAAAAGCCGCACACGATGATTTGAATCACTTCTTCCATATATTTGTATTCCACATTGTATCACTTTGGGAAATAAATTTTAACACGGCTTTATAACTCGAGATATAGGAGGTCTATGTAGTCGTGGCTAGAACAATCGGATAGAGCAGGAAAAGTTGCACATGCTGATATGAACCACTTCTTCCATATATTTGTATTCCACATTGTATCACTTTGGGAAATAAATTTAACATGGCTTTATAACTCGAGATATAGAAGGTCTATGTTGTCGAGACTAGTACCTTCAGATAGAGCAAGAAAAGCCGCACACGATGATTTGAATCACTTCTTCCATATATTTGTATTCCACATTGTATCACTTCGGGAAATAAATTTTAACACGGCTTTATAACTCGAGATATAGGAGGTCTATGTAGTCGTGGCTAAAACAATCGGATAGAACAGGAAAAGTTGCACATGATGATATAAGCGCCATATTTTAATAATTTATATTCCACGAGATATGAGGTTGGGAAATATTTCGAACACGGTCTATAACTCGAGATATAGGAGGTCTATGTAGTCGTGGCTAGAACCATCGGATAGAGCAGGGAAAGTTGCACATGCTGATATGAACCACTTCTTCCATTTATTTGTATTCCACATTGTATCACTTTGGGAAATTACTTTTAACACGACTTTATAACTCTAGATATAGGAGGTCTATGTTGTCGAGACTAGTACTTTCGTATAGAGCAAGAAAAGACGCACACGATGATATAAGCGCGATATTTTAATAATTTATATTCCACGAGATATGAGGTTGGGAAATATTTCGAACACGGTCTATAACTCGAGATATAGGAGGTCTATGTAGTCGTGGCTAGAACCATCGGATAGAGCCGGAAAAGTAGCACATGCTGATTTGAATCACTTCTTCCATATATTTGTATTCCACATTGTATCACTTCGGGAAATAAATTTTAACACGGCTTTATAACTCGAGATATAGGAGGTCTATGTAGTCGTGGCTAGAACCATCGGATAGAGCCGGAAAAGTAGCACATGCTGATTTTAATCACTTCTTCCTAATATTTGTATTCCACATTGTATCACTTCGGGAAATAAATTTTAACACGGCTTTATAACTCGAGATATAGTAGGTCTATGTAGTCGTGGCTAGAACCATCGGATAGAGCAGGAAAAGTAGCACATGCTGATTTGAATCACTTCTTCCATATATTTGTATTCCACATTGTATCACTTTGGGAAATAAATTTTAACACGGCTTTATAACTCGAGATATAGGAGGTCTATGTAGTCGTGGCTAGAACAATTGGATAGAACAGGAAAAGATGCACATGATGATATAAGCGCCATATTTTAATAATTTATATTCCACGAGATATGAGGTTGGGAAATATTTCGAACACGGTCTATAACTCGAGATATAGGAGGTCTATGTAGTCGTGGCTAGAACCATCGGATAGAGCAGGGAAAGTTGCACATGCTGATATGAACCACTTCTTCCATATATTTGTATTCCACATTGTATCACTTTGGGAAATAAATTTTAACACGGCTTTATAACTCGAGATATAGAAGGTCTATGTTGTCGAGACTAGTACCTTCAGATAGAGCAAGAAAAGCCGCACACGATGATTTGAATCACTTCTTCCATATATTTGTATTCCACATTGTATCACTTTGGGAAATAAATTTTAACACGACTTTATAACTCGAGATATAGGAGGTCTATGTAGTCGTGGCTAGAACATTCGGATAGAACAGGAAAAGTTGCACATGATGATATAAGCGCCATATTTCAATAATTTATATTCCACGAGATATGACGTTGGGAAATATTTCGAACACGGTCTATAACTCGAGATATAGGAGGTCTATGTTGTCGTGGCTAGAACCATCGGATAGAGCAGGAAAAGTAGCACATGCTGATTTGAATCACTTCTTCCATATATTTGTATTCCACATTGTATCACTTTGGGAAATAAATTTTAACACGGCTTTATAACTCGAGATATAGGAGGTCTATTTTGTCAAGACTAGTTCCTTCGGATAGAGCAGGAAAAGTTGCACATGCTGATATGAACCACTACTTCATATATTTGTATTCCACATTGTATCACTTTGGGAAATAAATTTTAACACGGCTTTATAACTCGAGATATAGAAGGTCTATGTTGTCGAGACTAGTACCTTCAGATAGAGCAAGAAAAGCCGCACACGATGATTTGAATCACTTCTTCCATATATTTGTATTCCACATTGTATCACTTTGGGAAATAAATTTTAACACGGCTTTATAACTCGAGATATAGGAGGTCTATGTAGTCGTGCCTAGAACAATCGGATAGAGCAGGAAAAGTTGCACATGCTGATATGAACCACTTCTTCCATATATTTGTATTCCACATTGTATCACTTTGGGAAATAAATTTTAACATGGCTTTATAACTCGAGATATAGAAGGTCTATGTTGTCGAGACTAGTACCTTCAGATAGAGCAAGAAAAGCCGCACACGATGATTTGAATCACTTCTTCCATATATTTGTATTCCACATTGTATCACTTCGGGAAATAAATTTTAACACGGCTTTATAACTCGAGATATAGGAGGTCTATGTAGTCGTGGCTAGAACATTCGGATAGAACAGGAAAAGTTGCACATGATGATATAAGCGCCATATTTCAATAATTTATATTCCACGAGATATGAGGTTGGGAAATATTTCGAACACGGTCTATAACTCGAGATATAGGAGGTCTATGTAGTCGTGGCTAGAACCATCGGATAGAGCAGGAAAAGTAGCACATGCTGATTTGAATCACTTCTTCCATATATTTGTATTCCACATTGTATCACTTTGGGAAATAAATTTTAACACGGCTTTATAACTCGAGATATAGGAGGTCTATTTTGTCAAGACTAGTTCCTTCGGATAGAGCAGGAAAAGTTGCACATGCTGATATGAACCACTACTTCATATATTTGTATTCCACATTGTATCACTTTGGGAAATAAATTTTAACACGGCTTTATAACTCGAGATATAGGAGGTCTATGTAGTCGTGGCTAGAACAATCGGATAGAGCAGGAAAAGTTGCACATGCTGATATGAACCACTTCTTCCATATATTTGTATTCCACATTGTATCACTTTGGGAAATAAATTTTAACACGGCTTTATAACTCGAGATATAGGAGGTCTATGTAGTCGTGGCTAGAACAATCGGATAGAGCAGGAAAAGTTGCACATGCTGATATGAACCACTTCTTCCATATATTTGTATTCCACATTGTATCACTTTGGGAAATAAATTTTAACACGGCTTTATAACTCGAGATATAGGAGGTCTATGTAGTCGTGGCTAAAACAATCGGATAGAACAGGAAAAGTTGCACATGATGATATAAGCGCCATATTTTAATAATTTATATTCCACGAGATATGAGGTTGGGAAATATTTCGAACACGGTCTATAACTCGAGATATAGGAGGTCTATGTAGTCGTGGCTAGAACCATCGGATAGAGCAGGAAAAGTTGCACATGCTGATATGAACCACTTCTTCCATTTATTTGTATTCCACATTGTATCACTTTGGGAAATTACTTTTAACACGACTTTATAACTCTAGATATAGGAGGTCTATGTTGTCGAGACTAGTACTTTCGTATAGAGCAAGAAAAGACGCACACGATGATATAAGCGCGATATTTTAATAATTTATATTCCACGAGATATGAGGTTGGGAAATATTTCGAACACGGTCTATAACTCGAGATATAGGAGGTCTATGTAGTCGTGGCTAGAACCATCGGATAGAGCCGGAAAAGTAGCACATGCTGATTTGAATCACTTCTTCCATATATTTGTATTCCACATTGTATCACTTCGGGAAATAAATTTTAACACGGCTTTATAACTCGAGATATAGGAGGTCTATGTAGTCGTGGCTAGAACCATCGGATAGAGCAGGAAAAGTAGCACATGCTGATTTGAATCACTTCTTCCATATATTTGTATTCCACATTGTATCACTTTGGGAAATAAATTTTAACACGGCTTTATAACTCGAGATATAGGAGGTCTATGTAGTCGTGGCTAGAACAATTGGATAGAACAGGAAAAGATGCACATGATGATATAAGCGCCATATTTTAATAATTTATATTCCACGAGATATGAGGTTGGGAAATATTTCGAACACGGTCTATAACTCGAGATATAGGAGGTCTATGTAGTCGTGGCTAGAACCATCGGATAGAGCAGGGAAAGTTGCACATGCTGATATGAACCACTTCTTCCATATATTTGTATTCCACATTGTATCACTTTGGGAAATTACTTTTAACACGACTTTATAACTCTAGATATAGGAGGTCTATGTTGTCGAGACTAGTACTTTCGTATAGAGCAAGAAAAGACGCACACGATGATATAAGCGCCATATTTTAATAATTTATATTCCACGAGATATGAGGTTGGGAAATATTTCGAATACGGTCTATAACTCGAGATATAGGAGGTCTATGTAGTCGTGGCTAGAACCTTCGGATAGAGCAGGAAAAGTTGCACATGATGATATAAACGCCATATTTTAATAATTTATATTCCACGAGATATGAGGTTGGGAAATATTTCGAACACGGTCTATAACTCGAGATATAGGAGGTCTATGTAGTCGGGGCTCGAACCATCGGATAGAGCAGGAAAAGTAGCACATGCAGATTTGAATCATTTCTTCCATATATTTGTATTCCACATTGTATCACTTTGGGAAATAAATTTTAACACGACTTTATAACTCTAGATATAGGAGGTCTATGTTGTCGAGACTAGTACTTTCGTATAGAGCAAGAAAAGACGCCCACGATGATATAAGCGCGATATTTTAATAATTTATATTCCACGAGATATGAGGTTGGGAAATATTTCGAACACAGGTCTATAACTCGAGATATAGGAGGTCTATGTAGTCGTGGCTAGAACCATCGGATAGAGCCGGAAAAGTAGCACATGCTGATTTGAATCACTTCTTCCATATATTTGTATTCCACATTGTATCACTTCGGGAAATAAATTTTAACACGGCTTTATAACTCGAGATATAGGAGGTCTATGTAGTCGTGGCTAGAACCATCGGATAGAGCTGGAAAAGTAGCACATGCTGATTTGAATCACTTCTTCCATATATTTGTATTCCACATTGTATCACTTTGGGAAATAAATTTTAACACGGCTTTATAACTCGAGATATAGGAGGTCTATGTTGTCAAGATAGTACCTTTGGATAGAGCAAGAAAAGACGCACACGATGATATAAGCGCGATATTTTAATAATTTATATTCCACGAGATATGAGGTTGGGAAATATTTCGAACACGGTCTATAACTCGAGATATAGGAGGTCTATGTAGTCTTGGCTAGAACCATCGGATAGAGCAGGAAAAGTAGCACATGCTGATTTGAATCTCTTCTTCCATATATTTGTATTCCACATTGTATCACTTTGGGAAATTACTTTTAACACGACTTTATAACTCTAGATATAGGAGGTCTATTTTGTCGATACTAGTACTTTCGTATAGAGCAAGTAAAGACGCACACGATGATATAAGCGCCATATTTTAATAATTTATATTCCACGAGATATGAGGTTGGGAAATATTTCGAACACGGTCTATAACTCGAGATATAGGAGGTCTATGTAGTCGGGGCTCAAACCATCGGATAGAGCAGGAAAAGTAGCACATGCAGATTTGAATCACTTCTTCCATATATTTGTATTCCACATTGTATCACTTTGGGAAATAAATTTTAACACGGCTTTATAACCCGAGAAATAGGAGGTCTATGTTGTCGAGACTAGTACCTTCGGATAGAGCAAAAAATGACGCACACGATGATATAAACCTCATATTTTAATAATTTATATTCCACGAGATATGAGGTTGGGAAATATTTCGAACACGGTCTATAACTCGAGATATAGGAGGTCTATGTAGTCGGGGCTCAGAACCATCGGATAGAGCAGGAAAAGTAGCACATGCAGATTTGAATCACTTCTTCCATATATTTGTATTCCACATTGTATCACTTTGGGAAATAAATTTTAACACGACTTTATAACTCTAGATATAGGAGGTCTATGTTGTCGAGACTAGTACTGTCGTATAGAGCAAGAAAAGACGCACACGATGATATAAGCGCGATATTTTAATAATTTATATTCCACGAGATATGAGGTTGGGAAATATTTCGAACACGGTCTATAACTCGAGATATAGGAGGTCTATGTAGTCGTGGCTAGAACCATCGGATAGAGCCGGAAAAGTAGCACATGCTGATTTGAATCACTTCTTCCATATATTTGTATTCCACATTGTATCACTTCGGGAAATAAATTTTAACACGGCTTTATAACTCGAGATATAGGAGGTCTATGTAGGCGTGGCTAGAACCATCGGATAGAGCAGGAAAAGTAGCACATGGAGATTTGAATCACTTCTTCCATATATTTGTATTCCACATTGTATCACTTTGGGAAATAAATTTTAACACGGCTTTATAACTCGAGATATAGGAGGTCTATGTAGTCGTGGCTAGAACCATCGGATAGAGGAGGAAAAGTCGCACATGCTGATATGAACCACTACTGCCATATATTTGTATTCCACATTGTATCACTTTGGGAAATAAATTTTAACACGACTTTATAACTCGAGATATAGGAGGTCTATGTAGTCGTGGCTAGAACCATCGGATAGAGCAGGAAAAGTTGCACATTCTGATATGAACCACTTCTCCCATATATTTGTATTCCACATTGTATCACTTTGGGAAATAAATTTTAACACGGCTTTATAACTCGAGATATAGGAGGTCTATGTAGTCGTGGCTAGAACAATTGGATAGAACAGGAAAAGTTGCACATGATGATATAAGCGCCATATTTTAATAATTTATATTCCACGAGATATGAAGTTGGGAAATGTTTCGAACACGGTCTATAACTCGAGATATAGGAGGTCTATGTAGTCGTGGCTAGAACCATCGGATAGAGCAGGAAAAGTTGCACATGCTGATATGAACCACTTCTTCCATATATTTGTATTCCACATTGTATCACTTTGGGAAATAAATTTTAACAAGCTTTATAACTCGAGATATAGAAGGTCTATGTTGTCGAGACTAGTACCTTCAGATAGAGCAAGAAAAGCCGCACACGATGATTTGAATCACTTCTTCCATATATTTGTATTCCACATTGTATCACTTTGGGAAATAAATTTTAACACGGCTTTATAACTCGAGATATAGGAGGTCTATGTAGTCGTGGCTAGAACCATCGGATAGAGCCGGAAAAGTAGCACATGCTGATTTGAATCACTTCTTCCATATATTTGTATTCCACATTGTATCACTTTGGGAAATAAATTTTAACACGGCTTTATAACTCGAGATATAGGAGGTCTATGTTGTCAAGATAGTACCTTTGGATAGAGCAAGAAAAGACGCACACGATGATATAAGCGCGATATTTTAATAATTTATATTCCACGAGATATGAGGTTGGGAAATATTTCGAACACGGTCTATAACTCGAGATATAGGAGGTCTATGTAGTCTTGGCTAGAACCATCGGATAGAGCAGGAAAAGTAGCACATGCTGATTTGAATCACTTCTTCCATATTTTTGTATTCCACATTGTATCACTTTGGGAAATTACTTTTAACACGACTTTATAACTCTAGATATAGGAGGTCTATGTTGTCGAGACTAGTACTTTCGTATAGAGCAAGAAAAGACGCACACGATGATATAAGCGCCATATTTTGATAATTTATATTCCACGAGATATGAGGTTGGGAAATATTTCGAACACGGTCTATAACTCGAGATATAGGAGGTCTATGTAGTCTTGGCTAGAACCATCGGATAGAGCAGGAAAAGTAGCACATGCTGATTTGAATCTCTTCTTCCATATATTTGTATTCCACATTGTATCACTTTGGGAAATTACTTTTAACACGACTTTATAACTCTAGATATAGGAGGTCTATTTTGTCGATACTAGTACTTTCGTATAGAGCAAGTAAAGACGCACACGATGATATAAGCGCCATATTTTAATAATTTATATTCCACGAGATATGAGGTTGGGAAATATTTCGAACACGGTCTATAACTCGAGATATAGGAGGTCTATGTAGTCGGGGCTCAAACCATCGGATAGAGCAGGAAAAGTAGCACATGCAGATTTGAATCACTTCTTCCATATATTTGTATTCCTCATTGTATCACTTTGGGAAATAAATTTTAACACGACTTTATAACTCCAGATATAGGAGGTCTATGTTGTCGAGACTAGTACAGTCGTATAGAGAAAGAAAAGACGCACACGATGATATAAGCGCGATATTTTAATAATTTATATTCCACGAGATATGAGGTTGGGAAATATTTCGAACACGGTCTATAACTCGAGATATAGGAGGTCTATGTAGTCGTGGCTAAAACCATCGGATAGAGCCGGAAAAGTAGCACATGCTGATTTGAATCACTTCTTCCATATATTTGTATTCCACATTGTATCACTTCGGGAAATAAATTTTAACACGGCTTTATAACTCGAGATATAGGAGGTCTATGTAGTCGTGGCTAGAATCATCGGATAGAGCAGGAAAAGTAGCACATGCAGATTTGAATCACTTCTTCCATATATTTGTATTCCACATTGTATCACTTTGGGAAATAAATTTTAACACGGCTTTATAACTCGAGATATAGAAGGTCTATGTAGTCGTGGCTAGAACCATCGGATAGAGCAGGAAAAGTTGCACATTCTGATATGAACCACTACTTCCATATATTTGTATTCCACATTGTATCACTTTGGGAAATAAATTTAACACGACTTCATAACTCGAGATATAGGAGGTCTATGTAGTCGTGGCTAGAACCATCGGATAGAGCAGAAAAAGTAGCACATGCTGATTTGAATCACTTCTCCCATATATTTGTATTCCACATTGTATCACTTTGGGAAATAAATTTTAACACGGCTTTATAACTCGAGATATAGGAGGTCTATGTTGTCAAGACTAGTACCTTCGGATAGAGCAAGAAAAGTCGCACACGAGGATATAAACCCCATATTTTAATAATTTATATTCCACGAGATATGAGGTTGGGAAATATTTCGAACACGGTCTATAACTCGAGATATAGAAGGTCTATGTAGTCGTGGCTAGAACCATCGGATAGAGCCGGAAAACTAGCACATGCTGATTTGAATCAGTTCTTCCATCTATTTGTATTCCACATTGTATCACTTTGGGAAATAAATTTTAACACGGCTTTATAACCCGAGAAATAGGATGTCTATGTTGTCGAGACTAGTACCTTCGGATAGAGCAAAAAAATGACGCACACGATGATATAAACCTCATATTTTAATAATTTATATTCCACGAGATATGAGGTTGGGAAATATTTCGAACACGGTCTATAACTCGAGATATAGAAGGTCTATGTAGTCGTGGCTAAACCATCGGATAGAGCAGTAAAACTAGCACATGCTGATTTGAATCACTTCTTCCATATATTTGTATTCCACATTGTATCACTTTGGGAAATAAATTTTAACACGGCTTTATAACTCGAGATATAGGAGGTCTATGTTGTCGAGACTAGTACCTTCGGATAGAGCAAAAAAATGACGCACACGATGATATAAACCTCATATTTTAATAATTTATATTCCACGAGATATGAGGTTGGGAAATATTTCGAACACGGTCTATAACTCGAGATATAGAAGGTCTATGTAGTCGTGGCTAGAACCATCGGATAGAGCAGGAAAATTAGCACATGCTGATTTGAATCACTTCTTCCATTTATTTGTATTCCACATTGTATCACTTTGGGAAATAAATTTTAACACGGCTTTATAACCCGAGATATATTAGGTCATGTTGTCGAGACTAGGACCTTTGGATAGAGCAAGAAAAGACGCACATGGACATATAAACCACATATTTTAATAATTTATATTCCACGAGATATGAGGTTGGGAAATATTTCGAACACGGTCTATAACTCGAGATATAGAAGTCTTGGAAGTCGTGGCTAGAACCATCGGATAGAGCAGGAAAAGTTGCACATGAAATATGTACCACTTCTTCCATATATTTGTATTCCACATTGTATCGCTTTGGGAAATAATTTTCAACACGACTCTATAATTCGAGATATATTAGGTCCATGTTGTCGAGACTAGGACCTTTGGATAGAGCAAGAAAAGACGCACATGGACATATAAACCACATATTTTAATAATTTATATTCCACGAGATATGAGGTTGGGAATTATTTCGAACACGGTCTATAACTCGAGATATAGGAAGGTCTTGGAAGTCGTGGCTAGAACCATCGGATAGAGCAGGAAAAGTTGCACATGCTGATATGAACCACTTCTTCCATTTATTTGTATTCCACATTGTATCACTTTGGGAAATAAATTTTAACACGGCTTTATAACTCGAGATATAGGAGGTCTATGTTGTCGAGACTAGTACCTTCGGATAGAGCAAAAAAATGAGGCACACGATGATATAAACCTCATATTTTAATAATTTATATTCCACGAGATATGAGGTTGGGAAATATTTCGAACACGGTCTATAACTCGAGATATAGAAGGTCTATGTAGTCGTGGCTAGAACCATCGGATAGAGCAGGAAAATTAGCACATGCTGATTTGAATCACTTCTTCCATATACAGTCGAACTTGGATAATTCGAACCCCAAGGGACCATAAAAAAATTCGAATTATCCAAAAATTCGAATTAAAGATGTTTTGAATAAAAAGGCTTAAAACAATAAAAAATCTCACAATTTTGATCAATTCCTTTATTAAGAATAACAGAATAACATTAGTTGCTGTAAATTTACATTTTTACCGTATATTTAGATTATGTGCAATAATTGTATGTATATACTATATACATATTAAAAAATTTCAAAACTGATGTATTAATGTACAAAAAAAAAAAGGCAGATTGCTGGTTTAAAAAATGTACAGATTATTCTGCTTCGTTGGAACTCTGAAATTTAATTTTTGCCAAAGAAGTCAGAAATCTTAGCCTGTTTTCTAGAATTAAGTCTTTCAGTAAGGACAAAGGATTCTAACATATTCAACGAGTGGAAAATAGAGGGACTTACGTCATTTTACTTTCAAAAAAGCTTCTAAGTGGATGATATAGTTCGTTGCTTCGGCCGCACTTGGAACGTTCATTTCCCCGGCAACTGATGACTCGTCTTCATCACCCGATGCCTCGTCGCCGTCTTGTTTTTCAATGTTGCGGTTGAGAACTTCAGCGATGATATCTGCGTCGGTTATCTCACCACATACTGCAACATCGTCATCCACGTTTAAGAAATCGTCATACGAGATGGTAGGATTAGAAATGACGTCCTCCCAGCCGTCAACTGAAGGCATCGTTTCCGCTATAATATCATCTGCATTTTCTTCATCCTCCTCCTTTTTTACGAAACCAGCTTTTTTAAAACAGTGTTTGATCGTTTCGGACGTTACTTGGTCCCAAGCTTTCTTACACAATCGAGAGGCTTGAAGAACGTCAAGTTTGATTTTAAGGGCTTCGGAATCTCCTGTCAATATGTTCTCAACTAGAAACCGTCTGTAAAAATGCTTAAGATTTTTGATGACTCCCTTGTCCATGGGCTGGATAACCGAAGTCATGTTGGCAGGAAAAAAAATTACTTCCACATTTTCCATTGGAGGAATTGAGTTGTGTGCAGTACAGTTATCGATAAATAAAATAACTTTTCGTTTTTCTTTTGTGAACTTTTTGTCCAAGTTCAACAGCCACTTCTCAAAAAGATAACTAGTCATCCAAGCTCTTGCGCTGTTTGCATAGTCCACTGGCTTCGTTTTGACGTTCTTGAAACAGCGTGGATTGGCTGCCTTGCCTATCATCAATAGAGGAAGCTTTTTCAGATCCATCCATATTTGCACCAACCAGGAGAGTGACTCTCTCTTTGCTTAGTTTTCCCCCCGTGACATTTTTCATGCTTAAAAGCTAGCGTTTTGTCAGGGGTGCATTTAAAAAAAAAAGACCCGTTTCATCAACATTGAAGACGTCTCTAGCGTCTTTATCCTGGATCAATTCCCGTAAATTATTTTACCATTGTTCGGCTACTTGTAGATTAACGGCCCCACTTTCTCCACAAATGGTTTTGAACGAAATTTTGTTGCGTTCTTTGAAGCCATCTAGCCACCCAGAACTCGCCTTAAAATCGGTTTTCCCCATTTCAGTAGCAAATTGTTCAGCTTTGCTTCTTATAAGGTGACCACTCACGGGAATCTTCTTATCTCTTGCTTGCTTGAACCATTTTAAAACACATTTGTCCAAATCAGGATTTCCCGGCTCCCTTAACCTTTTTCGGCCTTTATCACACTCACTTTCACTCCTGAGAATTTTTTCTTTATTTTTTAAGTACGTCGACAACGTGTTTCGAGGAATCCCAAAGTCCTTAGCAATATCGGATTTTTTTTTCATCCCCATCTCTACTTCTTTAATCGCCGCTATTTTTTTCAGCCAACGTCAAAGTTTTGTATGTTCGAAGCGCCGACATATTCGCTCCTTTTAGCTTTCTTGATAAATAAGGAGTCTCAAAAATCTAATAAAAATAAATTTATTATATATAGTACTTCTCTTGCGGCAAGATATTGCCACGTGGAAAATTAGGAAAGACAAACTTCGGCGTGACACAGCAATTTATTTAAGGCAAGGACAAACTATAATTGATAAAATAAAAGATAAGCAATGAGGGAAGTTTACAGAGTAGCAAAATATAAACATAAAAATTGATAACTCTGTTAAGAAAATAATTAATAATAATAAAATAACAAATTCGTTGTTACAATATTACAACGTCATTTCGCAAAATTTCACGCCTTGAACCGGCATCAGGTCCTTATTTTAACTCGTAAAAGTTCGAATTATCCAAGACATAATTCGAATTAACCACGATTTTTTAACATTATTTATATAGGAAATTCTAGGTACCAAGATAAATATTCGAATTAAAGAGGTTTTCGAATTAAAGAAGTTCGAATTATCCAAGTTCTACTGTATTTGTATTCCACATTGTATCACTTTGGGAAATAAATTTTAACACGGCTTTATAACCCGAGAAATAGGAGGTCTATGTTGTCGAGACTAGTACCTTCGGATAGAGCAAAAAAATGACGCACACGATGATATAAACCTCATATTTTAATAATTTATATTCCACGAGATATGAGGTTGGGAAATATTTCGAACACGGTCTATAACTCGAGATATAGGAGGTCTATGTAGTCGGGGCTCAAACCATCGGATAGAGCAGGAAAAGTAGCACATGCAGATTTGAATCACTTCTTCCATATATTTGTATTCCACATTGTATCACTTTGGGAAATAAATTTTAACACGACTTTATAACTCTAGATATAGGAGGTCTATGTTGTCGAGACTAGTACTGTCGTATAGAGCAAGAAAAGACGCACACGATGATATAAGCGCGATATTTTAATAATTTATATTCCACGAGATATGAGGTTGGGAAATATTTCGAACACGGTCTATAACTCGAGATATAGGAGGTATATGTAGTCGTGGCTAAAACCATCGGATAGAGCCGGAAAAGTAGCACATGCTGATTTGAATCACTTCTTCCATATATTTGTATTCCACATTGTATCACTTCGGGAAATAAATTTTAACACGGCTTTATAACTCGAGATATAGGAGGTCTATGTAGGCGTGGCTAGAACCATCGGATAGAGCAGGAAAAGTAGCACATGGAGATTTGAATCACTTCTTCCATATATTTGTATTCCACATTGTATCACTTTGGGAAATAAATTTTAACACGGCTTTATAACTCGAGATATATTAGGTCCATGTTGTCGAGACTAGGACCTTTGGATAGAGCAAGAAAAGACGCACATGGACCTATAAACCACATATTTTAATAATTTATATTCCACGAGATATGAGGTTGGGAATTATTTCGAACACGGTTTATAACTCGAGATATAGAAGGACTCGGAAGTCGTGGCTAGAACCATCGGATAGAGCAGGAAAAGTTGCAAATGGAAATATGTACCACTTCTTCCATATATTTGTATTCCACATTGTATCGCTTCGGGAAACAATTTTCAACACGACTCTATAATTCGAGATATATTAGGTCCATGTTGTCGAGACTAGGACCTTTGGATAGAGCAAGAAAATACGCACATGGACCTATAAACCACATATTTTAATAATTTATATTCCACGAGATATGAGGTTGGGAATTATTTCGAACACGGTCTATAACTCGAGATATAGGAGTACTTGGAAGTCGTGGCTAGAACCATCGGATAGAGCAGGAAAAGTTGCAAATGGAAATATGTACCACTTCTTCCATATATTTGTATTCCACATTGTATCGCTTCGGGAAACAATTTTCAACACGACTCTATAATTCGAGATATATTAGGTCCATGTTGTCGAGACTAGGACCTTTGGATAGAGCAAGAAAAGACGCACATGGACCTATAAACCACATATTTTAATAATTTATATTCCACGAGATATGAGGTTGGGAATTATTTCGAACACGGTCTATAACTCGAGATATAGGAGGACTTGGAAGTCGTGGCTAGAACCATCGGATAGAGCAGGAAAAGTTGCAAATGGAAATATGTACCACTTCTTCCATATATTTGTATTCCACATTGTATCGCTTCGGGAAACAATTTTCAACACGACTCTATAATTCGAGATATATTAGGTCCATGTTGTCGAGACTAGGACCTTTGGATAGAGCAAGAAAAGACGCACATGGACCTATAAACCACATATTTTAATAATTTATATTCCACGAGATATGAGGTTGGGAATTATTTCGAACACGGTCTATAACTCGAGATATAGAGGACTTGGAAGTCGTGGCTAGAACCATCGGATAGAGCAGGAAAAGTTGCAAATGGAAATATGTACCACTTCTTCCATATATTTGTATTCCACATTGTATCGCTTCGGGAAACAATTTTCAACACGACTCTATAATTCGAGATATATTAGGTCCATGTTGTCGAGACTAGGACCTTTGGATAGAGCAAGAAAAGACGCACATGGACCTATAAACCACATATTTTAATAATTTATATTCCACGAGATATGAGGTTGGGAATTATTTCGAACACGGTCTATAACTCGAGATATAGGAGGACTTGGAAGTCGTGGCTAGAACCATCGGATAGAGCAGGAAAAGTTGCAAATGGAAATATGTACCACTTCTTCCATATATTTGTATTCCACATTGTATCGCTTCGGGAAACAATTTTCAACACGACTCTATAATTCGAGATATATTAGGTCCATGTTGTCGAGACTAGGACTTTCGTATAGAGCAAGTAAAGACGCACACGATGATATAAGCGCCATATTTTAATAATTTATATTCCACGAGATATGAGGTTGGGAAATATTTCGAACACGGTCTATAACTCGAGATATAGGAGGTCTATGTAGTCGGGGCTCAAACCATCGGATAGAGCAGGAAAAGTAGCACATGCAGATTTGAATCACTTCTTCCATATATTTGTATTCCTCATTGTATCACTTTGGGAAATAAATTTTAACACGACTTTATAACTCCAGATATAGGAGGTCTATGTTGTCGAGACTAGTACAGTCGTATAGAGAAAGAAAAGACGCACACGATGATATAAGCGCGATATTTTAATAATTTATATTCCACGAGATATGAGGTTGGGAAATATTTCGAACACGGTCTATAACTCGAGATATAGGAGGTCTATGTAGTCGTGGCTAAAACCATCGGATAGAGCCGGAAAAGTAGCACATGCTGATTTGAATCACTTCTTCCATATATTTGTATTCCACATTGTATCACTTCGGGAAATAAATTTTAACACGGCTTTATAACTCGAGATATAGGAGGTCTATGTAGTCGTGGCTAGAATCATCGGATAGAGCAGGAAAAGTAGCACATGCAGATTTGAATCACTTCTTCCATATATTTGTATTCCACATTGTATCACTTTGGGAAATAAATTTTAACACGGCTTTATAACTCGAGATATAGAAGGTCTATGTAGTCGTGGCTAGAACCATCGGATAGAGCAGGAAAAGTTGCACATTCTGATATGAACCACTACTTCCATATATTTGTATTCCACATTGTATCACTTTGGGAAATAAATTTAACACGACTTCATAACTCGAGATATAGGAGGTCTATGTAGTCGTGGCTAGAACCATCGGATAGAGCAGAAAAAGTAGCACATGCTGATTTGAATCACTTCTCCCATATATTTGTATTCCACATTGTATCACTTTGGGAAATAAATTTTAACACGGCTTTATAACTCGAGATATAGTAGGTCCATGTTGTCGAGACTAGGACCTTTGGATAGAGCAAGAAAAGACGCACATGGACCTATAAACCACATATTTTAATAATTTATATTCCACGAGATATGAGGTTGGGAATTATTTCGAACACGGTCTATAACTCGAGATATAGAAGGACTTGGAAGTCGTGGCTAGAACCATCGGATAGAGCAGGAAAAGTTGCAAATGGAAATATGTACCACTTCTTCCATATATTTGTATTCCACATTGTATCGCTTCGGGAAACAATTTTCAACACGACTCTATAATTCGAGATATATTAGGTCCATGTTGTCGAGACTAGGACCTTTGGATAGAGCAAGAAAAGACGCACATGGACCTATAAACCACATATTTTAATAATTTATATTCCACGAGATATGAGGTTGGGAATTATTTCGAACACGGTCTATAACTCGAGATATAGAAGGACTTGGAAGTCGTGGCTAGAACCATCGGATAGAGCAGGAAAAGTTGCAAATGGAAATATGTACCACTTCTTCCATATATTTGTATTCCACATTGTATCGCTTCGGGAAACAATTTTCAACACGACTCTATAATTCGAGATATATTAGGTCCATGTTGTCGAGACTAGGACCTTTGGATAGAGCAAGAAAAGACGCACATGGACCTATAAACCACATATTTTAATAATTTATATTCCACGAGATATGAGGTTGGGAATTATTTCGAACACGGTCTATAACTCGAGATATAGAGGACTTGGAAGTCGTGGCTAGAACCATCGGATAGAGCAGGAAAAGTTGCAAATGGAAATATGTACCACTTCTTCCATATATTTGTATTCCACATTGTATCGCTTCGGGAAATAATTTTCAACACGACTCTATAATTCGAGATATATTAGGTCCATGTTGTCGAGACTAGGACCTTTGGATAGAGCAAGAAAAGACGCACATGGACCTATAAACCACATATTTTAATAATTTATATTCCACGAGATATGAGGTTGGGAATTATTTCGAACACAGTCTATAACTCGAGATATAGAAAGTCTATGTAGTCGTGGCTAGAACCATCGGATAGAGCAGGAAAACTAGCACATGCTGATTTGAATCACTTCTTCCATATATTTGTATTCCACATTGTATCACTTTGGGAAATAAATTTTAACACGGCTTTATAACCCGAGAAATAGGAGGTCTATGTTGTCGAGACTAGTACCTTCGGATAGAGCAAGAAAAGACGCACACGATGGTATAAACCTCATATTTTAATAATTTATATTCCACGAGATATGAGGTTGGGAAATATTTCGAACACTGTCTATAACTCGAGATATGGAAGGTCTATGTAGTCGTGGCTAGAACCATCGGATAGAGCAGGAAAAGTTGCACATGCTGATATGAACCACTTCTTCCATTTATTTGTATTCCACATTGTATCACTTTGGGAAATAAATTTTAACACGGCTTTATAACTCGAGATATAGGAGGTCTATGTTGTCGAGACTAGTACCTTCGGATAGAGCAAAAAAATGAGGCACACGATGATATAAACCTCATATTTTAATAATTTATATTCCACGAGATATGAGGTTGGGAAATATTTCGAACACGGTCTATAACTCGAGATATAGAAGGTCTATGTAGTCGTGGCTAGAACCATCGGATAGAGCAGGAAAATTAGCACATGCTGATTTGAATCACTTCTTCCATATATTTGTATTCCACATTGTATCACTTTGGGAAATAAATTTTAACACGGCTTTATAACCCGAGAAATAGGAGGTCTATGTTGTCGAGACTAGTACCTTCGGATAGAGCAAAAAAATGACGCACACGATGATATAAACCTCATATTTTAATAATTTATATTCCACGAGATATGAGGTTGGGAAATATTTCGTACACGGTCTATAACTCGAGATATAGGAGGTCTATGTAGTCGTTGCTAGAACCATCGAATAGAGCAGGAAAACTAGCACATGCTGATTTGAATCACTTCTTCCATATATTTGTATTCCACATTGTATCGCTTCGGGAAACAATTTTCAACACGACTCTATAATTCGAGATATATTAGGTCCATGTTGTCGAGACTAGGACCTTTGGATAGAGCAAGAAAAGACGCACATGGACCTATAAACCACATATTTTAATAATTTATATTCCACGAGATATGAGGTTGGGAATTATTTCGAACACGGTCTATAACTCGAGATATAGGAGGTCTTGGAAGTCGTGGCTAGAACCATCGGATAGAGCAGGAAAAGTTGCAAATGGAAATATGTACCACTTCTTCCATATATTTGTATTCCACATTGTATCGCTTCGGGAAACAATTTTCAACACGACTCTATAATTCGAGATATATTAGGTCCATGTTGTCGAGACTAGGACCTTTGGATAGAGCAAGAAAAGACGCACATGGACCTATAAACCACATATTTTAATAATTTATATTCCACGAGATATGAGGTTGGGAATTATTTCGAACACGGTCTATAACTCGAGATATAGGAGGACTTGGAAGTCGTGGCTAGAACCATCGGATAGAGCAGGAAAAGTTGCAAATGGAAATATGTACCACTTCTTCCATATATTTGTATTCCACATTGTATCGCTTCGGGAAACAATTTTCAACACGACTCTATAATTCGAGATATATTAGGTCCATGTTGTCGAGACTAGGACCTTTGGATAGAGCAAGAAAAGACGCACATGGACCTATAAACCACATATTTTAATAATTTATATTCCACGAGATATGAGGTTGGGAATTATTTCGAACACGGTCTATAACTCGAGATATAGGAGGACTTGGAAGTCGTGGCTAGAACCATCGGATAGAGCAGGAAAAGTTGCAAATGGAAATATGTACCACTTCTTCCATATATTTGTATTCCACATTGTATCGCTTCGGGAAACAATTTTCAACACGACTCTATAATTCGAGATATATTAGGTCCATGTTGTCGAGACTAGGACCTTTGGATAGAGCAAGAAAAGACGCACATGGACCTATAAACCACATATTTTAATAATTTATATTCCACGAGATATGAGGTTGGGAATTATTTCGAACACGGTCTATAACTCGAGATATAGGAGTACTTGGAAGTCGTGGCTAGAACCATCGGATAGAGCAGGAAAAGTTGCAAATGGAAATATGTACCACTTCTTCCATATATTTGTATTCCACATTGTATCGCTTCGGGAAACAATTTTCAACACGACTCTATAATTCGAGATATATTAGGTCCATGTTGTCGAGACTAGGACCTTTGGATAGAGCAAGAAAAGACGCACATGGACCTATAAACCACATATTTTAATAATTTATATTCCACGAGATATGAGGTTGGGAATTATTTCGAACACGGTCTATAACTCGAGATATAGGAGGACTTGGAAGTCGTGGCTAGAACCATCGGATAGAGCAGGAAAAGTTGCAAATGGAAATATGTACCACTTCTTCCATATATTTGTATTCCACATTGTATCGCTTCGGGAAACAATTTTCAACACGACTCTATAATTCGAGATATATTAGGTCCATGTTGTCGAGACTAGGACCTTTGGATAGAGCAAGAAAAGACGCACATGGACCTATAAACCACATATTTTAATAATTTATATTCCACGAGATATGAGGTTGGGAATTATTTCGAACACGGTCTATAACTCGAGATATAGAGGACTTGGAAGTCGTGGCTAGAACCATCGGATAGAGCAGGAAAAGTTGCAAATGGAAATATGTACCACTTCTTCCATATATTTGTATTCCACATTGTATCGCTTCGGGAAACAATTTTCAACACGACTCTATAATTCGAGATATATTAGGTCCATGTTGTCGAGACTAGGACCTTTGGATAGAGCAAGAAAAGACGCACATGGACCTATAAACCACATATTTTAATAATTTATATTCCACGAGATATGAGGTTGGGAATTATTTCGAACACGGTCTATAACTCGAGATATAGGAGGACTTGGAAGTCGTGGCTAGAACCATCGGATAGAGCAAGAAAAGTTGCACATTATGATATAATGGAGTATCGATCGACCCCTTTGGAGAACGGTTACAGCCCTGCTGAGCTTCTCATGGGACGTAAACTCCGAACGACCTTGCCAATTGCACCAGAGAATCTTAATCCAAAGTTGGTGGACTCTCAGGCCCTGAAAAGAAAGGAGGGGAGAAGGAGAAAGGATATGAAATCCAGATATGATCGCCGCTGCGGAGCTACGGACATGGAGGAGCTATCTGAAGGTGACACGGTTTGGATTACAGATATGCGAACTTGGGGGATTGTAAAGCAGAAAGCATCGACACCAAGGTCATATATGGTTGATACTCCAGTTGGGACTTTACGTCGAAACAGGTTCCATCTACGAAAAGGAGTTACAGTGCAATATCCAGCCGACCCATCGACGCCGACCTTTTCAAGTCTTAAAAAGGGGGATGTGCTGAGAACATGTAAGAAAACATGTACCTATGTTTTCCCACGTGACGCAGCGGAGCGTGACCTTGGCTGCACGGGTGAGTCAGTTGTTGTTTTGTACTCTGTATAGAAGGACATTAAAACAACGCGAAATCAAAACCAAAACTAAAAGTTATGCAATATCCTTTGTGAGACTAACTAGGCTCAAAATTCTCTCAGCTGTAAGTACTCTTTTATTTTTTATATTTATAAATATTGCCACGTTTTTATTTTTAAAACGCTAATTTTAGTTTTGTAAAACTTTAATTTTAAAGTTTATTATTTTAAAAGTGAAATGTTTGTTAATGAAATAGACATTTTGCCTAAACTCATTTATTGCCGCTTTCTTTTCCAAGCCATTTGTTTATGTATATATTTTTACATATCGTTTTTATTGAGTTTTTACCAATTTAGTATGTACATCATTGACTTTTGATGAATGAGAAATAAAAATTGAAAATAAACATATGAAAAATTAAAGTAACATTTTAAAGGAAATTATGTACAATTGAAAATTGTTTCTGTAACGTCTCATATTCCCCTTCTTGAAGCATTTATTCTCGGGTAATAAATGGTCGAAGTTGAGATATGTGAACGCGTCTTTCTTGCTTTTGGTCTTTCAGAGAGATATCGTAGGTTACATCAGATATCTTTTTTTGAATGACAAATGGTCCTTCATATTTTGGTGATGTCTTGATGAGACGAGAGTCGTTGAAGGCAATTTTTCTTATGACTAAGTCTCCTTCTTTAAAGACATACTTGGGGTGATGGCTATCGTGTTTAGTCTTCCACTTACTTCTACTTTGTTCTGTCCGCAGGCTAGCTTTCTTCCTGGCTTCTTCAATTGTAATAGGAGTTTGGTCGGCAAACCTTATTGAATGTTTTAAGATTTGATAATAGGGAAAGCAGAGAAGAACGAAGAAAAGATGATAAATTAGCTCCTATTAGAGAGTTGTGGGAACTGTTCATAGCAAAATGTTCAAGTCTGTATACTCCAGGTACAAATTGTACCATTGATGAATCGTTGCTAAACTTTAGAGGACGTTGTGGATTCAAACAGTACATCCCGAACAAGCCAGCAAAGTATGGGATCAAAGTATTTGTACTAGCAGATAGTGCAACATATTATTTTCTCACAGGAAAAATTTATATAGGAAAAGATTCAAACTATGATCCCAATTTTTCCGTCCCTACCAATGTTGTCTTGGAATTGGTCAAACCTATTGAAAATACCAATCGAAATATCACAACCGATAATTGGTATACCTCATATGAACTGGCTATGGAGCTTAAAAAAAGAAATATTACTCTGGTTGGCACATTAAAAAAAAAATAAGGCAATCATTCCCAAAAATTTTCTTTTGAATGGAGATATAGGTGTTTCACAATATGGATTCGATGCAATGGGAGTAACTATTCTTTCTTATGTGCCAAAACAAAAGAAACGTGTCATTTTACTTTCCAGTATGCACCATGAAAAATACACTGAGAAAGATTCCAATAAGCCAGAAATAATTGTATATTACAACTATACCAAAGGAGGTGTGGACACTCATGACCAACTTTGTGCCAACTATACCTGCAAAAGAAAAACAGCTCGTTGGCCAATGAGAGTTTTTTTTTTGGAATGGTTGATTCAGCTGCTTATAATTCTTTGGTTTTATATTCTTCAGTTAACAAAGTATAGGCATCAGAAAAATCAAATAGGAGATCAAATTTTATCAAAGAATTGGCAATTGAGCTCATCACGCCTCATGCAAAGCATCGCTATTTGATTCCCCAAACTCCAAAAGCGATAAGAAATATGATCGAACTGTGTGGATTAGTTGAAATAATGATGCCTTCCCAATCTACATCCCAAAAGAGAGCACGCTGCTACCTTTGCCCAAGGTCGAATGACACTAAATACAAAATCATGTGCTCCAAGTGTAAAAATGTTGTGTGCCCTAATCATTCATTTGTATATTGCCAAAAATGTTATTAATTTTTTTAAATGTTTATATGCATTAATATATAGTATAATAATGTTTTAATATCATAAATTAAAATGCTAAATTTATATATATTTTTTTGTGTTGTTTTAAATTTGGGGTCATATAGACCCCATGTTACTGGACACAGGATTATTTTCATATTACTGGAGGAGGGTTAACTGTATTATTCTTAACACTAGCTGAATGGCCCGAGTAATATCCAGGATTTACTTGAGAGCATTTTTATCTGAGTACAGTAGAACCTCTCTGTAAAGAACAACACCTAGTTGCAGAGCCAAGATGTCCTTTAGAGAGAGAGAGGTGTCCTCTTACCGGAGAGTTGCTAAATACTAAAAATGGTAATTTTGCAAATGAAAACTGTCCTTTATAGAGAAGTGTCCTCTAGTGTGCGTGTCCTCTCATGGAGGTTCTACTGTATGTATAAAATAAAGTTTTTAAAGAAATATAATTTTATATTTATCACCCTCTTTTTATATTTATTACTCTCTTTGAGTAAATATTTGCTCAATGAAGAATGTTTCAACAAATTTATACAACAACAACAAAAACCTTTATTAAGACACTATTGTCTTACAAGGGGATTCCCCTAAAAGGTTGTAAATGTACAAGAGTGAGGAGGAAAAGCAATTTAGAGGGGAGGGTGAGCAATCAGCCGTTGTCTGTGGAGTTGAGCACTTCTTATCTCATTTTATCAATCACCTTGGAATATTTAAAATATTTATAAACAAATGTTTTATCCAGCAGGAGAGTAGTGAAGATTTTATATACATGTTGTTCATTGTAGTGAGTTGGCCCCGAAATTTCGCGAATTTCCAGTCTCTTTTCATGTAGGAATGGGCAATGGAATAGATTTCAACAAATATATTATTTATTATAATATTGTATCATTTTTTTGCTCATCCCTAGTACGCGTGGTGCAGGCCATGATAATCATGGTGGGTAGAAGTAGGCGACTGCTCTTACTGTAAGTGCACCACATGTCTACACGAAAGCAGTTCGACTTTTGCCCTTACAAATGTGCCAGAGCACCGTTTGGTTACTTGCATTTGCTGGTGGGATTAGACTTTTGGAGCTTGAGGAGCATGAACTCATGGAATTTGTGTAATCTCTACACAAGGGGATAAGAAACAACAACAACAACAACAGACTTTTGGAAGAATCGGGGCCATTGGAGCATTTTTTTTAAATCAGAAAAAAAGTGCCCAATGTGGGAATCGAACCCAGGTCGTAGAGGTCGAAAACCAACGGTTTAGACCATCCTTCCACCGACCCCCCATGGAAGTTCTACTATATGTATAAAATAAAGTTTTCAAATAATATATAATTTTACATCTATTACTCTCTTTAAGTAAATATTTGTAAGAATAAAACAGAGGTTGGATCTCAGAAAGTATGTTTAATTATCAAAAGATTATATTTAGATGACAAACAATAGAGAGTTAAAAAGAAGGTAAGCCCAGCATGAGTCAACAAGCAAAACTGAAACCTATATACAGTTACGTAATGTCTGGGGGAAGTGGCCGTTGCTAAGCGACAGCCGAGGTGCGAGTCACTTTTCAACACTCCCACCTGACGAGCACTCCGTTGTTTCAAACAGTCCAAGTTGGCTCCTTAGTCTTCTATACCTTTCTGGAGGTAGAGCTTTCGTAAATATGTCTGCAGCAAAATCAGCATCGGAAAAACCTATCAGGGTTGAAGTGCAGGAACTCCCACCAAAACAAATACCGATGTTTTTCGTAGCTTTTAAGTATCCAAATATTTTCTTTACTGCGGTCCAATGTGAAGGTCCTGGGTTGTTCATAAATTGGCTAACCCTGCTGACTGCGTAGGCAATATCAGGTCTAGTTCCAGTCATGAGGTACATTAAACTACCAATTGTCTGTCTGTATGGAATCTTGTTCATTTCTTCAATTTCCTGATCATCCTTTGGGCACATCTCTTTTGTTAGTTTTGAGTAAGGATCAGAAGGTACAGATTGTAACTTAATATCAAGAAGGTTGTAATGTTCAAGTGTTCTTTCAATGTATGAGGCTTGATTCAGAAATAACATTTTAGTTGTTCTATCTCGATATATTTGTAGGCCAAGGAAATAATCGGCAGTAAAAGTTTTTATTTCAAAATTGGAATTTAAGTACTGTACTATATCATCTAAATGTTGTTTATTTACACTGCAGATTAAGCAATCATCTACATATATTGCAAGTAATATGTAAGCCTGTTTACATTTCATTGTATAGACACATGAATCTGATATGCTAGGTTTGAGATCAAACTTAATTAAAAACTCATGAAATTTCTTGTTCCACATTCTGGGGGATTGCTTAAGACCATAGATGCTTTTCTGAAGAGAGCAAACATGATTTGGAAAATCTGGGTTTTCATAACCTTGGGGTTGTTCCATGTAAAGTTCTTCTTCCAAATCACCATTCAAGAAGGCAGATTTTACATCTAACTGAATCATTTCCATATCAAGTGATGCACAAAGTGATAAGATTGTTCTAATTGAATCGAATTTTACTACTGGAGAAAAAGTTTCACCATAATCAAGTCCTGGTTTTTGTGAATAACCTTTCGCAACTAGTCTAGCCTTAAACATTTTATTTGATCCATCTGCATTTTGCTTTATTTTGTATACCCACTTGCATGCAATAGCTTTTCTGTCTGATGGTAGTGTCACATACGTCCATGTTTGATTTTTCATCAAGGAATTGAATTCATCGTCCATAGCTAGTTTCCACTGTTTTGAGTTTTGTCCTACAATTGCATCTTCATAGTTCAATGGTTCTTGGTCATGGACATAACAAGCATATGAAATAGCTCTTGTACAGCTGGTTGAAGTTTGTTCATTTTCTCTGATTCTATTCCTGAGAGGGTATCGACATGATTCTTCTGGTTTGGAACTGGTATTTGTGTTATCAACACTTTCTTCACTGTATATAGTTACCTGCTCTTGTTGGTTATCCTGAATATTTTCTGATGTATTAGCTTCAGTAAATATTACATCTCTGCTTATGATAATTTTTCTAGCAATAGGATCCCACATTCTATAATTTTTGTTAGTTTCAGTATATCCAACAAAAAATGTACGAATACTCTTTTTGTCTAATTTCTTTCTGTTATCTTTTGGTATATGCACATAAGCGTTACATCCAAAAGTTTTCAAATGTAAGATGGAGGGTTTTCTCTTGTACCATATTTCATAAGGTGTAGAATTTCCCAATACTTTAGTAGTACATCTATTTAAGAGATAGACTGCTGTGTTTACGGCTTCAGCCCACAGTTCAAGCGGCATTTTTCTTCCATGTAACAAGCATCTAGCTGATTCAACTATTGTTCTGTTATCTCTTTCAGCAATTCCATTCTGTTCTGGGGTATATGGAGCAGTGAGTTCATGAACAATTCCTAGAGATTTTAGATAATCAGAAAAATTCTTATTTAAGAATTCTGTGCCATTATCTGTTCTGAATCTTTTTATTTTATTTCCAGTTTCAGTCCTAACTCTTTTTACAAATTCTTTAAATTTCTCAAGAACATCTGATTTATGCCTAATGAAGTAGGCCACTCTAAATCTTGAAAAATCATCCTTGAATGATACAAAATATAATGATCCACCTGGTGATCTTTTACTCATTGGTCCACAAACATCTGAATAGATCAGCTCTCCTGGATAGGTCGAATTTGGACTTGTTGACGCGTGAAACACCTTTCTATTTTGTTTTCCATAGATGCATGCTTCACATAGTAAAGAATCAGGCTTTTCTCTAATTTTAATGTCGTCTTCAAAAACATTATTTTCAAACATTTGGGTTAATTTTATAGGATTTACATGACCCATTCTTTGATGCCATATATCTAGACTTAACTGAGCAACATGAGTTTGTGAAGATTGCTTTGCTTTAATAAAAATTCTATAAAGATTTGAATTGTCCTTTATTCCAGTAACTAGCACTTTCGAATTTTTAGTCAATTTTATCTGATTTCCTTTACAAATGAGCGTCAAACCATGTTTTGTTGCAGTAGATATTGAGAAAAGATTAGTTTCCAATTCAGGTACATAGAGAACATCCAAAAGAGTTGCATTAATTTTCTGACTATCAACATAAGAGAGAATATCAATATTTCCCTTACCTTTTGCATAGATCTGCTTTCCATCTCCAAGGCACACAGGATGAACACCTTCTGGTATTTCTTCGAACGTAGAGAACCATTCTCTTCTGAAAGTCATGTGATCCGTTGCTCCAGAATCTGCTATCCAGGAATCCTTTGTTTCAGCGAGGAAGGCACTTGTCTCAGCTGAAAAAGCACAGCTATCATCTCTGGATGAAGAACTTGGCTGTTGTCCTTTTTGTTCTTCCTTTCTTTTATAGCATTCTTTCCACCAATGTCCTTTCTTCTTGCAATATCCACAGTGTGTGTTCTTCTTTTTATCTTTAATGGATTGTTGATGCTGCTGTTGTTTGTTGGAAGCTGTTGAATTTCTGTTGAACTTTGAAAAAGTCATCAAGGCATTATCTGGTTTAGAATTTCCTGAAGAATCCCAATGATCCTGTAAGCTTTCTTCTTTCAGTAATCTTGCCGTCAAGTTTTCTAGTGTCTTTTCTTCTGATGAAACTGAATCCCATGCTGTTATGAAATTCTTGTATTTATCAGGCAAGCTGCAAATTATCTTTGTAATTAGGGCAACATCAGAGATTGGCTCACCTAGATCTTTCATTTGTTGTGCCAGAGTTTCAACTTTGGAAATATGAGTGGCAATGTTATCATTTGGATTCATTTTATATTCGAAAAATCTTTGTTGCAGCAAATATTTGTTTGTTTCAGATTTCAGTTCATATATTGTTGATAATTTCTTCCACATTTCTGCTGAAGTCTGGCAATTAACAATCTGTTGAAGATATTTAAACTCTAGAGCAGTAGTGATCAGAATTTTGGATTTTGCATCTTTCTTTTTCCAGTTAGAGAATTTTGCAATATCCTCTATTTCAGGTTTTACCTCAGAGCCATCAGTTATACTGAGAAGATCTTTTGCTTCTAGAATAATCTTCATTTGAAATTTTCATAGATGAAAATTATCGCCGTTGAATTTTTGAATTTGTGGAAGTTCAGTTGTCATCTTGAGCAAGCAAACGAATTTCAGCTTAGATAAACAAAAATATTTGATACCAACCAAGCTCTGCTGCCATGTAAGAATAAAACAGAGGTTGGATCTCAGAAAGTATGTTTAATTATCAAAAGATTATATTTAGATGACAAACAATAGAGAGTTAAAAAGAAGGTAAGCCCAGCATGAGTCAACAAGCAAAACTGAAACCTATATACAGTTACGTAATGTCTGGGGGAAGTGGCCGTTGCTAAGCGACAGCCGAGGTGCGAGTCACTTTTCAACAATATTTCTTCAATGAAGAATGTTTAAACAAATATTAATTATAATATTGTATCATAATTACAATAGGAGGATCTCAGGATATATCATTGCTAAGAAGAAAACAAAGGTAAGTCTTAAAATAATTTTCATATCAATTTTACTATTTCATAATTTTTCCTACTTGTTTACTCGTGATGACAAATCACTTTTTTGGAATATTAAACAAAAAAATTGAATTATGTCCCATTTGATTAAAATATGCATACTCACTCAGTGCTTAGAGATTAAAGCTTATTTCAAAACAACACTAGAAATTTTAAAGAAACAAAAAATATATATATGTTTATAAGAAGCAGTGTATTCATTTCTTTGTCTTCCATAATAATGATAAGGCACAATTTGGATTAGAGATTATATACACAAGGTAATAAGACCAAATCCAAATAAATAAATAGTGTGACGTTTCGGTAACAGCATTTTTACTATTTATTTATTTGGATTTGGTCTTATTACCTTGTGTTTGTCTTTTTTACATTTTCATAATATTTAACCAATCTGGCTGAAATTTTAACAGGATATAGAGTAAGGTCTTGAAGGAGTTCATGTTGTATTTTATCCAAGAGAGGAGAAATTTAAATTAACCTAGTATTATACTAAGAACTACTTGAGAGCCTAATCAAGAAAAAATAGCAATAAACACTTTTCACTAAAGATAGATTTGGGAAAAAGTTAAAATTATCATTCCAGCAGTGGACTGCTGCAGATAGAAGACTACCCAGGAGGTTGGTGGAAGGATGGTCTAAACTGTTGGTCTTCAACTGCTAAGACCAAGGATTAATTCCCGCATTGGGCACTTTTTTTGGATTAAAAAAAATGCTCCAATGGCCCCTGATTCTTGCAAAAGTCTAACCCCACCAGTGAGTGCTTACTTGGTTACTTCCAAATAGGGCTCTGGCACATTTGTAAGTGCTTTTCACATGTGTAGACCTGTGGTGCACTTACAGTAAAAAGCAGTTGCCTACTTCTACCCACCATGATTATCATGGCCTGTAACACATGTACTAGGGATAAACAAAAAAAAACTTGAAGCCTATTAAGAAAAAGTAACAATAAAGACTTTTCATAAATACAAGAAAATAAGACCTAATTCAAATGATTTAATACTGTGTGACGTTTCGGTAACAGTGATTATGGCAATGATGCTGTTACCGAAGCGTCACACATTATTAAATTATTTGAATTAGGTCTTATTTTCTTGTATCTATTATCTAATCTCCAAATTGTGCTTTATTACTTTTCATCAAAGGAAGATTTGAAAATAAGTTTAATTATCATTCCAGGAGATGATACTGCTGCAGATAGAGGACTGCCCTCACAGTAGGGGGTCTGTTTCGGCTTATTTTTACAATTCTAGAAACTTTCTGAAAAGGAATGGAAGTGAAAACAATCTACATAGCAAATGAGTACATCTCAAGTTTTAACATACATAACATTGACTGGTACAGAGCAGGAGGGACAAATATCAATTCTGTCTACCCAAGAGAACAAATTTTTGATTTCCAGACTTTCATTTGATCCAGATTTCCAGTCTGGTCATCTACGGACAATGACTTTCCAGAATGGTTGCAAGGTTTTCCCACCATGTACTAAGTGCTATTCTCAAACTGCAACCCCAAACCATATCATTGACTGTATTGACTCATCTATTGATGAGCTCTACTCATCCCCAGCAGATACCCCATCAAAAGTCTAAAGCTCTACACACTTGATACCCTAATATGAATGCGTAGAGATAAGAAAAAAGACATACATAGCATATAACACATAAAATAGGGGTTTTGATAAAATTTTCAAGTTATTAAAAAATGGTTATTTGAACTGAAAAAAGAAATAAAAAACAGCATTTTAAACATTAAAAAAAGAAAAATTTGAAAAAAATATATACAGTAGAACCTACCTGTAAAGGACACCTAATTTTTTTATCATTTAATTTTAGGGGGTCCGTGGAAGGATGGTTTAAACCGTTGGTTTTCGACTGCTATGACTTGGGTTCAATTCCTGCATTAGGCACTATTTTTCTGATAAAAAAAATAAGCTCCAATGTACCCTATTTCTTGCAAAAGTCCAACCCCATTAGCGAGTGCAAGTAACCAAACAGGGCTCTGGCACATTTGTAAGTGCAAAGTCGAACTGCTTTTCACATGTGTAGACATATGGGGCACTTACAGTAAAAGCAGTCGCCTACTTCTACCCACCGTGATTATCATGGCCTGTACCATGTGAACTAGGGATAAGCATAAAATACAAGTATACAAATACAGTAAGTGCAAAAGTTGAATTGCCTTCTACATGTGGTGTACATATAGAAAAAGCAGTCACTAACTGCCCTCAATGATTATCATGGCTTGTACCACATGAACTTGGGATGTATACCACCACCACTACACAAAATACAGTATATAACTTTTTAAAAAATAATTTAACTTCAAGGTAATAAGACCAAATCTAAATAAATAGTGTGTGATGTTTCGGTAACAGTGTTGTTACCATCTTCAGGCAAAAGTACTGAATGAATTGTGCCTTATTATAATTTATTTTTGAATTCTCACACAACAGGAAGCATGTTTTCTTTTGAATATTGAGGTTGAAAATCTTTTTTATAGCTCTATATATACAGTAGAAGCTTTCTATAAAAGACACCTAATTGCAGAGCCAAAGTGTCCTTTAGGGAGAAGTGTCCTCTTACTGGAGAGTAGCTAAATAGTAAAAATGTTTATTTTGCAATGAAAACTGGCCTTTGTAGAGAGGTGTCCTCTAGCACGAGCGTATTCTCATTTACCATATCTAAAAAAAAAAAGCAGCTAACATCCAATCAGCATCCTAAACAATGAGGTGGGCTCTAAAAGTATATTCCACCCAAGTTAAATATATCGCTAGAGTTACTAAGTGCCAAAATGAGATGACAAAAATTTTCAAATTTTAAAAAATTTAAACTATCTGGAAATTTTACACACACCCCCAAAGAGATTAGTTTGTTAACACAAATTGAGAGAAAAATGTAGAATATGCAAAAATACTATCAAAAATTTATAAAATACTCCAAAGAGAGGATTCAATATGCAATTTGGGTACCTCTAAACTTCTATGCAACTTTCTCAACAAGCATTCATTCTAATGACCAAGTAACAAGACCAATAAGTAGGTGATAAGGCACAATTTGGAATATAGATTAGAAACACAAGGTAATAAGACTAAATCCAAATAAAGCGTGTGATGTTTCGGTAACACAGTTGTTACTATCATCAGACAAAAGTAGTGAATGTACATTTGGTCTTATTATCTTGTGAAGACCAATAAGTAATTTATATGGGACCTATCTGTGAAAATATTGTAATTTTTGTCTGAGGACTGTACATCATGTGTATTCTCTTCTTTCTTATCTCCACTCAATCATATTAGGGTATCAAGCTTGTAAAACTTGAGACTTTTGATGGTGTCTGCCGGGGAAGAGTAGAGCTCATCAATGGATGAGTCAATACAGTCAATAATGTGTTTCGGGGTTGCAGGTTGAGAATTTCACTTAGTACATAGTAGGAAAACCTTGCAACCATTCTGGAAAGTCATTGTCCGTAGGTGACCACACTTAAGTCTGGAAATCAAAGACTGTTGTTCTCTTGGAAGGACAGAACCGGTACTTGTCCCTCCTGCTCTGTACCAGTCATGTGCAGCATTAGATTTCCATTCCAGCAGGCATTGGGTTTTGATGGTACGGAGGAGGTCTCTTTCGCCTAGCTGGGTGTATTCATGACCATCCACTTCAACTATATACGATCGAGGATCTTGGGCAGAGATGCATTTACCCATCCTCCACTTATCTTTTTCTTTCAATTTGACACTTATTCTTTGTCCTGGGTTCAATTTGGTTAAGTCCCTTGCCTGTTTATCATATAGATTTTTCATTTCTGTTTTTCTTTTTTCTATTTTCTCATAAACATTAAGTTGAACTTCTGGTTTTAACAAGTTTTTATGAATAGGAATCAGGGTTTGTGTTCTCCTGGAAATAAGAGCCTGGTTTGGGCTGAATCCAAGATCTTCTAATGGGGTGTTCTGCCATTCTAGAATGGCAAGCCACAAATCTTCTTGCTCATGTTTAGCTTTTTTAACAAGCATCTTTGCAGATTTGACTGCTGACTCCGCCTTGCCATTTGATTGACTATGATACGGTGAGCTGGTAATTTGCACTACTTTCCATGTTTTTAGAAATTTTTGAAATTCACGGCTAATGAATTGCGGTCCGTTAACTGTTATTAGTGTTTCGGGTATTCCATGTCGGCTGAAATTCTTTTTACAGCATTCGATTATGGATTCTGAAGTAGTATGTTCTAGTATATCTAGTTCCCAAAAGCTGGAATAATAATCCACAGTGATAAGATATTGAGTCGTCTCTACTGAGAAAATATCCATTGCGATTTAATTCCATGGTAAAATGGGAGTTTCATGGCACATAAGGGTTTCTTTTGTTTGGTTTGGTTGATATGCTAGACAGGCCTTGCACTTCTCAACTGTTTCTTTTATAGATTGATTCATCCCGGGCCAAAAAATTGCTTGTCGAGCTTTGGCCAGCAATGCTGCTACTCCATGATGGCTGGCATGAACTCGGTTGAGTAGCTCTGATCGTAATGTTTTTGGTATTATTACTTTTTGTCCTTTGTAAATTATCCCATCTTGTTCGGTCAGTTCATCTCTAAATTTCCAATATTCCATGGCCTCCCTAGGAACTTTATAATTGCTTTTAGGCCACCCTTTTCTGATTAGGTTGACAAGCACTTGCATTGTTTGATCTTTACAATTCTGTTGTCTTATTTGTTCTGCCGTTGCTGTCGAGATATTAACAAATTCAATCAATTTTATATTTTCAATTTCTTGATAAATGCTTTTGTCATCATTTAGATATACTTCAAAATTAAGCTCATTTCTATCACCTGTCTTCATTAGATATTTCCTTGACAGACAATCTGATATATACATTTGCTTTCCAGGTTTATACTTGACCTCTAAATTATATCGCTGCAATCTTAGAAGCATTCTTTGTAATCTTTTTGGAACTTGGTGAATATACATTTTAAATATATTCTCAAGAGGTTTATGATCTGTCTCTATATGAACCTTGGTGCCTCCTGCAATGTATTGATAGAAATGTTCGCAGGCAAATACTATTGATAGACACTCTTTTTCAATTTGAGCGTATCGAGTTTCTGTGGTTTGTTAATGCTTTCGATGCATATGCAACAGGCTGTTCTTCTTGTAAGAGAACTGCTCCTAGACCTTTGTCGCTGGCATCACTTTGTATTGTCACAGGCAGACTTGGATCGAAATATTTTAGCACAGGAGCTTGAGTAACCAGTTCTTTTGATAACATAAATGCCTGTTCTTGAGGCTCACTCCAACTCCATGACATGCACTTTTGAGTTAAAACTCTCAGTGGTTGTACAACCTCAGAAAGTCTGGGCAGAAATTTCGTTAAATAATTGATACAACCTAGGTATTGTTGTATTTCTCTTACATTTTGGGGTCTGGACATAGCCTTTATCGCCTCCACTTTTCCAGGATCAGGTCTAAGACCCTCATCAGACAAAATGTGTCCCATGTAATTGACATGATTTGAACACAATCGAATTTTGTCTTTGTTAAATTTTAAATTTCTTTCTCGTGCTCGCATCAATAACTGTTCTAATTTGATGTTATGATCTCTGATAGCGTCTTCAGTGGTGTTCCCCTTACCAAAAACCAAAATGTCATCAGCTATTACTTCTACGCCTTCAAGGCCTTCAATCACTTCATGTAGACGTCTCTGAAATTCTTCTGGGGCAGCTGAAATTCCAAAGGGCATTCGAAGCCATTTATACCTGCCAAACGGCGTCCTAAATGTAGTCAAATCACTACTTTGGCTATCAAGTTTTACTTGCCAAAAACCATCTTTAGCATCAATGACAGTGAATATCTTAGCATTATTTAAACTTGGCAGTATTTCGTCTATGGTCGGAATTTGAAAATGAGGTCTTTTAATCACTTTGTTTAGGTCTCTTGGATCTAGGCATACTCTAAGTTTATTTTGTTTCTTTACAAGGACCAAGTTGCTTATCCATGAAGAGGATTTCTGCACTCTTTCAATAATGCCTCTTCCTTCAAGATCATCCAGCTTTCTCTTAAATTCTGCCTTCAAACCAATTGGAATTCTTCTCGGATGTTGTTGCACTGGTGTAGCTTCTTTCTCAATTTCAATATGATATTCTTTTGGTAACATTCCTAGGCCTTTGAATACATCCTCATATTTATTGATAATTGATTCTGCTCGAGAACAAGATGAATTTGCAAGGTGGTAAACCGCTTCATGCTTCTTTACAAGGTTGAGGTCTTCTATTGTTTTGGCTGATAACAAAGGTTTTTGATTAATGTCCACAATCTGAAAGAGTAAATTATATTTCTTTTCTTTAAAATAGCAATCGAGATATTTCTGACCTACTGGCTTTAGGATGACTCCACCAAAATTTTCAAGCCTTGCATTGGATATGTTCAAGTTATTGCTTCTTTCTTGCATGACCCACCTGTAATCGTCTAGGCTCATGATGTTACAAGTGGATCCTGAGTCTAATTGGCATTCCAGTGGCACAGTTTGATTGGCTGTTTCAAATAATAATTTTACCACCCATTTATGTTTTTTGATATTTCCAGCTGCATAATGTCTTCTTAGTTGAAGTACAGCTTCATCTGATGATTCATCCTGTTCTTGAATTGCTCTAACGTTCATCTGTTTTGGTTTTTGAATTCTCAATCTGCATACTTTTGAGAAATGATTTTTTCTGTTGCACCATGTGCATATCTTACCATACGCAGGACATGAAGCCTTCCTATGTTTCGACCCACAGTAACGACAATTAATTATGTCTTCAAATGTTTCATTTGTAGCTTTGGTCGCTTCCTTTTTTCGTTCATATTTTCTGTTCCACTTCACGTCTTCTGATTCTTGGCCAGTCAACTTGGTTATCTGTTGTTCCGTGACCTCAGCTGTCCTGCATATGTCGATAGCCGAAGATAAGTTTAGTTTTGGTTCCATTAGCAATTTTTTTCTGACTCTATTATCTTTGATTCCCAATACTATTCTATCTCTGATTATTTCTTCTGTTAGTATATCATATTCACAAGAGCTAGCTAGTGCTCTTAATCGATTTGTGTAGCTATCAATACCTTCGTTTTCTTTTTGATTCGATCTATTAAAAATTTAACGTTCGTATATGACATTCTTTTGTGGAGTAAAATGGTTATCCAATGCTTCAATAATCTTAGGTAGGCTATTCTTTTCATATTCTTTCAAGTCCAGATTCAAAAATACGTTGAAACAATCTTTTCCAATGAGTGATAGGAATGTTGCTCTTATAACATTATTATCTTTCTTATTTAATTCAGTAGCCACCTGATAATTGTCCCATTGGCTTTTAAAAAACCTCCAATTTTCTGCCGCCTGGCTATTTATTAATATTGGTGCTGGTACAGGAATATTTGACATCTTGAAATATTTTATTTTATATTAGACATTAAAATATATAGATATTACGAGATATAGTGTTACTCAAAAGATTGGAAAATTATTATTATATAAAAATGTAACTTTACATTTCCAAAATCAAAATTTTCAAACAATCAAATTCGAATATTAGTACTCACGCGCATTCGACAAACTACGTAATTCGCACCAATATTTTATAATTTGAAAATAACCACTTCTGACACCATGTTTGGTGTATATATTTTGATAATTAAGAATATGATTTGTATAAATTGTTTATTATATACTTTAAACTGATATTTTTACATCAACACGTTGTTTACATTTTTCAGGTGATTATTATTGTTTATAATGATGATATATATTTATTTACAGATTAATAGAATATATATATATTTAGTCCCAAACAAAGAGGACTTAGGTCTTATAGCTACAAGAAAATAAGACCTAATCCAAATAAATTAATATTGTGTGATGCTTGAGTAACAATGTTGTTGCAAACATCAGACAGAAGTGCTAGGAAGGAAAACTTAGGGTTTCACTCATCATTTGGACAGATCTCTTATATTTTTCCATGCTCACCCTTGAGGCCAACCAAACCTGTGGTATTGACCTTGCTACCCTCCTTGTACGGTGTTCTAATAAATCGTAGTGTGCGAACTTACTATCCCAGTGTGTTGTTGTTTCAGGTAAACCAGTACAATGTTTTATGGGCACTTTGTTTTGACCAAGAAGGGGCCCCTGGCAAGGATCTGGGTGGCGGCCCACTGGGACAAGAAGCTGACCAAGGCCCACATTTTTGAGACTAACATTGAGAGCAGTGTCGAAGGCATTCTGCAACCTAAGGTGGGTCTTCTTCTTTCGGAATTCTTTGTGGTTGTGATAGTAGAACACCAATTCACCATATAACCTCTTTGTCATTGTTTATACCTGCTTAAGATTCAAAAACCACACTTCAGCCACTGGGACTCAACTTTTAGTTTACTATTGTTCTCTATATAATGAAAAATTATAAGAGGAAGTTCACTCTATCTTGGATTCATATTAGAGACGTTTTACTCTAGTTTTCATATTTTTATATCATATTGTGATAAAGCATAATTTGAATTATAGATTATAATACAAGAAAATAAGACGTAATCCAAATAATTTATTAGTGTGACGTTTCAGCAACAACATTGTCACCATCATCAGACTAAAGAATAAATGGTCCCCCCTGATGATGGGGACAATGCTGTTGCCAAAACATCACACACTAATAAATTATTTGGATTACGTCTTATTTTCTTGTATTATATCATATTGTTTCATTTGTTTGGTCGGGTTTTATGATTTCATGTAAATTGGAAGTCTATTTAAATATTTTATTCTCTATTTAAAAATATATTATTTTGACTGATTGCGATTTTATTAAGTGAATTTTTAATTTGAACACATTCAATGTTTAAACCTTTTTTCTTCTTAATGCTAGGAAACTGTTACTCTCTCTCCAATGTAGTTGCTTAAAATTGTTTTTTGACAAATGGGAGGGTGCGGTGGTGTCCCCTGGAGTATTGTGGTCCATGGAATAAATATACAAAGCCACAAATTGTTTCAAGGCTCTCCCCTTTTATACACTTCGCGCTTTTAAATCCTTTTATTTTATATGTATAGATGGCGTGTTATTGCTTTGTGTTAATTTATTCCTAACTGGCCTTGTCTTTATAGTTTGCTGAAGAGCATTGCTCGAAGCAAATATTTGAATGTAATTCTACTGTCCTATAAGCTTATGTCCATAGTTTACTTGAAAACCATTTCTAAGATTCCATCCTTCAGTGTAGCATATAAAAGCAGAATGATCCAATACAGTATTAGAGCTCTGAGAAGCGGTCTGGTGGATTAAATTGGCGAAACCGCTGGGAGGGTTCACCACTGATGAGCCAAGCCCTCCCAATATATTTTTTCATCGCAGTAAGGACAGTAGAAGTTCGTTTTATGTATAAAATAAACATTCGCGCTTTTAAATCCTTTTATTTTACTTGCTTGTATGTTGAAATCTATTTTAAAATTCTTCTTTTGAGATTATGTTCTTTAGAACAGCCTTCATCTCATTGATACCTATAAATTGTTAAGGCACAATTTGGATTATAGATAATAAACACAAGGTAATAAGACCAAATCCAAATAAATAGTGTGTGACATTTTGATAACAGCGTTGTTACCATTTTCACCCCATTTGCTTTTCACATGTGTAGACATATGGTGCACTTACAGTAAAAGCAGTCGCTTACTCTTCTACCCACCATGATTATCATGACCTGTACCACGTTTACTAGGGATAATAAAATAAAAAGAACACTGGTTGAATGATGTCTCACACCCATTGTTGGCACTTTTCAGACTCCAACTACACACCTTAAGATTTAACAAATAATTTGCTGCCCAAAGACACATTATTACAATTTCTCGACATGTTAAAGAATTTGACCACCAAAATGGTGTTTTGTCAGGTAAATAAAAAGCTAAATTTACATGAGAAATAGTCATTTAAGAAAGGCTTTGCTTATTCCTTTGTTCATTGAATTGAAAAAGGAGGTGTGAAGAGAGGGGGTTCTGCAGGGGTCAACAAAGTAGAGATTCCAGTTGCTGTCTTACTATTCCCTCTTTACTGTGTTTTCCACCAACCTGTTTGTGTGTTAAAGTGGGAATTATTCACCATTTCTTTACTAAACTATAGGATGGTTTTCCATAATTAATAAACTGAATAAAGATTCTTTATAATTATGTATAATACATTGTTGTATATTCCTTGTTCGCTTGTACTAGTCTAAATTTCTGTCTATACTAGTTATTGTTCTTTTAAAAAAAGAAACTGCTTGTTCTCGATTGATTGCCTATAAGTTTATGCCAAGCCTTTCTTCTTTCCCCCTATTTGATACATTGTCAATACCATTGCTGATTATTGTTACTATTACTGTCTCTATTACTACTGACTCATTCATTGATGAGCTCTACTCATCCCCAGCAGACACCATCAAAACTCTCAAGCCTTACAAGCATAATACCCTAATATAATTGAGTGGAGATAAGAAAGAAGATTACTGTGTTATTCCTGCATATACCCTCTTCTACTCAGAGAATCTGTACAAGACCAAAAGGTCTTGATAAAGATTTTTTGTTTGTTGTTGTTAATTAATAAATCGGAGATGAAATTGAATTGGAAAGGCTTGGCTCATCAGTGGTGAACCTTTCCAGCAAGTTTGCCAATTTAATCTACCAGATCTAAGCTACAGCTATTGTATTGTTCATTATGCTGTCTGCACTTGAAGGTTGATTCTTGGTGGCTAGCAAAGCTATGGAAAGATGATTCTGTAATTGTAGAAATCTCATAGCTATTTCAGCCCAGAGTACAGCTCTACTACCTGAAGGACAAGACAATAAAAGCCAAGCCTTCCCAATTATTATTATTATTATTTTTTAGGATTTCTTCTAGTTTACTTTTAGTTCCTTGGGAGGACATTGAACGATTGAGATTTTAGTATTTGAAGACTGTTATTATTATTTTTTTTCAAACAGAGCCCTCTGCCTAAGCTCTGAGTGCATCACTGATTTTTCTGCTTGACGGACGATGCAGCATAAACTGAGACAGATGTAGACATCACGGAGAAGAAAAGAGGGGTGCTGTTGGTCTGAAGACCTGGAAGTACCACTCAGTGTGACTTTGCTTCTTTTGGTCTCCTGACATGGAGTGCAGATGCCCTTTGTAGCCGCTCCTATGAAGAACAGACAATTGATACCTTCCTACATTAGCCAGGTATGTAGCACAGGGTGGCCCTACCAGGAGTTAAACTCCCGACATCCTGTGCTACCCGTTTACACTAGTTTTCTAGTTCACTAGTTGTAGAAATTTGTCCTCTCTTAAAAAAAAAAACTAGCATTGAATACTTACATCTTCAACATACAGAGAGAGACTGTGTGTTATGTGTATTATTTACCTAAAAAAAATAATCCCTAGTACACACATGGTACAAGCCATGATAATCAGTGGGTAGTAGTTGACGACTGCTTTTGCTGTAAGTACACTACATTTCTACACATTTTAAAAGCAGATTGATTTTTGTACTTATAAATTTGCCAGAGTCCCATTTGGTAACTTACACTGGCTGGTGGGGTTTGAATTTTTCAAGAATCGGGGGCCATTGGAGTAATTTTTTATTAAGGAAAAAAGTGACTAAGGCGGTATTCGATCCTGGGTCGTGGCTGGCAGAAATCAATGGCTTATACCACTCATCCACTGTTTATTTACTTAGCTAGATAAGTGTAAAGCACTTGTGTAGTTTACAGTAATGTTCTGCACACACACCTGTACTGAAGTTTTTAAACAGCTTTTAGTGACATGTTGCCATTCTTATGGATATATTTTATGGTGTAGAGCTAAAAGGCAACACTTTGGTAACATTCCTTCCCCTTATAAAAGCTTTTCCTGTTCAAGCATTTTGGTAGTGTAGCGGCTCCCAAATATTAACTTTTCCTATTTTCATTATAAGTTTTAATTTGTCTAATAACTATTCAATTCAAATATTAAAATTATTCATCTTATAAAATAATTATACATCATTCTAAATATAAATCATAAATAATATGAAATGTAAATATTTATCTATAATATATCAAGCACATATGTCTAACATTATATAATCTAGAATTGATATTTGACCACACACACATATAAACAAAAATAACTTCAACATGTAGTATACACCAATTTAACCCTTCTGATAATTTGTATAAATAAATGTAATTAAAAGTTGATTTTACAATAAATAATTTGTTATCTGACTCCGCCTAGAATTCCATGCCACCCACAAAATGGTGAGCCGGTAAACTTTAACGAACATTTGGAAGCAATCAAACAAGAATTTCAATTCGATCAAAAGTGAAAAATAAAAATACTCATGATATCAAATTATAAATATTTAAGAAATACATATTAAATATTTATATTTAAAACAAAAATTATAACATATTTCGCAATATTTAAAAACTACGAAAACGTACATCGTTTGGTATTTAATTCAAAGCAAATTTTCAACTTAAAAACAAATCAGATATCAAATATAATTTGAAAAAATAAATATTAAATAAATTCAAATACACATTAAATTGGCAATTAAAAAATAATATATAACTTACAATTTAAAAATTATAACTTGATAATATATTCAAATATTTTTTCTTATCAAATAAAAAAATCAAATATAAAATTTTAATTCTGAATTTTAATAATTATAATAATCAGAATTTTAATATCTCTTAAGGACATATAATTTTTTAAATACAATATATTCTCAAAATGGATTCAATTAAAGCACCCGAATTTTGGCCAAACGATCCAGAATTGTGGTTCATAACATTGGAATCACAATTTTTATTGAACAAGCCAAGTCCAATTACAAATGATGACACCAAATTTTCTTATCTAATTTCACTTTTACCTCCATCAACTGCCATAGAGGTACGTGAATTCATTATATCACCTCCACCAGACAATAAATACGACGCGCTAAAGAAGGCCATAATTAAATGTACCGCTGACAGCGAATTTAAAAAACTACAGCAATTGTTGACTCAAGAAGAACTTGGAGACAGACTGCCTAGCCAATTATTACGCCACTTAAGACAATTGATTGGAGAAAGCAAAGCCGTCAGTGACACAACATTAAAAATGCTCTGGATGCAACGTTTACCTAAAAACATCCAAATAATTCTGACAACGCAAGAGCAAGCATCACTAAACTCTCTAGCAGATTTAGCTGATAGAGTGACGGAGATTACTTCTTCACCATCTTCAAGTACTTCGACTTTAGAAAAGGAACTGGCATCTTTGCGTGCGGAAATTTCAGCATTGAAAATTGACCTTAACAAGAAGGAAGAAAGAATACCTCGTTCAAGATCCAGAAGCTCATCTTCATCTCGAAAATCTTCCCCAAATAGTTATAGAAAGTACAATCCAAATGGCTCTTGGTGCTGGTATCATTTTCGATTCAAGCACCATGCAAGAAAATGCATCTCACCTTGTACTTTCAACAAAAAAGCAAAGAACCAGCAGGAAAACTCCAACAACAATCAGTAAGCCCGGTGGTTACTGATTGTAGCAATAATAAAAGCCACCGTCTATTTATCACTGACTACCGCAACAAAATTAGTTTTCTCCTTGACACAGGTGCAGAGATCAGTGTCCTGCCTCCTCGTCCTGAAGATAGACGGCGTGGTCCAACAAAATTTACTCTCACAGCAGCAAACAATTCACCTATCAAGACTTATGGCGAAAGATTCCTTAATCTTGATCTAGGTCTTCGTAGAGATTTCAAATGGAGATTCATAATAGCAGACACAAACAAAGCCATTGTAGGAGCTGATTTTATGGAACACTTTGGAATAATTCCAGATATCAAAGGAAAGTTTATAATTGATTCTTTAACGAAGCTACGCAAGCGTGCATCAATTACAAATTTCAACTCACTTTCTCCAAAGTGCTCAATAAACAGCTATGAAGACAAATTTTTGAACATTCTCTCTCATTATCCCTCTCTAACTAAGCCTCCATCATATTCCACACCAGTCAAGCATTCAGTCACTCATCATATTACTACAAAAGGGCAACCAACATTCTCCAAACCAAGACGGCTGAATCCAGAAAAATTTAAAATTGCCAAATCAGAATTTGAGCACATGATGGAACTAGGTTTATGCAAGAGAGGAGACGGAGCATGGGCATCACCTTTACATCTAGTCCCTAAGAAAAATTCTATAGACTGGAGACCATGCGGCGACTACAGAAGACTAAATGCTGTGACCCAACCTGATTGTTACCCCATTCCGCACATTCAGGATTTCACCCAAAGCCTTCATGGCTGTACAATTTTCAGCAAAATAGATCTCGTGAAGGCGTACCACCATATTCCAATTAACCAAGAAGACATACCCAAAACGGCAATAACTACGCCATTTGGTCTATTTGAATTCACACGAATGAACTTTGGTTTAAAAAACGCAAGCCAAACATTTCAAAGATTCATGGATGAAATAACAAAAGGTCTAGATTTTGTCTTCGTTTACATTGATGACGTTTTGATCGCCAGTGAAAATGAAAATGATCACATTCAACATCTACATACAATCTTCAAAAGACTTTCCGATCATGGATTAACAGTCAATATATCTAAAAGCGTTTTCGGAAAACCTTCACTAGAATTTCTTGGACACATCATTGACAACAAAGGAATAAAACCTCTTCCTGAGAAAATAAGAATCGTTAAAGATTTTCCTCAACCTAATTCGACCCGTCAACTCCAAAGATTTATTGGTCTTGTAAACCTTTATCACAGGTTCATAAAAAATTCAAGTCATATTTTAGCTCCGCTTTATTCACTTTTAAAAACTAAATCTCCCAATGCATCATTAAATTGGACTTCAGACACATTAGAAGCTTTTCAAAACATCAAAAATGCTCTTGCAGAAAACACACTTCTAAACTACCCTCAACCCAATTCTACATTAAGTGTACTGGTTGATGCCTCCAACGTTGCTGTTGGTGGTGTCCTCCAACAACTGAATGACACTGCATGGGAACCAATTTCATTTTTTTCAAAAAAGCTATCCCCAGCAGAAACGAAATACTCAGCATTCGACCGGGAACTCCTAGCTGCATTCCTCTCTGTTAAGCATTTCTCATACTTTCTTGATGGAAAAACATTCATGCTTTTTACAGACCACAAGCCTCTAACGAATGCCTTCACATCAAAATCTGAACGTTCACCTCGTCAAGAACGTCATCTCAACTATCTTTCACAATTCTCCATGGACATACGCTATGTTAAGGGAAGTGAAAACATTGTGGCTGATACCCTTTCAAGAATTGAAATCGAAACTTTCAATCACACGAAGGTTAATCTAGATCTTAATGCATTCCCTGATATTCAAGAAAAGGACAAAGAACTAAAAACTCTCATTGATAATTCAAATTCTTCACAAACAATCAAATTAATAAAACAACAAGTTCCTTTTTGCAATAAATTAATTTACTGCGATATTTCTACTGGAAATCCCAGACCTTTCGTGCCTGAAAATTTCCGACGACAAATTTTTAATTCTCTCCATAATTTGTCTCATCCAGGAATTCGTGCAACAAGAAAACTAATAACTCAAAAATACTTTTGGCCCAAAATGAATCAAACAATAAATCATTGGTCAAAGTCCTGTTTAGATTGTCAGAAAAGCAAAATTCACAGGCATACAATTACAAAACACGGAATTTTTCCTCTCCCATCAACTCGCTTTGAACACGTTCATCTTGATTTAATAGGCCCCTTACCCCATTCTGAAAATTGTACCCACATTTTGACTGCTATAGACAGATATTCAAAATGGCCTGAAGCCTTTCCGATTTCGGACAAAACTGCAATAAGCGTAGCAAAAGCTTTTTTTCGCGGTTGGATTTCTAGATACGGAGTTCCAGCAACAATAACTACTGACCAAGGTCGTGAATTTGAATCACATCTTTTTAAGGATCTCACTTCACTCATTGGCACCAACAGAATACGAACAACGGCATACAACCCTGCAGCAAACGGTCTCGTCGAACGCTTGCATCGTCAAATTAAAGCTGCAATCATGTCAAGCGGAAATACTATTAATTGGATAGATGCTTTGCCTCTAGTACTGCTAGGCATCAGAACATCCTACAAAGAAGACCTGAAATGCACTGCTGCAGAAATGGTTTTCGGGACAACTTTAAATCTTCCAGCTGATTTACTAACCAATTCAGAATTTAAAAACCCCGATCCATCAAATTTTGCCACTCAATTAAAGAATTATATGAGTAGAATTCGACCTCAACCAACAAGACAAACAAAGCAAAATAATATTTTTTCTCATAAAGACTTAGACACCTGCTCACACGTCTTTGTAAGAAAAGATTTTGTAAAAAGAGCATTATCTCCACCATACGAAGGTCCATTTCCAGTGGTATCAAGATCTTCGAAGACATTTACAGTTAAAATCAATGACCAAAACAATGTCATTTCTGTCAACAGACTAAAACCTGCATTCATAGAAAACACCCCTCAAAGTTTCCACGATTCTTCAATTCTGCCACCTATGCCCGACGGTGCTGAGGAAACTACACCGAAGACAAGTAGCTACACCACTCGCTATGGACGCCACGTACGTTTTCGACTTTAAGTCTTCACTGGCGGGGGAGTGATGTAGCGGCTCCCAAATATTAACTTTTCCTATTTTCATTATAAGTTTTAATTTGTCTAATAACTATTCAATTCAAATATTAAAATTATTCATCTTATAAAATAATTATACATCATTCTAAATATAAATCATAAATAATATGAAATGTAAATATTTATCTATAATATATCAAGCACATATGTCTAACATTATATAATCTAGAATTGATATTTGACCACACACACATATAAACAAAAATAACTTCAACATGTAGTATACACCAATTTAACCCTTCTGATAATTTGTATAAATAAATGTAATTAAAAGTTGATTTTACAATAAATAATTTGTTATCTGACTCCGCCTAGAATTCCATGCCACCCACAAAATGGTGAGCCGGTAAACTTTAACGAACATTTGGAAGCAATCAAACAAGAATTTCAATTCGATCAAAAGTGAAAAATAAAAATACTCATGATATCAAATTATAAATATTTAAGAAATACATATTAAATATTTATATTTAAAACAAAAATTATAACATATTTCGCAATATTTAAAAACTACGAAAACGTACATCGTTTGGTATTTAATTCAAAGCAAATTTTCAACTTAAAAACAAATCAGATATCAAATATAATTTGAAAAAATAAATATTAAATAAATTCAAATACACATTAAATTGGCAATTAAAAAATAATATATAACTTACAATTTAAAAATTATAACTTGATAATATATTCAAATATTTTTTCTTATCAAATAAAAAAATCAAATATAAAATTTTAATTCTGAATTTTAATAATTATAATAATCAGAATTTTTTTCATCGCAGTAAGGACAGTAGAAGTTCGTTTTATGTATAAAATAAACATTCGCGCTTTTAAATCCTTTTATTTTACTTGCTTGTATGTTGAAATCTATTTTAAAATTCTTCTTTTGAGATTATGTTCTTTAGAACAGCCTTCATCTCATTGATACCTATAAATTGTTAAGGCACAATTTGGATTATAGATAATAAACACAAGGTAATAAGACCAAATCCAAATAAATAGTGTGTGACATTTTGATAACAGCGTTGTTACCATTTTCACCCCATTTGCTTTTCACATGTGTAGACATATGGTGCACTTACAGTAAAAGCAGTCGCTTACTCTTCTACCCACCATGATTATCATGACCTGTACCACGTTTACTAGGGATAATAAAATAAAAAGAACACTGGTTGAATGATGTCTCACACCCATTGTTGGCACTTTTCAGACTCCAACTACACACCTTAAGATTTAACAAATAATTTGCTGCCCAAAGACACATTATTACAATTTCTCGACATGTTAAAGAATTTGACCACCAAAATGGTGTTTTGTCAGGTAAATAAAAAGCTAAATTTACATGAGAAATAGTCATTTAAGAAAGGCTTTGCTTATTCCTTTGTTCATTGAATTGAAAAGGAGGTGTGAAGAGAGGGGGTTCTGCAGGGGTCAACAAAGTAGAGATTCCAGTTGCTGTCTTACTATTCCCTCTTTACTGTGTTTTCCACCAACCTGTTTGTGTGTTAAAGTGGGAATTATTCACCATTTCTTTACTAAACTATAGGATGGTTTTCCATAATTAATAAACTGAATAAAGATTCTTTATAATTATGTATAATACATTGTTGTATATTCCTTGTTCGCTTGTACTAGTCTAAATTTCTGTCTATACTAGTTATTGTTCTTTTAAAAAAAGAAACTGCTTGTTCTCGATTGATTGCCTATAAGTTTATGCCAAGCCTTTCTTCTTTCCCCCTATTTGATACATTGTCAATACCATTGCTGATTATTGTTACTATTACTGTCTCTATTACTACTGACTCATTCATTGATGAGCTCTACTCATCCCCAGCAGACACCATCAAAACTCTCAAGCCTTACAAGCATAATACCCTAATATAATTGAGTGGAGATAAGAAAGAAGATTACTGTGTTATTCCTGCATATACCCTCTTCTACTCAGAGAATCTGTACAAGACCAAAAGGTCTTGATAAAGATTTTTTGTTTGTTGTTGTTAATTAATAAATCGGAGATGAAATTGAATTGGAAAGGCTTGGCTCATCAGTGGTGAACCTTTCCAGCAAGTTTGCCAATTTAATCTACCAGATCTAAGCTACAGCTATTGTATTGTTCATTATGCTGTCTGCACTTGAAGGTTGATTCTTGGTGGCTAGCAAAGCTATGGAAAGATGATTCTGTAATTGTAGAAATCTCATAGCTATTTCAGCCCAGAGTACAGCTCTACTACCTGAAGGACAAGACAATAAAAGCCAAGCCTTCCCAATTATTATTATTATTATTTTTTAGGATTTCTTCTAGTTTACTTTTAGTTCCTTGGGAGGACATTGAACGATTGAGATTTTAGTATTTGAAGACTGTTATTATTATTTTTTTTCAAACAGAGCCCTCTGCCTAAGCTCTGAGTGCATCACTGATTTTTCTGCTTGACGGACGATGCAGCATAAACTGAGACAGATGTAGACATCACGGAGAAGGAAAGAGGGGTGCTGTTGGTCTGAAGACCTGGAAGTACCACTCAGTGTGACTTTGCTTCTTTTGGTCTCCTGACATGGAGTGCAGATGCCCTTTGTAGCCGCTCCTATGAAGAACAGACAATTGATACCTTCCTACATTAGCCAGGTATGTAGCACAGGGTGGCCCTACCAGGAGTTAAACTCCCGACATCCTGTGCTACCCGTTTACACTAGTTTTCTAGTTCACTAGTTGTAGAAATTTGTCCTCTCTTAAAAAAAAAACTAGCATTGAATACTTACATCTTCAACATACAGAGAGAGACTGTGTGTTATGTGTATTATTTACCTAAAAAAAATAATCCCTAGTACACACATGGTACAAGCCATGATAATCAGTGGGTAGTAGTTGACGACTGCTTTTGCTGTAAGTACACTACATTTCTACACATTTTAAAAGCAGATTGATTTTTGTACTTATAAATTTGCCAGAGTCCCATTTGGTAACTTACACTGGCTGGTGGGGTTTGAATTTTTCAAGAATCGGGGGCCATTGGAGTAATTTTTTATTAAGGAAAAAAGTGACTAAGGCGGTATTCGATCCTGGGTCGTGGCTGGCAGAAATCAATGGCTTATACCACTCATCCACTGTTTATTTACTTAGCTAGATAAGTGTAAAGCACTTGTGTAGTTTACAGTAATGTTCTGCACACACACCTGTACTGAAGTTTTTAAACAGCTTTTAGTGACATGTTGCCATTCTTATGGATATATTTTATGGTGTAGAGCTAAAAGGCAACACTTTGGTAACATTCCTTCCCCTTATAAAAGCTTTTCCTGTTCAAGCATTTTGGTAGCTTTACTTTAAAAGAACTCGTGATATATTACTGTCTGTACCAGTAAATTATTGAAAAAGTGGTGCATTGGAGCATTTTGAGCAAGTTCTACTTCTAAATGTGATGAGAGACTGCTGTGTGTGTTTTTACATGTGAGAAAGTCCATGAGTGTAGAGAACTCAATTTGGTATATTTTCCTTTAATTGCTCTTTGAATCCATCCTGGTGAACTTCCACGTGGTGGCAGCATGTTAATAAAGGGCCACAGATCCCTAGACTGAACCCCTCTCATGAACCTACCCCCTAGAAGACTTAAGAATCTCTGAGCCAACAAAGAACGATGTGGTGTGCAGGTGAAGCTAGCCCTCCGTACTTCAAGCCATCTTTTGCTGGGAATTGTGCGCATCTACTCGAGAAAGGCCAAGTACTTGCTTGCTGACTGCAATGAGGCCTTCATCAAGATCAAGATGGCCTTCCGGCCTGGTGTGGTGGATCTGCCGGAGGAGAAACGCCAGGCAGAGGTCGCCACCATCACCTTGCCTGAGGTGTTTCATGACTTCGACACTGCCATGACTGACATCAAGTAGGTGCATTTATACTGAATACCATTTACTATTAACACTCGTAACGTGAGGTACTTGACACTGCCATGAGTGACATCAAGTAGGTGCATTTCTACTGAATACCATTTACTATTAAAACTCCTAATGTGAGGCACTTGAATCCTGAAATTCTACTTTGACCCAGCCATCCATGACTGACATCACGAACATTTATCATGTTTTAAAATCACATGCCACTTTTGATGTAGGGGCGATTCTCAAACATCTTCCCCAACTGTGAGGTGTTTCGAAAATTCAAAATTCTTTTCAAATTTTGCTTTGAATATACCCATGAATGTCATTATGTCTACCCTACTTCAAGCAGCGACAAAACAAGATACTCCATCTCTCTCTATCTATATAGATAATACCGTAACAGAGTTTTCCATTGTAAAGTCCTGAGCTATCTCCTCCGAAGATTCTTAACTACACATAACGATCTATATAACAAAATTTTCGTTATTTTTTTCTTCGTATGATAGGCCTGTTTTTATTTTCCTAATGTTAACAGTTATTTTTATTTTTTAATTTAATCTATTTTACAATCGTAGATTTTTTGCATTTATCATCATCAATTCCTTTGTTTTGAAATGCGTTCTTTTGTCTTATTACCTTTTACTAATTTATAATATATATTTGATATATATATATACATTTGATTATGATTATAATTTGTAAGTACTTTGTTATAGTTTTTCATTTAAATAGAGCTCAATTTTTGTGTATGTTTTATATTTGCAGTATCTTTCCTAATGTCTTTGGCAACGTTTTTTTTCTCATAAATAGGCTGAGGTTATATTATTTTTCGAATTGTAGATTGAATTATTACTTTAATTCTATAATAATTATCTTTTATAAGTGTTTGTTATAGTTTTTCATTTGAATTTAGCACAATTTTTGTATCTGGTTATCTTTTTTGGCATCTTTTCATCTCTCTTTGGCATCTTTTTTTTTTCTCATTAATAAGACCTAATCCAATAATTTAATAGTGTGTGACGTTTTTTTTAATTAAATTATTTGGATTAGGTCTTATTTTCTTTTATTAATTTGTTATAGTTTTTCATTTGAATTTAGCTCCATTTTTGTGTCTTATTTACTTTTTTGCAGTCTTTCATAATGCCTGATTTGATTACTTGATCTGTTATAGTTTTCATTTGAATTTAGCTCCATTTTTGTGTCTGATTTTCTTTTTTTGCAGTATCTTTCATAATGCCTGATTTGATTACTTGATCTGTTATAGTTTTCATTTGAATTTAGCTCCATTTTTGTGTCTGATTTTCTTTTTTGCAGTTTCTTTCATAATGCCTGATTTGATTACTTGATCTGTTATAGTTTTTCATTTGAATTTAGCTCCATTTTTGTGTCTGTCGTTTTTTTCTTCTCATAAATAGGCTGATGCTGTATTTGTGTACTCAATTGTTGCTTTTTGTGTCTGGTTTCTTTTTTGCAGTATTTTTTTGGAATCCTTTTTTTTTCATCAATTGTTTCCTCACATGCTTGGAATTTTCTTTTTATGCCTGCCCTGGCTTTCAGTTTTATAGTTTTCCTCTGCTTGGTTCTTATTTTACCTTTTTTTTTTCAGCGTCTTCTGTCATGCCTCGAAAAGGCCGTGGAAGACTCACTCCCCTAACCGCTAGGCCTGCTAATATGACTCGCCGCAGACACAAAACCCCAATTGCTATTTCTCTTGTTTACTTTTTTACCAATGCCTATAATTTTTCACCTGAAAGATTTTTTATTTTATTTGTTATTCAATAAACTATTATCACTTATTTTTGGTCTTCTTTTTATTTACTTATTTTACTGGGGGTTGGTGGAAGGATGGTCTAAGCCGTTGGTTTTCGACCGCTACGACCCGGGTTCGATTCCCGCATTGGGCACTTTTTTCTGAAAAATAAAAAAAAAAATGCTCCAATGGCTTCCGATTCTTGCAAAAGTCCAACCCCACCAGCAAGCGCAAGTAATTAAACGGGGCTCTGGCACATTTGTACATGCAAAGTCGAACTGCTTTTCACATGTTTAGACATGTGGTGTACTTACAGTAAAAACAGTCGCCTACTCTACCCACCATGATTATCAAGGCCTGTACCACGTGTACTAGGGATAAGCAAAAAAAAATTATTTTACTCATTGATCTATACATACAATTATTTGCATACAATTATATACATACAGTTTTCTACATTTTTGCGCTCTGCAGTCTAATATGTTGTTAATAATAGGAGTTTTAGACAAATATCAACTGTTGAAATTTGAATTTCCAAAATAGTTGAATTATCGAAAGTGTCGAATTAGTTTGTCATATGATAGGCCGTAGGTCGAGACATCAAAAATGGTCGAATTATCGTGTGTTGAATTAATTAGATCATATTGTATATATAAAAAAATATAATTGTTGTTTTTAATGAGGTCTTTTAAATGAATTTATTCCTTTAATATGTTGTCATATCTGTAATTTTTTTTCATTTCCAAAATATTTATTTACACTTTCACCAATGCCTATAGGATCTTTGCGATGGAACAGGTATGGTGTTCTAGCGCATGTGCTCTCATGTCCTTGAAGCACATATACTGACAGTACCCAAAGTTGAACACACTGTATAATGTCTGAAATATCTTTGTCCCCTTCGGATACCAACTTTCGCTTCATTCTAGAGAGGCTTTATGTTTCACTAAGGTTTGCTTTTGCTATGACTATAAAGAGGGCTCAAGGCCAAACCTTTGCTACAAGAGCCTGTGTTTACGCACAGACGACTTTATGTGACTTTTTCAAGTGTGCGAACTTTGGATAGCATACATGTAAAGTTGAACCCAAGTATATATAAAATGTAGTTTTTAATGAGGTCATTTAAATGAATTCCTATTATAAATCGTCTCCTCTGAAATATAGTTTGTAAATTTATATTCTGATTTATTTTATCCTTTTTTTTTCATTTCCAAAATATATATTTACACTTTTCACCAATGCCTAAAGTTTCTCACCTGGAAGAAAAAAAACTCCGCCTTTGCCGGTCCCAAGCCAGGATGAAAAAGGAGGAGGGGGAGCAGTAACAAGCTCACTAAAAAAACCTGGGCTCAGCTGGCCCGGCTGATAGTACCTTGTAAGGGCTCCTAATCCAGGGATACATTCTTTTGGAGCTAAGTCAGTGGCCTGCCACTGAGTAGTGCTCCCAGTCTTGATGACAAAGGCAGACGCATTCTACTTCACCCAATCATGATGGTTGTTAATTTCAAGCTTTACAAGCTTGACACTCTAATATGATTGAGTGAAGATAAGAAAGGAGAAAAAATATTTTTTGTATTTTTTTTTTTGGCAATAATCTTTTTATTATCAATTAATTTGATTTTGGTCTTTATTTATTATTCCCCTGCTCTATACATACATTTTGTACATTTACAATGTCAGAAGTTTTCTCTGTAATACCTTTTTAGCAGTGAAGTTATATTTGAGCAACAAACAATTGTTGAAATTTAAAATGGTCGAATTATCGATAGTGTTGAATTACAGTTTGTTATATGATAGGCTGTAGGTCAGGACAACAAAACATGGTCGAATTATCGAGGTTATATTGTATATATAAAATTATAAATGTAATTTTAATGAGGTCATTTAAATGAATTCATTCCTTTTATATGTTGTCTTATCTGTGATATAGTAGTATTGTTTGCAATTTTATTTGCTGATTTGTGTCTTTTTTTTCCCACTCAAAATATATATTTTTAAACTCTTGAATTACAGTTTGTAGGTAAGGACAACAAAACATGGTCGAATTATCGAGGTTATATTGTATATATAAAACTATAAATGTAGTTTTAATGAGGTCATTTAAATGAATTCATTCCTTTTATATGTAGTCTTATCTGTGATATAGTAGTATTGTTTGCAATTTTATTTGCTGATTTGTGTCTTTTTTTTTTCACTCAAAATATATATTTTTAAACTCTTGAATTACAGTTTTTTATATGATAGGCTGTAGGTCAGGACAACAAAACATGGTTGAATTATCGAGTGTGTCGAATTACAGTTTTTTATATGATAGGCTGTAGGTCAGGACAACAAAACATGGTCGAATTATCGAGAGTGTCTAATTACAGTTTTTTATATGATAGGCTGTAGGTCAGGACAACAAAACATGGTCGAATTATCAATAGTGTCAAATTAAATTTGTTATATAATAGGCTGTAGGTAAGGACAACAAAACATGGTCGAATTATCGAGGTTATAGTTTATATATAAAACTATAAATGTAGTTTTAATGAGTTCATTTAAATGAATTCATTCCTTTTATATGTTGTCTTATCTGTGATATAGTAGTATTGTTTGCAATTTTATTTGCTGATTTGTGTCTTTTTTTTTCACTCAAAATATATATTTTTAAACTCTTCAACCAATACCTATAGTTTCTTTCTTGAAATTGCTTACCAAACACGAGTCAGTGTTTCCTCAGTGTTAACAGTGTGGAGTGTAAGATTGTGGAGGAGCAAAATAACTTCCTATTGAATTTTTCAATAGCCTTACTCCCAGAAGAATGCCTCCACACCAGTTATACTCTAGGTTGGTGCTATTGTTATGCTTCTGAGAAATTTTAATCTTAAGCAGGGTCTTTACAATGGTACATGTATGGTGATACAGTGCATGTGCTCTCATGTCCTTGAGGTACAAATACTGACAGGGGCCAATGTTGGACACACTGTATTGGTGTCAAAACATCTTTGGCTCCTTCAGATATCAACATTCCCTTCATTCTGAAGAGGCAAGAGTTTCCAATAGGGTTGGCTTTTCCTATGACTATAAATAAGGCTTAAGGCCAAACCTTTGCTAGAGTGAGTTTCTTGCTACAAGAGCCTGCATTTATGCATGGACAGCTCTATGTGGCTTTTTCACGTGTGTGAACTTTGGATGGCATACAAGTAAAGTTGAAGCACAAATACTGACCGGTACCAATGTTGGACACACTGTATTGGTGCCAAAAATATATTTTGCTCCTTCAGATATCAGCCTTCCCTTCATTCTTAAGAGGCATCAGTTTTCACTAAAGTTGGCTTTTGCTATTACTATAAATAATATTTGGGTTCTTGCTACATACGCATGGACAGCTCTATGCGGCTTTTTCACGTGTTTGAACTTTGGACAAAATACATATAAAGTTGAACCCATGTATGAATAAAAATAGAAATTAATTTTTAATGAGTCCTTTAGATTAATTCCTTTTATAAGTAGTCTCCTCTGCAATATAGTTGACAACCTCTTTTTTCTGATTTATTTTCATAAACTTTTTACTAATGCCTATAGTTTCTTACCTCAAAGGAATTTTTTGTATTAGTTGTTTGTTAATACACTATTATCAATTATTTAGATTTTGGACTTTTCTTTATTCACTAAATTCTCCCATTTCTCTATACATAAATTTTGTACATTTTCAGTGGCTGTCATCGCCTCTGTAATACCTTTTTACCGGTAAGGCTGTATTTAAACAACAATCGACTGTGTAAATTTGATTTTTAAAACGGTCGAATTATCGGAAGTGTCGAATTATTGATAGTGTCGAATTACAGTTTGTTATATGATAGGCTATAGTTCAGGACATCAAAACATGGTCAATCTATACTTTTAAAGTCTCTACAGGCCCTTTGGGTAAACCCTGGGCGTTGCCCGGGTCACTCGTATATATATATTTATACAGCCTGCACATCCTGCTGATAAGGGCCATCAGCCTGAAGCACTTACCTGGTTGACTTTTCCTGATTTATCAAGAAAATAGGGTGGCCAATGTATTGAAATTAAGTTAAATGTTTAGTAGATATTTATTCTGAAAGATAGAACTGTTAGCTTTAAAGCTCATTGAGCAGTTCAGGACAAGCATTTTAGCCGCCTGACTTTTTCTCCTTGTCTTAACTTTACCTACCTATAACGTGGTGGTGTGGTTGCCAGCTTGGACATGGGGCCGCAGACATTGAACCAGAGTCGTGTAGAGGACATCACCATCAAGGAAGACTTTGGTCCTTTGAATGTCATTGAAGAAGATTTTGGTATGTAGAGAGAGCAACACACCTTGCTGTTATCTGTAAACTCTGGGATGATGTGTCCAGGCATGAGCTTTGACGATACCGAGATGTTTGGTACCAACTTCAACATCACTGACTTCGGGGCCCCCATCACCTCCATGAACGAGGCTGCTGCTGTGGAGTCCGGAAGAGAAAAGGAGGCCGCAGCCAGCAAGAAGGGGCCAGAGCTGGAGGAGGCCTCAGACATGCCCAGCATTGAACAAGCAGATGCCAACAAGAGCAACTCTGCTTCCAATCAGCTAGATGCTGCCCTGACCCACGATGGGTTTGGAGGTCCTCTTGGACAGGGTATCATAGGTATGAAGAACATTCTCCCCACAAAGTACCTACTAACCCAACTGCTGATAGATCCCATCGCTGGAGACTTCTTGGATGCTGCTGGGCTGTTTGATGAGGCCCCCTTAGGACCTCCAGACCCGGCCCAAGTGCAGGCCTCCCAGGCTGAAGACAAGCCTCCAGATGAGAGTGATGATGACGATGATGACTATGGTGAGTGGGACTGCAGCAGCAGGGCCTGGGTAGCTATGAGGAGGGTGTGGTGCAGCTGGAAACCTGGGGCCCCCTTCCTTCGGTGCCCCCTCCCCTCCCTCCAGCCCGGAGTCCTCCCCACAATTAGAGGAGCAGCCAGCTCCCCCGCCCCAGCAGCCCCTGGTGTACCAACCCCTCCCTGAGGAAACCCTCCTGCCCCCACCCCCTACAGTCCCCATGCCCCCTGAGCCCCCCATCTCAGCTGCTGACCAGACCACCCTGATCCATAACGGGGAGGAATCCTTTGCCCTTGCTCCTCTGGACAGCTCCTTGCCCCCAGCCCCAGGACCTGCAGGTGAGCCATGGTTTCATTTGGTCTCTCTACCTACAGTGCCCAGGTATCCTTCCATTTACCCACCAAATCAAGCCACACAGTAGTTTATTTCCCTGTATCATTGTCTTATCAAAGAGTAATCCTTCAATATTTAGAGACAAATCTCTTTAATTCAACACCCCAAGGAAGGGAAAGGTTTTTTTTTATTGAATTAAACTTAGGTGTTGAATTATAGTCAGTTAAATATATTAAAGTAAACCGGCAGCTTAGTTGGGATTTTTGAAAAACAGTTATATTATAGGAATTATACCGTATATTTTCTCTTGCATTCTCTAGTTGTCTTGAACAACTCAAAAGTAGATATATCATTAACTTGTTTTTATACGGTTGCAATTGTAATATAGTAGAACCAAGGACACTCCCGCTTTTCATCTTCAAAATCATCATTTTTTCCAAATAGTCGCTTTCCGGCTCTGTAACTATGTGTCGTCCTTTAGAGAAAGGTTCTACTTTATTGTGTTCTGTTTAAAGAATATCTCAAACCATCTCGCCATTATAACTTGTGTAGATGGAATTATATAAGACACTAGACGAATGACCCGGGCAACGCCTGGGTTTACTCGATTAAATGTTTTATTCAAAAACTATTCGTTACAATTATAAATTGGCGCCGTGGATGTCACTCTTGTGAAACCTCCCACTCCAAACTTTACAGTCAGATTAGTTACGATATAAATCTTCAAATCGAGCGAGCGTCTATAAATATTTCGATTTAGATCAAGTTTTCTAATTATTAAGCGAACTATTATTAATAAAATTTTGAGAAGATTTCGATTTTAAACGTATTTATAACCTTGATAGAGGGCGCTGTTCGTGAGCTAAGTAGAATAATTTGAATATATAGTTTTAATATTTAATTTATATATAATTTAAAATAGCCTATCGTTTTCCTCGAATCTTTTTTACCTATGTATGGAAATTTTGGTACTGTAAAAAAAAACTTTGCTTCAATAATATGAAAAAAACACCCAGGCTAAGTTTCGAACCAAGGTTGTGGAAATACGAAGCCGCACACCTAACCATTAAGCTACGCTTGGCATCATAAATATTCGCATGTAAAGCTATTTCAGGCCTTACATATTTCTAACGACCTTTTTGAAATAGGTTTTTGAAACATGGAAATTATATTACTTCAAATAAATAGAAATAGAGTGAACACAAATAAAACATACCAAATATTTCGAATTAGAGCAGTTATTTTAAACGGCGAATTAGATCAGTTATATCTAAAAATGAAAATATATAAATAAATAAAACCTACCAAATATTTCAAATTAGAGCAGTTATTATATAAATATTTATATTATATGTGTTATTAAGCAAACTATTATTAGTTATTTTAAACGGCGAATTAGATCAGTTATTTCTAAAATTGAAAATCTATATTAATAAAATGGAAATTTCATAAGTGGTGTTCGCTAAAAACTTTCGTTACAATGCATCAATTTCGACCAAATTTTCAACATTTATGTAAAACGAGATGGAGCAGGTTTTGCTTAACATCAAAATATTTTTCCTAACTTTAACATGCGTAACATCGCTGTTATCGATTAAATACAAAAAAATCAACAGAGTTAATTTTATTTATATATAAATACAAAAAAAAATTCAACAGAGTTAATTTTTTACATACTAGCTAATAATCTCAATCTAAAAAAATATTCAAAACAAGCAATTTTAAGATAACACCATATGTAAAACAGTCGGCCAAGAAAACAACAATATAATATAAAAAGCCAACAATTAAGAATAAATGTAAGATAAAAAGCCAACAATGAAGAGCAAATATAATATAAAAAGCCAACAATGAAGAATGAATGTAAGATAAAAAGCCAACAATGAAGACTAAATATGATATAAAAAGCCAACAATGAAGAATGAATGTAAGATAAAAAGCCAACAATGAAGAGTAAATGTAATATAAAAAGCCATCAATGAAGAATAAATGTAAGATAAAAAGCCAACAATGAAGAGTAAATATAATATAAAAAGCCAACAATGAAGAGTGAATGTAAGATAAAAAGCCAACAATGAAGAGTAAATGTAATATAAAAAGCCAACAATGAAGAATGAATGTAAGATAAAAAGCCAACAATGAAGAGTGAATGTAATATAAAAAGCCAACAATGGAGAATGAATGTAAGATAAAAAGCCAACAATGAAGAGTGAATGTAAGATAAAAAGCCAACAATGAATAGTAAATGTAATATAAAAAGCCAACAATGAAGAATGAATGTAAGATAAAAACCCAACAATGAAGAGTAAATATAATATAAAAGCCAACAATTAAGAGTAAATATAATATAAAAAGCCAACAATGAAGAGTGAATGTATGATAAAAAGCCAACAATGAAGAGTAAATGTAATATAAAAAGCCAACAGAGTGAATGTAAGATAAAAAGCCAACATTGAAGAGTTAATGTAATATAAAAAGCCAACAATGAAGAATGAATGTAAGATAAAAAAGCCAACAATGAAGAGTGAATGTAAGATAAAAAGCCAACAATGAAGAGTGAATGTAAGATAAAAAGCCAACAATGATTAGTAAATGTAATATAAAAAGCCAACAATGAAGAATGAATGTAAGATAAAAAGCCAACAATGAAGAGTAAATGTAATATAAAAAGCCAACAGAGTGGATGTAAGATAAAAAGCCAACGATGAAGAGTGAATGTAATATAAAAAGCCAACAATGAAGAATGAATGTAAGTTAAAAAGCCAACAATGAAGAGTAAATCTCTATATATATATAAAAAGTCAATTTCTGTCTGTCTGTCTGTCTGTTTCGCGATAAACTCAAAAACTACTGAACCAATTGGTACCAAATTTTGCATGTCGCTTTTTATAAACCTGAGGAAAATTTTCGACTGCATTTTGATTAGTATTTTTGGCTATTTCTTTTTATCATTTGAAGAACTTTTTTTTACGCGGACTAATCCGGAATGGAATGAATACCTAAATATGGCCATTTTTTTAAGCATCGGTGGTTCAGTGGTAGAATGCTCGCCTGCCACGCGGGCGGCCCGGGTTCGATTCCTGGCCGATGCATTTTTTTTTACAATTTTTAAAACTCATTTATATTATCTATATATATATAATTGAATGTCTGTCTGTCTGTACTCTATAGATTCAAAAACCATACATCCAATCGCCGTGAAATTTTGGGATATTATTAGGTATATCACTGGGAAGTTTTTTGAAAAATAATTTCATGAATATCTTGAATATCCTTAGAGTTATTTGCAGATTTGTAGATTTAACTCGCAAGCAGCGCCCCCATTGTGACGATGATAACAAGTTTTCTTATCACTAAGTTTGTTATCTTAAATATTATTTATCAAAAGTAATATTATCTCAGGATGACACAGCAATTTATTTGCGACAAGAATAATGATACAATTCCAAGGCGAAGATACTATTCCTTTAACTTCCAATTACCGAGAGAACCAATTAATATTGATTTTATTCAACTTATCGAGTATTTTTCAAGGGACCGGGAAAAAATGTTCACTAGATAAAACTATGATTTTCTAATGTAGAAAATTAGGAAAGACAAAATTAAGGATGACACGGCACACAGGGACCGGGAAAAAATGTTCACTTTATCGAGAGATTCAAATTTACGAGTTTCAAATTATCAAAATATATCTTTTTTTTAAATAAGTTTTTAGAGAATTGTTTTAACAAATGTTCGCTAGACAAACCTTTACTCGGGTAAAACCCCGGGCGATGCCGAGTACGTTTTATAAGTTTAAAGATAATTGTTTTAACAAATGTTCGTTAGACAAACATTCACTCGGGTAAAACCCGGGCGAAGCCGGGCACACCCGCTAGTATATAAATAAATAAAACCCACCAAATATTTCAAATTAGAGCAGTTATTATATAAATATTTATATTATATGTGTTATTAAGCGAACTATTATTAGTTATTCTAAACGGCGAATTAGATCAGTTATATCTAAATATGAAAATATATAAATAAATAAAACCTACCAAATATTTCAAATTAGAGCAGTTATTATATAAATATTTATATTATATGTGTTATTAAGCGAACTATTATTAATAAAATATTGAGAAGATTTAGATTTTAAACATATTTATAACCTTTTAGTACTTGATAGAGGGCGCTGTTCGTGAGCTAAGTAGAATAATTTGAATATATAGTTTTAATAATTGATTTTTATATTTTTTAAAATAACCTATCATCTCCCCTGTTATTTTTTACCTATGTATGGAAATTTTGGTTTGAATTAGTGAACTACTGCGAATTTGTATACCGGACATACAAACATTCATTTTTATATAAATAGATGAAGTAAAATTTTATTATTCAGAAAGAAATTGCCATCATAAGTTGAATAATCATCTGGAGCCATATATTATTAAAAGAAGAACAAAATCGTAAAGCAAAGAGTTTCTTGTATAAATAAAAACCTTACAAAAATCTCTGGACTCATGATTTTGTTATTCTTTTGATACTTTCTAAAGACATTGCAGTTTGAGAGTGAAGATTGGTTGTTGTCAGGCACGGAGAAGACGAAAACTAAGAGGAAGAGGAAGCTGATTGTGGATGAGGTGAAGAACATCTCGGGGGAGGAGATGAAGTCCCAGCTGTCAGACACCACGGACATTGTCACCACTCTGGACATGGCTCCACCCACTAAGCGCCTCATGCACTGGAAGGAGACTGGAGGGGTGGAAAAACTCTTTGCCTTGTCCGGGAAACCCATTCTTTCCAAGACTCTCTCCAGGGTAAGTCCCTCCACCCTGCAGAATTGTAGTTGTACTGAGTCGAGATGTGCTGCAGCTCTACCAACGTCACCTCACCACCAAGTCTGTGGACAATGAAAAGACGGTACTTGAGCTGGACGTTGAGCTGGAGAAGTCTCCCAGTAAGTACCTAGCAGTTGTGTCATGCTCCCAAGTGCTGACATGCACACATGTACAGAGCCCGCCAGGAAGAAACACAAGGGAGATCAACATAACCTGCCTCCACCGACACCTCAAAGACCGATGACCCCCCAGCACTACCCACCCCCAGTAATGCCACAACCCCCGCCCCCCATGGAGCCCTCCATCCAGTTCCCCCCCATGGAACCCAACATCCCCCCCCTGCCCATGGACAGCTATCCAGACCACTCTCAGTCTGCCCTCTCGCTGGGCGTCAGATCTCTCAGCACCACGGGGTTGAACTTCATTGAAGTCCAGGGAAGCCTTGAAGCCAGCAACCTCCTCGATGCCAACGAGGCATCACTCCACCAAGGCCTCAGTCAGCAGGATGCCAACGAGACCCTCCCCAACCCTGGACTCCTGGAAGCAGACCTCTCCCTGCATTCCCAGGGTTACCCCATCCCCTCCACCCCCCACATGGTCCCACCTCCAGATGCTGTAAGTACCAGACATTCTGACTACTCCCCGGATTGATGGAATGATGGAACTGTTACAGATGATGGGATCCCAGCCCCCCCAGTCAATAGAAGACTCCTTCTTCCAGAGTGCTCAGCAGCAAAGGGCTTTCCAACAGGAGGTGGCTCCGACGTCAGCAGAGACTTCATTCTTTGGGCCGCCCATGTCGCAGCAGGATGTGTTCAGCAGGCCGGAGAACCAGGAGGATGAGGCCACTCTCCTAACTGCAGACAACCTGCTGGCGGCCGAGCTGAAGGACGAGCAGCTGTTGGACAACGATGATGACGACTACGCTCCTCCTCCCAGTATAGGCCCGGTAGGTGGCTTCTCATTTGGCACAACTCCCCTAAGTGCATTATTACAAGGCTTTTAAGACATTAATGGCTGCCTATGCTAATTAAATAGTATCTAGAACAGCTCGAGGAGCATGAACTCATGGAATTCATCTAATCTTTACATAAGGGGATAAGAAACAACAACAAGAACAAATAGTAACTATGCCTTTTATGTATTTTCAACATTAAAACAAGGAACAATTACAACTTTTTAATGTTTAAGATATCCATACTATGCTAAAAGAAAATGTTGTTTTTAAATATCACGTACCATTTTCTTTTTGAATAAATACGGGTGCTTAGATGGTGTCCATCCAGCACATAGAACACCTCCAGCATGTTAACACTACTATCCCTTTTTATGGGCATAGTGGTCGCTCTAATTAAATATTACCTAGGTCTTTAATACATCTTCAAAACACATCAGAACAAAGAAAAATAACAATCAACATTAAAAATAAATATATATTCAAGGTGCCAAAGCTTCATGTTAAAAACATTAATATTATAAATGTACAAATAATTCAGCCACCATCCAGTGCACTATTATATCTTGTTTTAAAGCTATGGAGTAATGATGGCTTGAATAGTAACTAAACCTCATGGACATAAATTAAGGAAGTTTCATATTTTGATGTCGCTAGTAGTCTTGTGTTTTTGCCCACACTCGGTTATCTTGTATGTCTTCAATAAAGGTCACTGTGCATCAAATATCTTTCAAGATTTAGTGTATGAATCCCAATATACATGCTAAAAGATATAAATACTGACGCGAAAATAGGTACTTTTGGGCCAACCGACGCTGGCAACACTGCCCCGCTGCCCCCCCCCCCCCCCCCCCGCGCATGCGCGAGCAGAAAAGGATTACCCCGCAATTCCGGTAAACAAAAGCTGTTTCGACGCCAACGTTTGGTTTTGACAGGCCTGAAAAAGAACTATCTCTCATAAATTTTAATAATTGTTTTGAATAATATTTGTATTAATATTAATTTGTGTGATTTTTAAATAAATATTTCTTTCAATAAGTATTAAATTATTCATCACTGTTTTCTAATTTAGGCCTCGCCATCCAGCGTTGTGACTCAAATTCTACTGATCACTGCAACAAAGGTATTGATTTATCAATTTATAATTTTCAAGTCAGTTTCCAGCATTACTGTAAAGCCAGGAGCTTTTAGTTCAGGTTAAGCCATCGGGACCTTGTATTGTCTTTCTTTTTTCAAATTTAAGACAAGACAACAAATACCTTAAGTTTTGTCCATGAATGTATTTTCAATATTTGAATAAAGGTGTTTGACATACTTTTAGAATGTTAACTTTCAATGTTAAAAGAGCATTTCAGATATATAACATGTGTTTAAAAATGTGGGCTCAAGAGAGCTTCATCCATGGGGTAATGTATTAGACGATACATGTTTTTTTGAATAATAATACAGTTAAACCTGTCTATAGCGCCTCCTCTTGGGATTCACCAAAATAGGGTGCCATAGAGAGGGGGTGCTATAGACAGGTCACTTTTAATGTAAATCGCATCGTACTACGTATTTAAAATCGGGCGCTATAGAGAAGGAGGTGCTATTTAGAGGGGGTGCTATAGACAGGTTTAACTGTATATTCAGTTTTCTTCATATTATATGTGTGTGTTCTTCATATGTGTGTAAAAGGTACATTTTTGAATAATAGATTAGAAACATAAGGTGACAAGACCAAATTCAAATAAATAAAATAGTGTGTGTGACCTTTAGGTTACAGCATTGTTACTGAAATGTTAGACATTATTTATTTGGGTTTGGTCTTTTCACCATATGTTGAATATTACATGGTACAGTTAAAACCTGTCTATAGCACCCCCTCTTGGGAATAACCAAAATAGGGTGCTATAGAGAGGGGGTGCTATAGACAGGTCACTTTTAATGTAAATCACATCGTACTACGTATTTAAAATCGGGCGCTATAGAGAGGAAGGCACTATTTAGAGGGGGCACTATAGACAGGTTTAACTGTATTTGAAAAGAAGGTGGAATGTTGAGGTAAAAAAAAATATTCTCTTGCATTGGGTTCTCATTGGGTGGTGTAACAAGGCACATCGAAGCCTTATAATGTGCTGGGGTGGTATTATGTAGCTCAGCCAAACTTTCTCTAAAAAGCAACAACCCCCACTTAGTGTCTAAGTGAGGGTGTTCAGCCGGAGGAGCAGCTGGCAGACGAGACGGACGAACAGTTTGAAGAGAGGATCCTCACCAAGAGAACCACCTCCATGATCCACATCCTCAATTCCACACTGGAGTCATCAGGAATGGCCAACTTCTCCCATTTCCTCCGTCACCACACCCGCAAAATGGTAAGTCCCGATCCTCTCACAAAAGCTGGTGAAGAGTCTATTGTTATTGATGGGGATCTATAAGATTCTAAATGTTGGAAAGGTTAAACCTATATTATTACTAACAAGAATTTGGCCAATTCTGGAATAATTAAAGATCAATGATTAGTTGATATTTATTCTGACTGATGGCTCAAGCCATTTAGCAACTTTTTGTTGCATGATCAGGAGATTAACTTAGTATTCATTTCTAAAGATCCTCAAAATAATTGCAAAGGCACAAACTGGATATATCAATCAGGACAATTGCTGATCTCGTTCTTTTCATTATCCGCAAAGCAAGTTATAGCAGTCTCCTATTGTTATATAATTATCCATTTAACTGGGGATCCTTTAAAGCTATTGTGTCCTGATTGTTATATTGTGTTCTGTTGCTGTCTTGGGAGCAATTCAACTAAAGCAGCTCAAGGTAATAAGACCAAATCTAAATATATTTATTTGGTATTTGGTCTTATTACCTTGTGTTTATAATCTATAATCCCAAGTTGTGCCTTATAACTAGAACAGATAATTATGCCAAAGGCAATAGATGCTGCAACTCTTTTTTATTAATTGTATAAAGTAGCTTTCCCTTGTTTTTAGTTTGCTGAGGAAGGACTTACCCGAAAGATACTTTACACAATTAATAAAAAAGTGTTGAGGTATTTTATGCCTTTTTTTTTTGCTTATCCCTAGTACATGTGGTACAGGCCATGTAATCATGGTGGGTAGAAGTAGGCAACTGCTTTTACTGTAAGTGGACATGTCTACACATGTGAAAAGCAGTTTGACTTTGCACTTACAAATATGCCAGAGATTCGTTTGGTTACTTGCACTCGCTGGTGGGGTTGAACTTTTACAAGAATCGGGGGCCATTGGAGCACATATATATTTTTTCATCAGAAAAAAAGTGCCCAATGCGGGAATTGAACCCGGGACGTAGTGGTCGTAAACCAACAGTTTAGACCATCCTTCCACTGACCCCCGAAAGATACTTTATACAATTAATATAAAGAGTTGCAGCGTCTAATGCCTTTTTTTTGTCTTATTCTTTCTTATCTCCACTCAATCATATTAGGGTGTCAAGTTGTGACCCTTGATGTAATCTGTTGACAACCATGATGACTACGTGAAGTAGAATGCATCTGCCTTTTTCATTAAGACTGGGAGCACTACACAGTGGAAGGCCGACTTAGCTCAAAAGAAATGGCCGCCTCTGACATGAGGAACAGACACCATGTGCAGCTGCTCTCTAACATGGAGTACAAACGCTGCTCATCCTGTATCCTTGGATCAGGGAACCCTTACAGGGCACTATCAGCTGGGCCAGCTGAACCCAGGTTTTTTAGCGAGCTTGTTACTACTGCTCCCCCTCCTCCTTTTTCATCCGGGCTTGGGACCAACAAAGGCGGAGTTTCTTTTTTTTTGTAAATTTGTTGAAATCCACAAACCTGTGATAATGAATGGAAGAAGGAGTCCCAAGTAACAGTGTCCATCACCACCAATGTTGTGGTGCAGGTGGCCCAGAAATTCTACACTCTGCTGGTGTTGAAGAAGCAGCATATCCTGGAGCTGGAGCAATCAGAGCCCTACGGAGACCTCACCATCACCAAGGGCGACAAGTACCACCTCCAATGAGGCCTCTGTTATGTTATTGTCATTGCATATTTTATCATGGTTTTGTACAAAAAGAAGAAATATATTCGCAGCCTACTTTTTGTGGTCCTCTATCATCCTGTATAAAAAGAAGCACATCTTTTTAACTATTTTTTTTTTTAAATGTATAATAAAATGTATATTATATAAAAAAGGAATATGTATATATATTTTTCCTTGTGCACAAAAACCCAACATTTAATAAAGGTTTATTCAAGAGGATTTTTTTTGTTCTGTTTTTTTTTTAGACATCTTGTGCTATGTCTAATAATCTTTGCTACTGTTTGTTCTGTTAGTGTCCATCAAGTTGTGGTGACTATATGCTGTTATCCACCTTGTACAAGATTACACAAATTCCATGAGTCCATGTTCCTCAGGCTATATGAACAAATATCCGTGTACTGATTCTTAAATACAGTAGTCACCCAGGAGAGCCTAAAAACTTAGCTGTACCTGGACTTTCCTTGAGATGATCTTTCATCAGGGGACTCATGTTTTGGCAGAAAGACTCCTCATGCTTTATCCTGACATGACAGAGTTTCTGATGAGATACCACCTCCAGGAGAGACTGTTTACCCATGTTTTTAGGCTATGGACTCTCATGGGAGTTTTGCTAAAACAACATCATGTGGGAACGTGATTTCATGTTGTCATAACCATGGTTTCAAACAATTGGGATTTAAAATTAGCCATTTTGTTGTTGTTGTTTCTTATCCCCTTGTGTAAAGATTACACAAATTCCATGAGTCCATGCTCCTCAAGCTGTTTTTATGATAATCAGTGGTCTCTCCCAAAGGTCCTGTTTAGTGTATCTAATGCAAGCCAAAATGTGTTCTGGAGCTGCAGGTGCCAAGCTAAATTTTGGGAAAGTTGGGTAGATTTTGTTATTATTTTCTATCTTCAATGTCTTGAGATGGCCTGTTCTAAATGTTGTTTGATCTGTCTATTTCTGATTAGGAATCTTAAAATTATGTTATAACCACTTTGCTGTGTTATAATAAGGTTCATTTGTAATAAACAGCACAAGGAGCATGAACTCATGGAATTCGTGTTATTTTTACACAAGTGGATAAGAAATAACATTTTTAATAAATCAAATTATTGTTGCTGTATATGCAAGGTAATAAATGCCCCCCCCCCCCCCCCCAAATGAAAATTTTTCTCAAAATTCAAATTTCTCATGGATATTAAAGATGATGATGGTATGAATTCATCATTATTAAGCCCACATTTCTCTCATTATAGCTTTGAAGACATTTTAAAATACGTTTACAACTTTCTACTGTAGTGGATGTTCAGTCAAAATCAGTTTTAATTAATTGAATTATTTACTAATAGAAATACAGTTAAACCTGTCTATAGCACCCCCTCTAAATAGCGTCTCCCTCTCTATAGCGCCCGATTTTAAATACGTAGTACGATGCAATTTACATTAAAAGTGACCTGTCTATAGCACCCCCTTTCCATAGCACCCTATTTACTTCCATTCTTTTTCAGAAAGTTTCTATAATTGTAAAAATATGCCGAACCTGACCTACTGTGAGGGCTGTCTTCTTTTTTTTTTTCTTATCCCTAGTACACTGGTACCGGCCATGATAATCAGGGTGGGTAAAAGTAGGAGACTACTTTTTACTGTAAGCGCACCACGTTTCTACACAAGGGGGCGCTATAGACAAGTTTAACTGTATTATTCTTAGCACTAGCCGAATGGCCTGAGTAATATCCAGGATTTACTTGAGAGCATTTTTATCTGAGTATATACAGTAGAACCTCCCTGTAAAGGACAACACCTAATTGCAGAGCCAAAGTGTCCTTTAGGGAGAGGTGTCCTCTTACCGGAGAGTTGCTAAATAGTAAAAATGGTAATTTTGCAAATAAAAACTGTCCTTTATAGAGAAGTGTCCTCTAGTGTGCGTGTCCTCTCATGGAGGTTCTACTATATGTATAAAATAAAGTTTTTAAAGAAATATAATTTTATATTTATTACTCTCTTTGAGTAAATATTTGCTCAATGAAGAATGTTTCAACAAATTTATACAACAACAACAAAAACCTTTATTAAGACACTATTGTCTTACAAGGGGATTCCCCTAAAAGGTTATAAATGTACATGAGTGAGGAGGAAAAGCAATTTAGAGGGGAGGGGGAGCAATCAGCCGTTGTCTGTGGAGTTGAGCACTTCTTCTCTCATTTTATCAATCGCCTTGAAATATTTAAAATATTTATAAACAAATGTTTTATCCAGCAGGAGAGTAGTGAAGATTTTATATACATGTTGTTCATTGTAGTGAATTGGCCCCAAAATTTTGCGAATTTCCAGTCTCTTTTCATGTAGGAATGGGCAATGGAATAGATTTCAACAAATATATTATTTATTATAATATTGTAATCATTTTTTTGCTCATCCCTAGCACGCGTAGTACAGGCCATGATAATCATGGTGGGTAGAAGTAGGTGACTGCTTTTACTGTAAGTGCACCATATGTCTACACATGTGAAAAGCAGTTCGACTTTTGCCCTTACAAATGTGCCAGAGCACCGTTTGGTTACTTGCACTCGCTGGTGGGGTTGGACTTTTGCAAGAATCGGAGGTCATTGGAGCATTTTATAATCGTTATTTTATAATCATAAGCCGCAATAGATTGTATTATAAATTACTTTATGTATTATTTACGAAAGGAAAAATATGTCCAGGGTAGTCTAGTGGACATGGCATTTGCCCGGTAAGTGGAATACTGTGGGTTCGATTCCCTTCCCTGAACACTTTATTTTTCCGTTTATCATTACTCTTCACAATTCATCCTTTCATACCTCATCCCTAAGGTGTTAAATTTTTAATAAATATTTTTAAATCACAGAAAAAAGTGCCCAATGTGGGAATCGAACCCGGGTCGTAGCAGTTGAAAACCAACAGTTCAGACCATCCTTCCACCAACCCCCGTATCATAATTACAATAGGAGGAATTTCAGGATATATCATTGCTAAGAAGAGAACAAAGGTAAGTCTTAAAAGAATTTTGATATCAATTTTACTATTTCGTCATCTATTTTCCTACTTGCTTACTCGTGATGACAAATCAATTTTTTGGAATATTAAGAAAAAATAATTGAATTATGTCCCATTTGATTAAAATACGTATATTCACTCAGTGTTTAGATATCAAAGCTTATTTCAAAACAACACTAGAAATTTTAAAGACAAAAAAGTATATATATTTATAAGAAGCGGTGTATTCATTTCTTTGTCTTCTATACATTTTCATAATATACATACAGGATATATAGTAAGGTCTTGAAGGAGTTCATGTTGTATTTTCAACCAAGGAGAAATTCAAATTAATCTAGTACTATACTAAGAACTACTTGAAGCCTAATCAAGAAAAATAAGAATAAAGAAACTTTTCATCAAAGAAAGATTTGAAAAAAAGTTAAATTATCACTCCAGCAGTGGACTGTTGCAGATAGAAGACTGCCAGGGGATGATGGAAGGATGGTCTAAACCGTTGGTTTTCAACTGCTACGACCTGGGATCAATTCCCGCATTGGGCACTTTTTTCTGATTTAAAAAAAAATGCTCCAATGGCCTTCGATTCTGGCAAAAGTCCAACCCCAGCAGCGAGTGCAAGTAACCAAACAGGGTTCTGACACATTTGTAAGTGAAAAGTTGAACTGCTATTCACATATGTAGACGTGGTGCACTTACAGTAAAAAGCAGTCGCCTACTTCTACCCACCATGATTATCATGGCCTGTACCACGTATATTTGGGATAAGCAAAAAAAAAAAAAGAAGACTGCCCTCACAGTAGGAGGTCAGGTTTGGCTTATTTTTACAATTATAGAAACTTTCTGAAAAGGAATGGAAGTGAAAACAATCTACATAGCAAATGAGTACACCTCAAGTTTTAACATATATAACAATGACTGGTACAGAGCAGGAGCGACAAGCACCGGTTCTGTCCTCCCAAGAGAACAACAGTGTTTGATTTCCAGACTTAAATCTGGACATCTACGGACAATGACTTTCCAGAATGGTTGCAGGGTTTTCCCACTATGTACTAAGTGCAATTCTCAACTTGCAAGCCCAAACCACATCATTGACTGTATTGACTCATCCATTGATGAGCTCTACTCATTCCCAGCAGACACAATCAAAAGTCTTAAGCTCTGCACACTTGATACCCTAATATGATTGAGTGGAGATAAGAAAGAAGAAGACATACATAACATACAATTCAGGGATTTTGATAAAATTTTCGAATTATTAAAAAATGGGCATTTAAACTAAAGAAAAAAAAAAACTTGGCATTTAAACATTAAAAAATAAACACAAGGTAATAAGACTAAATCCAAATAAATAAATAGTGTGTGACGTTTCGGTAACAACGTTACCAAAACGTCACATACTATTTATTTATTTGGATTTGGTCTTATTAGCTTGTGTTTATAATCTATAATCCAAATTGTGCCTTATCAACATAAAAAAATGAAAAATGTGAAAAATATATATAAAGTAAAGGACACCTAATTGCAGAGCCAAACTGTCCTTTATTGAGAAGTGTCCTCTTACCGGAGAGTTTCTAAATAGCAAAAATGGTAATTTTGCAAATGAAAACTCCTTTGTAGAGAGATGTCCTCTCATGGAGGTGTTCTACTGTATATTCAAATGTTAAGTAGTGAAATCATTATTTGGTTATCAAAAGAGCATGAAAGCATACATAATCATTATAGAATCCTAATAGTAATGAATAAATCTCGCAATAACTTATACCTTAGTTCCTAGATATTACTCCAATAAATGTGATTTGATCTCTAGAATTAATTTTCAGAGTCAATTGAAAATAATTGTTTATGTATTTATCATGAAATTTTATGTGAGGGATAAGTTACCCAAATATATTCGAATGAGAAAAACTAGTTTTTGTGCAAAGAGTTTCTTTATATTATTTAATACAGTAGAACTTCCATGAGAGGACACTCTCACTCGAGGACACCTCTCTACAAAGGATAGTTTTCATTTGTAAAATTACTATTTTTACTATTTTGAAACTCTACGGTAAAAAGACACTTCTCCCTAAAGGACACTACTCCCTAAAGGAGACTTTGGCTCTGCAATTAGGTGTTTTACTTTACAGGGAGGTTCTACTGTATTTTGTATTATTAACTGTTATTTAGCGCTGATAGAATGTATAATCTATTTTATAAAAACAAATTAATAAACTTACTTACTTCAGACATTGAGAACCTAAACAATTAAATGGAGGTATTATTGTGTTTCAACACATATTTGGTTCTTGGAAGTAGTTATCTTCGATTGTAATTGATTCTTTAACGAATGGGTTCTTTAAATTCTTACAATTTGATTAATCTCAATAGATTGATTTCTGTTTGATGATGTTCGTGTTCATTTAAAAAAAAAAGGAAAAGGTGATCGACTGAAAGGAAAAACAATGGGGGAAATAAATGCACACTTACACAGTATAATAAAAGGTTTTATTTAAAAATTAAAAAGGGCAAAAAACTATTATACTTATATATATAAAGAATTATGGATAAAAAACCAAGAAAAAAGGTTAAGCAAAATTATACTTATATATAAAGGATTATGCATAAAAAACAAGAAACAAGGTTAAGCAAAAAAAGTAAAATTAACTAATCTTAGGGAAGGGAGATAAAAATAAATGGCATTGGGGTGTCGAGCTTTGTGTTCACACAGTACCTCGGGTGGCAGCACCGTCGCTCGCTTGGCTTCCTCTTGTCGCGGCTCGTGCGATGTCCAAGGCGTCCTTTCCGTCCTCAAGTTGCCGCTTGAGGGATACTCCAAGACGTCCTTTCCGTCCACGAGACTCTGCTTGTGGGATACTCCCAGGCGTCCTTTCCGTCCACAAGACGCTGCTTGTAGGATACTTCTCGGACGTCTTTCCGTCCACAAGACGCTGCTTGTAGGATATTTCTCAGGCGCGTCTGCTCCGCCTGGTCCGCTGCTTCTAACTAAGAAAAAAAAGATGACGCCACATGGCCCCCGTCCCGGGCTCGCAGAACAACCAAACAAAATTCCAGACGTCCACTTGACTTTGCCTCCCCGGGCCCCGACCGACCTTTGTCCTGATCGGTTCCAGCTGGGAGTTTCCCCGACCATGTAGATTTCTTGCCCCTCGTCTCCCTTCACCTAAGTCTTTCATTCTATGTACAAAAGTAATGCTCGGTAAAATAGTTTTAACATTCTCCCACAAAATTTTGCTCTGAAAGAAGTCAAAATTAAGTATAAGACAAAAGAGCATATAAATACACAATACACACAAGAGTAGATATGCCTATTACATTACATAAAATACACATAAAAGAATACCCATATTACACTTTTTTTTTTCCATACAGGTACTTTCACTAGTCCTTCGAGTCATACCTTGCAGGCTTTCTGATTACCCTACCATATCTATTTCTAGAGTCCCTGGATTCAATATTGGGTCTATTTCCTAAAAATGCATCAGATTGGGGTTCGGTATTTGTATTGTCCATTTGAATCGTCTTGACATTCGAGGATATTTCAAGAGGGTGTAAGCGTTGTAGAGCCCTGATCAAGGTTCCTGTGGATGTTTTAACATGGGCCACTCTCACTATTCCATCTTTACCTGGTATGAGATTTACTATTCGCCCTTTAGGCCAAAACATTCTTTTAAGATTTTCTTGCCCGATCAGTACGTCTCCTACTTTCAACTGTCTTCTATCAATATTTTCGGATTTCTGAATCAGCGCGCCTAAATATTCCTTTAAGAATCTCTGCTTCAATTCTCTCTTCAGTTGACCTAACTCTCTGTATCTAGTGTGCAACATTTCTGGCTTTAAATTTTCAAATTCAGGAAAGCTAGACTCTGGACCATTTTGTAAAAACTCATTAGGAGTTAACGGTTTTAGATCATTGTCGTCTTCAGAGACATAAGTGAGGGGTCGATTATTAATGATAGATTCGATTTCACAAAGGGCAGTCTGCAGTTGTACATATTTCAGCTTCCTGTGACCTAGCATCTTTATCAACATTTCCTTTATTGTCCTAACCATTCTTTCCCAAAATCCTCCCCACAAAGGAGCAGAATGAGGGATAAAAATCCATTGTATCCTTTTAATTGAGGTTTCCCTTTCAATTCTAGTCCAATCCAATCTCTTGAATATTCTATTAAGTTTTGCGAAATTGGTGCCATTGTCGCTATATATTTTCTCGGGGCGCCCTCTCCGACAAATAAACCTATGGAGGGCCATCATGAAGACTCCTGTCTCTAAACTCTTCACCAACTCCAGATGAATAGCGCGATAGACGGCGCAAGTAAAGGCGGCTACCCACACTTTCCCACCTTCTTTCAAATGAAGAGGGCCTAATAAATCAACTCCTGTAATTTGGAAGGGTTTGCCCAGTCCAATTCTGTTTTCTGGCAAAGCTGCCATTGGTCTTTGCAGAGACTTTTCTTTAAGTCTCTTGCAAGCAATGCACTTACTGATAATTTTTTTATCGTTTTCCTTCCCCTGATTATCCAAAATTTCTCTCTCAGCTTTGATAAAATGAATTGCACCCCTACATGTCCATTCTTCAGGTGCACTTCCCATATAAGTTGCTCTACGAAGGGATGGTCGCCTGGTAGAATGATAGGAGTTTTAAATTCTTCTCGGACCTGTCCATGTAAAAGTTTGCTTTCTGCACACCAAAGACCGTCAGTGTTTTTTAATATTTTAAAACTCTTGGTTGCATTCGATTTCTCTATGGAGACTTTCTCCTGAATCATTCGGATAAGCTTTTTTTCTGCCAAGTCTAATTCTGAAACTTTCAAAGGTCCTGTTTCAGTTGACTGTTTTTTAAGTTTCCCTAAAAATCTTAAAACATAGGACATTACCCTGATGTTGAGAGAGTAATTAGACCTCCTTGTCAGTATCCAGTCTTTATAATCGATGTTCAAATTAATGTTGGTTTTCATAATGTTTTCTTCAACCTTTATTTCTTTTGATTTATCGAGAACTCTGAATTGGGCCAGATTTCTTTAGGTTTTTTCAACCATTCGGGGCCCTCCCACCATCTGCTTTGCACAAACTGGCTTGGAGGGCAACCTCGAGACAGAAGATCGGCCGGGTTCAACTGACTAAGGAACGAACCTCCAATCGTTCAAATTGGTAGTGGCCTGTATTTCTCTGACTCGGTTTCTCACGAAAACTCTCCACTCAATTTCTCTCTTTATCCAACTTAGCGCGATAGTAGAGTCAGACCAAAGAGTTGTTTCACATTTTCTCTTCAAGGCAGCTTGGATTGCATTGGCTAGTCTAGCTCCTAGTACCATGGCCATTAATTCCAAGCGAGGGATCGTAATACTCTTCATAGGAGCTAATCTGACTTTGCTCCAAATCAAAGTTAGAGTATTTTCTCGTCCCGTTTCGCTCCTTAAATAGGCTACAGCTCCATAGCCTCTTTGACTAGCGTCACAAAAGATATGAACTTCTGTAGGGAAAATGAGATCATCCCACATATATCTCGGTATCTTTATTAACTCTATGAATTTTATTTGATCCAACCAGGTTCGAAATTCCTGGGCCATACTTTCGGGTAGAGGTGTATCCCAACCTAGTTTCAGCCCCCATGATCGCTGCAGTAACAACTTTGGTGGCAAGAATACGGGAGCGCAAAATCCAAGTGGATCAAATATCAGCTGAACCATGGACAGTACCAGCCTTTTCGTTAATTTGGGTTGAAGACTCAAATTGTCAGGGAGTTCGCATTTTAATGAATCTTCCATTTTATTCCAAACAACACCCAATATTTTTGTACAAGTCCCCTTTCCAGGGTTTTCCTCCAGAGAATATTCCCACTCTCGTAAGTCCATTTTAGCCCTGTCCATAATTTCAATTGCGGCCTTTTGAAATTCCTGCACTTCCTGCTTTGTTTCCAGCGAGGTAATACAATTGTCCATGTAGAAGGATTGAGCTAAAATCTTTGCCCATTGAACAAGTGGGCCTCTTATTGATTGAAGATGGTATTCTATTACGGCGTTCAGCACAAAAGGACTACAGTTTAAGCCAAATACAAGTCTCTTATGCCTGTAAGCTATTAGTTCTCTATCGCTCTCCTTTTCCCACCAAAGGAATCTAAGGTAGTTCCATTCAGATTCTTCAATCGCCACCATCTGGAATGCTTTTCTTATATCTGCCGTGACTCCAAATTTATTTTCCCGAAATCTTATCATCATTTCAGGGATTCTTTCCAATAAATTCGGTCCCTTTTCTAAACATTGATTCAAAGATAGTCCATTATGACCTAGACAAGAAGCATCGAAAACCGGACGTATGGGCGTCGTTTTAGATTCCATCTTGTACACAGGGCGGTGAGGTAAATAGTAGCCTCTTCTCTCGAGAGGATTTTCCTCGACTCTTTCAATGAGTCCTTCAGTCAGCCAGTCTCTAAAGATCTGACTATATTCGGTCAACTTATTCTGTGAGGTATTTTCTTAGTGCTTATATCTAACCTTTTTATCGCTATGTCAATATTGCTGGGGATTGACTCCTTTTCTACCTTCCAAGGTAGACCTACAGAATATCTCTGATCACTTTGTCTTTGAATTTTTGTTATAAACTTTTCTTTTATTTCCTGGTATCTGGTCTCTTTGGAGCAAGTTTCAACAGGATCCCTAATGCCTAGTACTTCTAGATCCCACAAATCCTTTAAATCGCATCGCGTTGTTAGCAGATTCAAAGTCTGCTGCACATTGTCATTGCTATCAATAATTGGCGAATTGCCCATTAGTGTCCAACCTAATTTCGTTTCCACCGCAGTTAAATCTGCTTCAACCTGAACTATTTTTCCTGTCAAAATCATACCTAGATAGTTAGCGCCAATCAATATGTCAATCTCTTGTCCTTTAAAATTGTCCTGAGACAATATTATGCCCTTAATCTTCAATTTTTCTAACCAGTCTCCTTTTGGCAAAGGTGGTATGGCGTCGCAAATTTTACGTTGATCCAGCGCCTCTCACACACACACACACACAATATGGATCACATCTCTTTTATTACCTAAATTCTCTAATTCTAATATAAATTTACCGTTCTTTTCTTCATCAATCTTATTACCTCCAAAAAGACTTTTAGCTATGGTTATTTCGCCTTTTCTTTCTATTCCAATACTCCAGACTAACGACTGTTTGATATACGAAAACTGACTTCCACTGTCGAGGAGAATTCTAACCCTTCTAGAGGCATTTGGGCCTCTTAACAGTGCTACCGTGGTCATCAGCAAGACCTGACCTGTGCAGGCTTGACTAGAAAGCGATGCAATGGGTTCAGGTGCATTTTCCTTTAGATTCTCTCTTCCTGGTTTCGTTAACCGGTTAGAAGAATTTCCTTCACATAAAACTTCCAAGTGGTTTCTCCCACAGTTTTTGCACTCCAATTGTTCTCGGCACTGACTCTGTATGTGTCCCTTTCTTAAGCATTTGAAACATAGATGGGCACTACGTATTTTATCATTTCTCTCTCCCGGAGACATTTTCATTATGGAGCGGCATTGATGACTCGCATGATTTGTTCTTTCACAAAAGAAGCATTTTATATTAGTTCGCCCTCCGAACAGACTAGACACAGTGGCGGGTCTGAAATTGCTCCTGGTTCTGGTCCCATCACTGTAAGACCTTTTATAGGGTTCCTCCTGCTTAAAGCCTTTTTCCACAAATTTCAGCCGTTGAGCACTCCTTACTTCGGCTTTTAGAAAGTCCAATAATAACCTTAGCCTTTCTTGAGCTCCTCCAACCCCTTTATCTGACTCTTCCCGTTTTGCTAACTCCATACCATAACCCGAAGAAGGATGCCTGTGCCATATTTTCAAAATATCCGAAGGTAATGAAGACTCGACAAGAGGGTATAAAAAAATACCCGACAACTGGGGATCAATGCCCAATGTCTCTAACGACCGGAGGTGACTGCTCAGTTCGTCGTACAGACTGCTTAAATTTCTATTTTCTTTCTTTACATTAGATATAACCGAATTCAATAGACGTCTGACATACAGTTCTGTCAGTATATTCGGGTCACCGAATCGCTCCTGTAGGGCTTGTACCGCCAAAGCATAGTTGGCGCCTGTAACGGGATAGCTTGCTACAACACGATAGGCTTCTGAATTTGGTACAATTGCTTGACGCAAATATAAAAACCGGTCGCTATCGGATAAATTCTTATTTTCGTGAATTTTCGAAAACTGCGCCCACCAAGGCAACCAACCTTCCAGAGAGCCATCATAGGTTTTTAGGGCTAACTCTGGTAATTTCACATTTATTACAGTGTCCTCGCTAGCAATCGGGATTGTTTCTTCTTTATCGGGATTCCGTAATACATTGACTTTCTGTTGAATATCAAACTTTTCCTCTTCATATTTATCGCAATCTTGCCATTCCCTATCAATACTTTCCTCTGTAATCCCTTCTTTCACTACCAATAAAGCCTGATATTTTTCGTTTAGATCTACAAGTTTCGTGTAATAAGACTCTAGTCTATTAAACTTAGAATAAATATCATTCCTATCAATTTGAGACTTTTCAAATTCCCCATTTATTTCATTAATAATTCTAGTGAAAGTACCTCTTATGGCTTTTCTGCGCTTTTTAATTGCATCCATTTCCTCCATATCTCCTTTAAATCGATCACGTCCGGCTCACCAAAATGTTCGTGTTCGTTTAAAAAAAAAAAAGGAAAAGGTGATCGACTGAAAGAAAAAACAATGGGGGAAATAAATGCACACTTACACAGTATAATAAAAGGTTTTATTTAAAAATTAAAAAGGGCAAAAAACTATTATACTTATATATATATAAATAATTATGGATAAAAAACCAAGAAAAAAGGTTAAGCAAAATTATACTTATATATAAAGGATTATGCATAAAAAACAAGAAACAAGGTTAAGCAAAAAAAGTAAAATTAACTAATCTTAGGGAAGGGAGATAAAAATAAATGGCATTGGGGTGTCGAGCTTTGTGTTCACACAGTACCTTGGGTGGCAGCACCGTCGCTCGCTTGGCTTCCTCTTGTCGCGGCTCGTGCGATGTCCAAGGCGTCCTTTCCGTCCTCAAGTTGCCGCTTGAGGGATACTCCAAGACGTCCTTTCCGTCCACGAGACTCTGCTTGTGGGATACTCCCAGGCGTCCTTTCCGTCCACAAGACGCTGCTTGTAGGATACTTCTCGGACGTCTTTCCGTCCACAAGACGCTGCTTGTAGGATATTTCTCAGGCGCGTCTGCTCCGCCTGGTCCGCTGCTTCTAACTAAGAAAAAAAAAAGATGACGCCACATGGCCCCCGTCCCGGGCTCGCAGAACAACCAAACAAAATTCCAGACGTCCACTTGACTTTGCCTCCCCGGGCCTCGACCGACCTTTGTCCTGATCGGTTCCAGCTGGGAGTTTCCCCGACCATGTAGATTTCTTGCCCCTCGTCTCCCTTCACCTAAGTCTTTCATTCTATGTACAAAAGTAATGCTCGGTAAAATAGTTTTAACAGATGAGATTTGTTTAGCATTCTTTTCTTTGTTGAGCAAATGACAAATTGATTCCAAACACGTTTTATACAATTGATAGAAACATTCTGTATTTAGTGCTTATATAATTTAGATCAAGTATTTAATTAATAAATAATTATCACTTTCCATTCATTTCTTGATTATTCAATTAATATATTTTTCGTGTTCTGTTTATGACTGGTTCATTATTCAAATGATAATTGATTGAATAACAGTTTGGTTCCTTATTAGGATCATCATCAGTTGATAAATGTATTCTTTGTGATCACGTATATATATAGCGATTGAATCATTTGATTTATCAGATTACTTTCATAGATTGGTTATTAAATATATATATCCAGCAAGAGTTTGATCAATTCATAGATTGATTCCATATCCAGCGAGAGTTTGATCAATTCGTAGATTGATTCCATATCCAGCGAGAGTTTGATCAATTCAAAGATTGGTTCCATATCCAGCGAGTGTTTGATCAATTCATAGATTGATTCCATATCCAGCGAGTGTTTGATCAAATCATAGATTGATTCCATATCCAGCGAGTGTTTGATCAATTCATAGATTGGTTCCATATCCAGCGAGTGTTTGATCAATTCATAGATTGATTCTATATCCAGCGAGGGTTTGATCAATTCATAGATTGATTCCATATCCAGCGAGAGTTTGATCAATTCATAGATTGATTCCATATCCAGTGAGAGTTTGATCAATTCATAGATTGAATCCAATCCATATCCAGCGAGAGTTTGTTCAATTCATAGATTGGTTCCATATCCAGCGAGAGTTTGATCAATTCATAGATTGATTCCATATCCAGCGAGGGTTTGATCAATTCATAGATTGGTTCCATATCCAGCGAGTGTTTGATCAATTCATAGATTGGTTCCATATCCAGCGAGTGTTTGATCAATTCATAGATTGATTCTATATCCAGCGAGGGTTTGATCAATTCATAGATTGATTCCATATCCAGCGAGAGTTTGATCAATTCATAGATTGATTCCATATCCAGCGAGAGTTTGATCAATTCATAGATTGATTCCATATCCAGTGAGAGTTTGATCAATTCATAGATTGAATCCAATCCATATCCAGCGAGAGTTTGTTCAATTCATAGATTGGTTCCATATCCAGCGAGAGTTTGATCAATTCATAGATTGATTCCATATCCAGCGAGGGTTTGATCAATTCATAGATTGGTTCCATATCCAGCGAGAGTTTGATCAATTCATTGATTGATTCCATATCCAGCGAGAGTTTGATCAATTCATAGCTTGGTTCCATATCCAGCGAGAGTTTGATCAATTCATAGATTGGTTCCATATCCAGCGAGAGTTTGATCAATTCATAGATTGGCTCCATATCCAGTGAGAGTTTGATCAATTCATAGATTGATTCCATATCCAGCGAGTGCATGATCGATTTATAGGTTGATTCCATATCCAGCGAGAGCATGATCGATACATAGATTGATTCCATATCCAGCGAGAGTTTGATCAAATCATAGATTGATTCTATATCCAGCGAGTGTCTGATCAATTCATAGATTGATTCCATATCCAGCGAGTTTTTGAACAATTCATAGATTGATTCCATATCCAGCGAGAGCATGATCAATTCATAGATTAATTCCATATCCAGCGAGGGTTTGATCGATTCATAGATTGATTCCATATCCAGCGAGAGCATGATCGATACATAGATTGATTCCATATCCAGCGAGAGTTTGATCAAATCATAGATTGATTCTATATGAGTTTGATCAATTCATAGATTGGTTCCATATCCAGCGAGAGTTTGATCAACTCGTAGTTTGAATCTATATCCAGCGAGTATTTGATCAACTCGTAGTTTGAATCTATATCCAGCGAGAGTTTGATCAACTCGTAGTTTGAATCTATATCCAGCGAGAGTTTGATCAACTCGTAGTTTGAATCTATATCCAACGAGAGTTTGATCAACTCGTAGTTTGAATCTATATCCAGCGAGAGTTTGATCAACTCGTAGTTTGAATCTATATCCAGCGAGAGTTTGATTATGTGAAAAATGATTCGTTATTCAGTACGCGTTTGATCACTACATGGATCGAGATTCTATATCAGTTCATAAATTGATTCTACATTGAGTGCGCATTTGATAAATAATTTGCTTCCATATCCAGTGTGCAATTGATCAATTCGTATTTTGATTATATATTAGGTTTATAATTGCTTCCATTATTTCGTTTCTCAAGCTAAGATCAAAACTTAATTTTCTTCTATTTAAGTCTTTTTTTTATAAAATGGCAGCGATCTTCTACCAGTTAAGCTAAGCAATGAAATAACTGCCATTGTTGGGAAGGAAGCTTGGTAACCTTAAAAAAACTTTTAAAAATTTAGAAATAACTTTAAAAATAGAAAAAAAGTACTTTAAGAAAAGTACATATGTAAATGTACAGTGTATGTAAAATAAAGAATTAGAAAAAATTCAGGTGTTGATTATAATGATGGCGCTCTGTCATCTATAATGCTCGTGTGATTGGTCAGGGTAAACCCCTTTTTTTCTTTTTAACAATTATTAAAAAATAAATAAAAGGGGTATAACCTGATCGCTCACATGAGTATTCTAGATGGCAGAGCGCCATCTAGTGGAACAAAATCAACTAAACGTTGATTTAACTTGTTCCGTGAAATTTGGCCAATCCATTTTCTTTATAAATCAAGAAAAGCCAACCACGAACGTGCTTCGGGCTGTTGGCCTCATCAGTGTTGTTCAAGCTGTACCTCAAAGATAAAAAAAATTGGTCCAAGGGGCTTCTCGAGAAATTAATAAATGAATATTTGAGGCCAAATTTGCATATATATGTAAATAAGGCGCCAAATGATAATTCCACCTGAAGTATTGCAGCCCGTATCCCCAAGAGACGTTGAAAGCCGCCCCAACAAAGCTATGTAAAATAAAAATATAAACAGTAGCAATATGCGTTTCTTTATTTGTTAAAATTACATGCTTTTGGATCTTTATAATCCTTCCACAGGCATAGCTTTAGGTTGAGAGAATGAGAATATATAAATATACAATATATTATTTACATCAACAACAACAAAAAAGCCTTTATTTAGGGTCACTGACCCTATACAGGATTCACCAGTGATATGCATAAGAACAAAGCAGTGAGACAAAGGAAATAACGATATATACAGAGTAAAAAGAGAAAGAAAAAAAAACAAGAAAAGGAAAAAAATAATAATAATAAGAAAGAGGGAAGCAAGAAATCAACACAAAAAGAGTAGCAGTAAGAAAGTGAGGAGTGAGTATCACTTGGCCTTCTTCTGAGATATGGACTTGTGGAAACCATAAAACGCCGTAGCAATATACTTATTCTGGGTCATATTGTCAATTATTGATGGAAGTGAAGCACAGAGTCGCCCAGTTTTGAGCATAAGGGTTCTTCTTTCTTCTTTCAGAGCAGAGCAATCAAAAATATAGTGAGTGATTTCATTTTTTAGTTTTGAATTACAGAAGGTACAAGTCGGGTCCTCACCGCAGAGCATCTTGGTGTGGTTTTCTCTAAAAAAACTTGAAAGTATTCTAACTTGTGCGAGTAGTCTTACAACCGGGAAAGGAAAATCCCCTAAAAGGTATCCCTCCGTCATGAAAGATATGTGAATGTCTTTGTAGTGAGAGTATAGCTTAGATTTATCCATTCTTGAAAGGTCGTTTTGTATAGATTGGTCTGCCGCTGTTTTTAAGAGCCCTGTAATCGCGCTCCTCAGCGTTTCAGGGTCATCACAGGAAACAAGTGCAGGGGATCCATTATCGTTAAGCAGATTAGTGAGCTTTTTAATGAAACCGATGGGTGTGCCCGAAGCATTAGAGAGTTCCCGTGTTCTATTAAAACATATACGTGGCAATCTGTCACTGCTCATATTCAACACCCGCAGCCAATACTTCAGGGTTAATTTTAAGGCTGTTACACTCAATGAGATACGACCGGTTTCTAATCTGATTAGGTAACCTGGAGTGTATCTGGGCAGATTCAGGAACCTACGGATAAATATGTCTTGTATATTGTCCAGTAAGTCTTTATGCTCTGTTGCCCATAATGGAGCGGCATACATCAGGACAGCTCTCACTATTGTATCAAAGAGTTTGATTGATAAATTTATTGACTTTGCTTTTGATTTTATTAATATTGGGTGTGTGGCGTTAATTGCTGTAAGTGCTTTTCCTTTAAAGTAATTTGCCGGGTGAGTAGTTGTTATTGTTGGTGTCAGAGGGAATCCCAAGTATGTATATCTTGAAGTTATTGCTATGGGTTTATCATTCCAGAACCATCTATCCTTATTTGAGGGTTTACCTCCATTACGGAACACCATAATCTTTGACTTGGACTCATTTAGTGTCATTAAGTTCTCATCGAGATATTCTTTCAGTATTTTGATCTTCTTTTGGAGGTTCATCCTGGACTCACCTATAATTGCTATGTCGTCGGCGTACAGCAATAAATGGATATCTCCAAATTCTGGCAAATTTACACTCGGCAGGTCTGAGTTATTATAAATTTCGATTAAGTCCGTGATAAATAATATAAATAGCAGTGGGGAAAGTGGTTCTCCATATATTATTTACATATATTTAAAGACAACAAATTTAAATTTACATAAAAATTTTATAAAATAATATATGTGATAATTTGTATATAACAAGATGTAATCCCACCACAATCTATGAAATGTATCGTCAAAAGTTTTAAATAAAAGTTAGGCTTCGCGAAAAGAGAGAACAGCAATTACCAGGATTGCATCATCCAGGAAGTAAAGGTCACTACCCAGGAACACCATAAAACTAAAGTTCAAAGACCTTCTTCTTCCTGGAAGATGGCAATCATGACGGCAATGGAGGTACCAACAACCAATCACAGTCAAGCATGAATAACTAAGAACCAATCAGAGGTAACTCTCAGGACGATCCCATCCAATGAGAAGCCGAGAGAGTTAACGAGGAAGATCTCAGACTCAAAGTAAGACAGGAGGCAGGCGACTAGACTAGAAGCAAGGCGTGCTCAACTCCAACTCCAACCAAGGTAAAATTCTCTTCGATCATGTGAAAGGCAAGGTACCTCCATCAATCTCAACTCTTTCTCTCTCTCCCTCATCGCGAAGTCTTAGATTCTATCCCATCTAGGTTTTGTCTCGTTATTTCCCCTGTGGAACCCTAACATTCAACCAACGGCTGCACCCTCAATCATCAACCACCACAAGTCACCAATCCTACAGGAAGTCAACAGGATCTTACATAGGATCAACAACATCGAAGTATTATTACAGAGAGTCTACAGGATAAAATGGAAAACGAGCCAACTCAAGACGCGACGACGAGGGAGAGAGAACAAGCCACCGCGCCCGAAATAGACCAAACATGCACCCTGGAGGAGATTATCCTTCAGTTGACCGCCGCCCTGACGCAAGTAGGTTCGACCCAACCCGGGGAGACGGATCTACCCCCCTTCGATGGAACCTACGCCGCCCGCCAATTCTTCTAGGCCTACGACCGGAAGATGGACGAAGCCCTCGTAACCACCCCCGATAAGTTGCTCAGGTTGCCTAGCTACCTGACGCGCCAACCCCTGGAGCTCTTCAGGAAACTCCGGTTGGCTACCCAGAGCTACTTCCAGGTGAGGCAAACCTTCATGGATCTCTACCCGGAATCCAACGAGGCGGCCTTCGCCTAGTACTTCGCCATGAAGCTTGCTGGGCAGGCAGGCCTGGAGAAGCACTACCGGGAGAAGATAGCGCTAGGAATGCAACTGGGTCTCCCACAGGAGGTAATCCTCGATACGCTGACGGAGGGATTGCCGCTCTCCGACCAGCGCCTGGTCCGCGTGGTACCTCCTGAGAGCCTGGGAGAGTGGTTCCAACTGGTGCAACGGATCCACGGACCCAACGCACCAACTTCGCGTCACCACGAGGAACAACCGCCCAACCTGTCGGGCCTATACACCAGCACACCAAGAAAAACAGGTGTGTGGGCTACACCATACAAACCAGTTCAACACGCGAGCGCGCGGGCAGTGCAAACAGCCCAACATCCGCAACCAGCCCAACATCCACCACACGCCCAACATCCAGCACAAGACCAAGAACAAACCACCGCGCCACTAACACGAAACATAGAAACAATTCGCGCCATCCAACCACCACACAATCGCAAAATATTGCGATCCTTCTTAAGCGCTGTGAACGCTTATATCAAGTTCATCTCGGACTACGCCCGCTTGCGGACGCCACTTAACAACCTTCTCAAAAAGAATGTCACGTGGGTTTGGGATGACAAATTCCAGAAAGCGTTCACTAGCCTGAAGGAAAGCCTCACCACACATCCCACTTTACACCTTTACCAGGAAGGTCTTCCATGCCAAGTGTACTGTGACGCATCAACACTCGGCATAGCAGGCGTCCTAAAACAAGTCCACCCTGACGAGAAGGCCTACCCAGTCCAATATTTCAGCCGCGCCCTACGTTCACACGAACGGAATTACTCCATCTCTGAATTAGAGTGCTTAGCAATCGTTGAGAGTGTGGACAAATTCCGCGTCTATTTGATGGGAAAAAAATTCACTATATTTTCTGACCATCACGCATTGCAATGGCTGAAAACGATCAAAAACCCGTCAGGCAGATTATTTCGATGGAGATTACGGCTATCGAGCTACGAATATGAGGTTTGTTACATAAAAGAAACACAACCATATGAAGCGGACATCATATATCGTAACCCGTTCTGTGGCTTCTTAGACGCCCCCCTCATTAAGAGCCATCAGCCTACCCCATCTGGAAATCCTAAACTGACCATTGATCACAACGGACTTCATACCATTTCCCGCAAAGGTGTAACCAAAATAATAATCCCAAAAACACTCACCAACAAACTACTTCAATCAGTACACACACAATACAACCACCCAGGCATTTCAAAGATGACGAGACTCATCTCCACTCAATATTATTGGCAGGACATGTCACAAGACATTGCACAAAAGGTCAAAACCTGTCCAACCTGCCAATTGACAAAACGTATCGATAGATCCAACCAACATCTCCAAAGAGACATCGATACAGTCCACATAAACAAACTAAACCCGTACACAAAAAATACCCAATACATAACACCAACCATAACAAAAATACATCATCTACGACTTAGGAACGATTACACGTTCCCATTAAAACATCTTACACCCGACATTTTTCCAACATAGCCGCTGACAATCAAACCGACGAACAGCGAACCTTTCATTCATTTAGATCCCACCATTTTCACCAAAACCCGATTTATACTCTTCACCAATAACAAAAAACGCGACATCGCCCATCCACAGATAGATCCAATCACAACTAATCCTCCACTAAGTCCGCCACAACCAATCGAATTACAACACGACCCACAAAGGCACCCACTCATGGAAAAAAACATGGGAAAACATGGACAGATTTCCCATATTTCACTTAATACTTTTTATCTGTCTTCTGACTATGCCATACTCCCTCGCCCCATTTACCATAGTAATCTACCTTGGACTATATGCCCAACAGCCCCAAAGGCTTTACCAATTACAGGAAGCCATCTTCCATATAGGCAGTACATTTCATGCATTTCTAATTCTCGTGTTGGAAACAATGGGAGAAAGTTTCCAGCGGGCATTTAGATCCCCAGATCAATTACGGGAGGGGAAGTCAGAACTGATTTAGAAATTCCCCACATTGGGCCTCTCCCCCTCACCCCCCCCCCCCCGTACTTCCGGTCCTAAAAACGACCCCGGCTCGATTGAGGTCATCTCTGGCCCCTGATTTACACAAGACGTCCGCCATCTTGACTATCACCGAATGTCGTCCATGACATTCACTCTGCTTGGAACCATCCCAATGAATTACAAAAATATCGATTCTTTTCCAAACACTCCCAACCAAATTATTACATGTTACCCACATAAGACAAGCATACAACCCTCACGACCAATACGCAAAATTCAGATCTAAAGGCCAAATACGAACAAAAACACGCACATTACCACTTAAAGGATAGGATAAGATTAAAAAATAAGTAGTAAAGCCTTCGAGCTTAAGTTTCTTCCGAAAGGAAGAAACGACCACTTTAAAAGGGTCGAGGACTCTCCTCGAACCTTGTATGCAAAGATTCGAATCCGGTCACGACCTCCCGATGACGAAGTGGATATCGGGCGAGCACAACTTAAGTGCCCTAGGGGACCGCATAAAAACCCCTAGAACGCATTAAGGCTCGGGACAAATTAATATAAAACACTCGGCCTTGAGATCTTGAAAGACAATACAACCCCAAAAACATTACAACAAATACAAATACAACTTTAAGGTTAACTAGATTCCCGTGTCTCCTGTACACATAATATAAACGCGATTCTGGGAAGGATCATGTTTCCACCCACAAGTCGCACAAGAGACAAAATATCTACAAGGGCAATTAAAACTAGGAATTCGCCGCGTGACCTAGATACATTGGCATGTAACTTTTTATCACTAAGAAATTTTGCGTATCTATCTACATACATTTTTTTCTTACCCCATTCATTTACATTTATTTTTAATTTTTGAAATCCAAATGCTTAATCAAATATTTACCATTTTTATAACAACTTCTTTTTTTATTTTTGTTATAAACCAATTTTACTCTTTCAACCACTCAACAATTTTTTTTTAAAACGAAAACTCACCTTGTTTTCTAATAATTTTTTGAACGAAAACTCACTTTGTTTTCTTTTAATTTATATAAATATATATATATATATATGTGATATGATCCTGTCGACTCTTCTGTAATATGATCCTGTCGACTTTCGATGTGACAATATAGTGGTAAATGTGGTGAGGAGAGAAATAATCACACGACGAGTTGGAAGAGGAATCTGGAAGCCATCCGAGAGAGAAAGAGGTAGCGAGAGCGCTGTCCGCTGAACGACTGTTTTCCCTGTGTACACAACCGGGGAGCTAACCAGGATAGTCGCCAGGTGGTGACGGCCCCCCCTCAGGAATGTGGCCAAAAATGGTCGTAAGTTAGTTGTCTAAAGTGTCTCGCTTTAGCTGCCCATCTCTCTCTCGTTGGCTGTTGGTTTGTTTTATTAATCCTGGAAGAGCACATATATTATGACATATATATATATATTTTTTTTCCTAAAGCCCTAACAGAAAATTCCCTCGATTTAGCTTTCCATAACTCGAGTTGAATTGAGAGGCATTTTTCTTTTTTTTTCTTTTACTCAACATTTTTTTAAACGAAAACTCACTTTGTTTTCTTTTAATTTTAAAATTTTATTTTGATTTCCCAAAGCCCTAACAGAAAATTCCCTCGATTTAGCTTTCCATAACTCGAGTTGAATTGTATAGGCATCATCATTTTATTTTTTATTTTTCCTCCTTCTACTCAACAATTATTTCACCAATACCATTCGCTTTTATCCTTTTTATTTCACCTACGATACTTGTATATAGCCTCACAGTGCCCATAATTAATTTTTCCCCACAAAATTACTTTTCTCTTACAGAATTCGCTTCAGGCTACCCCTTTTTGAATTCTTCACATGTAGGGGACGCATCTGTGATAATTTGTATATAACAAGATGTAATCCCACCACAATCTATGCAATGTATCGTCAAAAGTTTTAAATAAAAGTTAGGCTTCGCGAAAAGAGAGAGCAGCAATTACCAGGATTGCATCATCCAGGAAGTAAAGGTCACTACCCAGGAACCATAAAACTAAAGTTCAAAGACCTTCTTCTTCCTGGAAGATGGCAATCATGATGACAATGGAGGTGCCAACAACCAATCACAGTCAAGCATGAATAACTAAGAACCAATCAGAGGTAACTCTCAGGACGATCCCATCCAATGAGAAGCCGAGAGAGTTAACGAGGAAGATCTCGGACTCAAAGTAAGACAGGAGGCAGGCGACTAGACTAGAAGCAAGGCGTGCTCAACTCCAACTCCAACCAAGGTAAAATTCTCTTCGATCATGTGAAAGGCAAGGCACCTCCATCAATCTCAACTCTTTCTCTCTCTCCCTCATCGCGAAGTCTTAGATTCTATCCCATCTAGGTTTTGTCTCGTAATTTCCCCTGTGGAACCCTACCATTCAACCAACGGCTGCACCCTCAATCATCAACCACCACAAGTCACCAATCCTACAGTAAGTCAACAGGATCTTACATAGGATCAACAACATCGAAGTATTATTACATATATATATTGTACTAGCGAATGTTCCCGGTTTTTACCCGAGTAAAAGTTTGCCTAACGAACATTTGTTAAAACGATTACAGCAAACATCCAATCCACCTATATAAAGATTTATAAACGTATATAAATATTGTTATATGCCTTTAAATATATTTTTGAAACACATAATTTTTTTGAAAATATTTATTAAATTTTAAATAAGATATTTTCTTTAAATAGATATTAATATTGAAAGGCCAAGTTTTTTTTACAACGTCATTGGAATATTATATTACTAAATCCTCAAATTAAATATTAAATTTATTATACTTGGAACACATTTTAGCATTTTTACAATTTATAAGTGTAATTTCACCAGATACCGCGAGAGGCGCTGCTTGTGAGTGAAAGTAGAAAATTTACAAATAAAATTGCAACGAATATTTATTTCAAATCAAATTCAAACCAGAAACTTTCACAGTAGTATAGTAAATAACTTCCTAAAGTTTCACGGCGATTGGATAATCTTACCTTTTAAAAACATCCATCGTGTAAACAAACTAACATTTATCGTGTAAAAAAACTATGTGTAAAATTATTAACCAATCAAATTCATTTATCGTCGCGACCAGTGCTGCGCCAACCGGTAAAAGACGGTAACTAACGCTTTTTGGTTGTACATTAAAAAAAAGCACATTAACCTTTTTAGTTTTTTGAATAGCCTTTATGTTAAACAAAATCTTCAGCTACCAACATGCGAAATTTCATAATGATTGATTATGTAGATTTTGCGCAACGCGATAACAAACATCGATTTTGGATTTCATTTTATAGATATAAAGGAAAGAATATATATATATATACTTTATAGCAATTTTCTCTTTGAATGAAAGCTATGTAACTTCCCCAGTGGTGGTGGTAGGAAACAGAGGCGGGATGTAGGAAGACGCTACCTTTATTATACAAAGTTGTAAGTACAAAGGCTAGGTTTGGTGGGCCTTGAGCCAGAAGGCCACCGTCTCGTAGTTGTTCTCAATCCATTGGACGTTGTCCTCTATGCCCTCGATCATCTGGTCGAAGGATCGGGTCGCGGCGCCCAGCTTATAGCCCTTCTTGAATTCCTTCATCTGGAACACACAACCTTGCTGGTTACTTTACCCATAGCTACATGCATATAAAAAACATGATATTGTGGCGAAGAGATATTTTATTATTTAATTTAATTATTCACTGAAAATAGTTGGAACAGAAATATTATATATTAGTAAATAATCATTTAGTTGCCTAGCTTGCTTTCTCGATATTCTCTTGCTGTAGATAATTTGGTTGAGAATTGTCGACTAGTCGTGCTGACGTCATCAATACGCTTGCATCTCAAAATATTCCAAGACTAGCTTTCTAAGCTACAACTGGTGGAGAAGCTGGACCGATACCCATTAAGAAATAAAAGGAAAATTGATTCTGTTGATCCAGAAGAAAGTTCTATGAATGTAAAGACGGAACAAGGTACTCAGGTAAGCAACTACTTTGTTCAACATCTGCCAAGGAACCCTTCCATTTTCTCCGGGGACGCTACAATATATTCTGTGAAAAATGTGACATTGTACTTGGATCAGGTGGATAAATTGAGAAAAAGGGCATTTCCTGATTGTGCAACTGAAAGTTGCTGATGGCGTACGCCATCTATCGAAATAAATATCAAATATTCGTTGATTAATCAAGAATGGGTTTATGGGGTCAATTCTGGAATGATTAAAAATAAACGAATAGTTCATATTTATTCCAATAGCTGACGCAAGCCATCATCAACTTTCAGTTGTACGATAAGGGGATAACCTTTTCTTAATTTATGATATATTCTGTTGAGGAATACTATTTTATATCTTGATTTGTTCAAAAAGATTTTATATACAGGGTGGGCCAAAAAGATGGGATATATTATGAATACTGCGAAGCAATAATATGCATTTTTAAATAGAGGTTAAAGGAAGTGTAAGGATAGAAGTTTCTGATATTTCATGTTTCTCTTCTTGTTGTTGAAGGTAATCTATGTGATGTAAACCGCCGTTGAAATTTCGTATGTCTTAGAAAAGCTCCATCATTACAGCACAATGGCGTTTCAAACAACATTTCAAGAAATGGGTAGAATTATCCTGAAAGAGCATACTGCGTGCTATTCCCAACTTTGGTGAAACTGATAAACGGTCCAATGAGAGACCTTAATCGTCCCGTAGTGAAATAAGCATGAACAAACACACAGGCAGTACAAGAGGTACCGTCTCCTGGATTACCTGATTCAGATGGAAACGGGTGTTGAGGGCGGCCCCCACAGACTTCACCATGTTGCCGAGAGAGAAGGCCGATTTGCCGTAGTTGCTGTAGATGGTTTCCCACCGGGATCGCAGGAAGTCCAAGGCCAGTTCGCGGCCCCAGCGAGAGTAGGCCACCGCACGGAAGACAGCTCCACCGTCCTGCAGGCGGATCCCCGAGCTTGTATCCTGGGAGTAGCCGAGATAGCGGGTGAGCAGCCATGGCTGACGCGAGCAGGCCAATGCCGACATGAGCTTGTCTCTCTCCGAGGCGCTGGTTCCCGAGGCCTGGCTACGACGCCAGACCTCCTCCCAGTCGGCGTCCGAGCCGCCCTTGATGCCCGTGCAATAGACGATGGGTCGCACGTCTGCTGCCACGCTGACGTTACGCTCCAGCCACGTCTGGAACCGCTGGGTGGCGTTCCTCACGCAGTCAGGATGGTCGAAGCTGCAGGCCCAGCCCAGAACCAGGTTCCTGAGGAATCTGCAACCAATATTCTCGATCACCATCCCGGGGTGTGAAGCCGATATGGTCGAATAATACATTGCATTCCATTTTTATGGCGCTATTGGCGAATGATGGCGAATACTGTATAATAAAAATAACTATAGGAATCTAAAATGCTTTCCATTTTTTTTTCTAATCAATCATAAACATAACAAAGATTGAATATAACCATATTAATACATACATAATTAAAATATATATCTAGTAAAGTATAAATAATTGTTTACGTATATTTATAAAATAGCTTATGAATGGAGCATATATTTAATGATAAAGAACCTAGTTTCAAAGTGGTGCATTTGATAGAAAATTGTTCTTAAGAAACTCATTCAAAAGATTAACTATCTGGAGTAATAACACGCAGAATAGGTTCCAGAGATGGGAAATATCCATACATTGTCTATAGAGCAAACGATACATCTAAATTGAATTTCCCAACATTCTTGGATTCTTACGGTTGGCTTTGAGCGATATAATTTACCAATCATTGACTACACGCTTTGGGTACACTTTATGGACATTCTTACGGTTTTTGAGTTATACATTAAGTCTTGATGTCCATTTTTTCTTATCTATTGTTTCTTCAGGCTAAATCCTGAAGATCGTGCCATTGATAACCTCAATAATAATAAAGACAAGAGAGAGAGACTTGTAAACAAGAATGCCTTTAAAGTTCGTCACTAAAGGAATATATTTTGAGAATTCTCAGATATGACTCTTCGATAACTCCAACTTAGATAGCAAACACACAAAAATATCAATAAAAAATTTTGATGAATGAAAAGATGAAATAGTTATATTTTTATATTTGAAATAGTAAGACCGTTCTTGGTTGAGGATTTGACTCCGCAGGGCTCCCTGTAGCACCATGTGTAGAGACAACACGCGTACATCACACGATACACTTTATTGTGAGTTAGTATGGGGATCAATGATTGATGTGTATCACAACCAGACAACAAGAGGGCGGTTGACAAAGAGGGACATTTACGATATTTGGATGTTTTCGTTATTGGTCTTCTCCCATCCCAGGGTCTGGTAGAGGGGCTCTATCTTCTTTAGGATGTAGCTCTGGAACCACACATACCAGATATTGCACAGATTGTACTTGTAGCGACATTATATTGTTACATATCGCTATGGCCTGAGACCTCTCTCTAGACAATTGACAATTAAAATAATTTTATTGACATATTGTCAACATATGCAAAAGTGAAAGTCTGCACTATTTTAAAAATATAATTATATATATACCTAATACTATGTTCAATGCAGAGTTTGGTGGAGAATCACCAGCGGGTCTCCAGCGACACCACGTATATCGCGATCTACGAAGAATACGAAGATCGTATGCTTCGCCGCTCTCTCTAGGTTAGTATGTTAATTAAAAGATACATTTTCACAAACAAAAACTCAACTGTAAGAGTATTTATTTATTGATCTATTATATAAAATTAAAGCACATTGAATTTATAATTGTGCAATAAATTGAAAAAGAGGGAGCAAAACTCGAAATATTTTGTTGAAAAATAGTTTTTTTTTCTTTAACAGATCCAGGTAAGCCCTTTTTTATATAAATATTTAATAGATCGCCTTTTGAATCATATTGAATCAATTTCAGTTTAAAGCCTAGGCGGATCTAGGTGATAGAATATCAATCATTGACACAAGGTTTGTTAACAGAACGCACTAAGGTAAAGGAAAAACAAAAACTATAACAAGACTCAGAACGAAACACTATAAAGGAATGACAATACATTCAGATGGTACAAGAACCTACAGGACATGCAACAATTATCCTGGTGTGGAAAAAAACACCTGCTCACATATTCTCATGTCCAGCAATGGCCGCAGCCTTGCAAAAAAATTTACATGGACCCAGAGCAGCAGCTTTACACACCCAAGATAGTGGACATTGCGCCTGCAGTGATAGAGATGCATGGAGACATCTGAGGCTCTTCATTGGACACGACAACCACAACTATGGGAAAGAGAGAGTTCTAACACACTACCTACTTTATAATCTACCTCGAAACGCCATGCTTCACGTTGATTCAAGCGTCACGAATTGTAGATTGGATTCAGAATCACGCAGAGAGGACGTTTACAATTTTAGAAATTCTTAGAAAGGCAAACATAGCAAAGCTACAAGACATGACATGTATATCTTCAATTTAGATATACATTTATACAGTCATAGAAACACTATGTCCATAGTTTGTTTAAAACAACAATTCACTTTATTCAATAGCAAGTGCAGGGTTTATAAGAAATTCAGTCCACTACAATATTGATGCGGTCTGGAGATTAAAGTGGCGAAACCGCTGGGAGGATTCACCACTGATAAGCCATACCCTCCTTCTTTCAATTTTTATTCATTGCTGTATAAGGGATGTGGAAAAATACATTTTTTATTATTCATTTTAAAATATAATTGCTAAAAAATGTTTATAGTTTTAAAAGCTGCAGCTGGCCTTCGAGAGGTAGTGCTAGTACCGAATAATTAGAATGCCATCGGTTAATAGATTAAGTAACGGCGTCTAAAATGATCGAGAATGGATATGGCCTTCTGGAAATAATTGAGGCAAAGAGAACCGGCATGTTCTGATATCTTGGCTGACACTCAGAATGTTCTACAGAAATAGTGGAGAGAAGTATCAGGAAAGACCGGGAATTGGAAGCTCAAGAATGGAATTCTTGGACAATTTCGCTTTTAATGTCATCAAAATTATGGTCCTGTAGAAAAATCTCTGAAAGGACAGGAATGCTGCCAGCCACTAACCTATGGGTAGTTACTGAACAAACTGCTCTCTTCACCTTATCTACGACTGTCCAAACTTTACAGAAGTGACACATCGATTGTTCCCTGATCGAATCATTTAAATCTCTTATATCAGCCACGCTGTCTATATAATTTTACGAACTCTGTCGATTAATATACATGTAAATTGGTATATATTTAATTCCAAGTTCTAATTTGTTTGTTGTTTTGTTTGTTTCCTCTGTAATAGGTCCAAATATTTCAATATGGGTGGTTGAGGAGAAATAAATAGATGGGCCGTTATAAATCTCTGAGACATGTTCCGTCCGGGCCATTGTAACGTCGGGTGGACTTACCTTCCAGAAGCCGTAGGACTCGGTGCGGTCCAGCATGATGTCGAGGTAGTGAAGGTTGTGGAAGACGGCCGCCCAGGGCAGATGCTCCTGTTCCTTGTCCAGGTAGCCCGTGGCGTTGAGGGCCAGCTCATATGGAACCAGTCCGGCTCTGGAGACAGCAGTCCCTTATAATTGAATATCAACTTATTTTTTAAAAAGGTATACACCGATAAAATTAATTGCAAAAAGTTTCTTTGTTTTATATAAATATAAAATATAAAACGGCAAGCTTTCAAGCGTTAGCTCATCATCAGGCCAGGTTTTTAATCTTCATTGCAAACGCTTGAAAGCTTGCCGTTTTATATTTTTTATTTAAAATAAAGAAACTTTTTGCAATTAATTTTATCGATGTACACCTTTTTAATCTTCATTGCAATTATTCCGCAATCTGACTTATTTTTTACTTGATTTAAATATCCTAAATATAGATTAAAATAATGCAACACGTTTCTGGAGATGGATTTATTTTTGTTAATGTTATCTCAAGCTTTCTCTGCTCTTCTACAGAAGTAGATAAACGTTTATAGATGGAAATTTTGCCGGGAGGAAATTGATCTAAAGAGACAGGGGTCGCCTTTCCCGTCAAAATAGACGTCTAAAACCAGACGCCATCTATCTCTAGGTGGACGCTTTTCAGTTTGACAAAGCTGGTGTTGTGGCTTTGTCACCGACCCGAGGCCGCTAGTTGCGGCGACGGTCAATAGATGGCGTCTGGTTTTATACGTCTATTTTGACGGGAGAGGCGACCCTTGTCTCTTTAGATAAACGTTTATGTACTCCTGTAGAAGGGCAGGAATTCCCGAAAGCTTGAGCTAACATTAATAAAAAGAAACTCATCTCCAGGAATCTGTTGTATTATTTTAATTAATATCAACTTCTTGTTAATCTCTTCCGTTAGAAATGTCATGGCAGTCAAACAACAAGATACAATCTCTAACACATAAACTACACAGATGCATTACTTTTGACATCCAATCTGCTAACTGATTCTTCTCAATTATACTAGTCACTTTTAGATGTCCAAAAAACCCCACGTTGGGCGCCAAACTCTACCTTTGCCATCCCAAGATCGGATGGAAAAAAAAGAAGAAGGAGCAATAACAAGCTCGCTAAAAAAACTGGGTTCAAATGGCCCGGGTAATAGTACCCTGTAAGGGCTCCTGATCCAGGGATGATCAACATATGTACTTCAAGTTAAGAGCGGTTGTAAATGGCATCTACTTTTTTTTGTCAGAGGCAGCCATTTTATATTCGAGTTAAGTCGGTCTGCTGATAAGATGAGCTACCAGTCTTAATGACCAAAGCAGAAGCATATTACTACTCTCAATCATGATATGGTACCATTAAAATCTTAATATCCACCGAGGTGACACCTTAATATGATTGAGTGGAGATAATCAAAAAGGAAATATACCTTTGGACTACTTTAATCCATCTTTCACTACTTGTGTTTGTCTCTAGAGTCTAGTGTCTATACATGGAGCTGGTGTAAAGATCATAATCCTTTAATTAGGTAGAATTTTTCTGCCATGTTGTAGGCCAGAAGGATCGTCCACATTGATCAGGAAGTTGTTAGAGCCATATCGCTTATCGTTTGATTTCCATCACTGTATAAGGTGAAAGTTGAGAATCAAGAATCATTTTTCGGTGGGTCGTCCTGTCGCGACCATCCTTCAAGCTGAGGAGCTCCATGCCGACCTTATATAGAGAGGGCCTAGAGATCTTGAGGGACAACGAATTTGATGTCGCCGGTAGTCTATTTTTTAAAGGAGACAGAGACAATTTTGTTTTTACACTTGGTTATCTCGTGTGTCTTCAATAAATCTCACTGTGAATCAAATATCTTTCAGAGCTTCTGTTTGAATCCCGATATACATGGTAAAAGGTAACTTCCATACATTTTGTCCATGAGTGTATATATAATCCCCATAACATATCCCGCAATCACCAAAATGGCCACAGACTTGCAGAAAATTGACATGGACCCAGAGCAGCAGCTTTACACACCCAAGATAGTGCACATTGCGACTGCTGTGATAGAGATGTATGGGGACATCTGAGGCTCTTCATTGGATATGACAACAACAACCAAAATTTTCAAATAGCGTATATATGTTGCAGTAAAGTAATATAAAGTTTTTAAATTTGTTTTTTTTTTTTAGGAGGATTTGGCCTTTTCCATAATCAGTTCCTCGATTATGTCACAGTGAAATAACTTCTCTTCCAGAAAATTCTCGTTTAACCATAAAAAAAAAAAAAACCTCTTAAAAAGAAAAATTCATCTTACCGTTAAAACCACACGCTATCTGTTGACCGTCATTGAGAAAACTCGGATCGGTGACACAACACCAGCTTTGGAAAATTTAGAACGGCTAGGACGTCCTATAGGGCAAGCTTTAATTCCATAACATATCAACAAGGGATTCATAGGATATAGAGAATTCTCCAAAGAGGTGTAGGATCCCTACAAAGAATGATGGACTGAGAGCTGTACGTACTTGGCGAGGTTGAAGACGTCGTCCAGGATCTGCGCCCGGTTGATGACGTGGATGCGGGTGTGATCCGTGGCTAGCTGCTCCAGGAGGAGATCCCAGTTCTGGCGGTCGTAGTTGACGCGGTAGTAGCCGGCCTCTCGTAGGTTGGCCACCAGCCAGTCTCCCTCGGCCGGCAGTCCGCTCAGCTCCGCCGTGCGTGTCCTCAGCCACATCCGAGTTGTGGGCTCCCAGCGGGCATCACGCTTCGTGGTGTACGTCACGGGAACCTCCCACACCTCCGTACTGCATCCCACAGCCCCTCAACTCACTGTTTCTATAATGGTTAGGGACGGGGCTCTGGCATATTTGTAAGTGCAAAAGTCGAACTGCTTTTCACATGTGTAGAGATGTGGTGTACTTACAGTAAAAGCAGTCGCCAACTTCTACCACCATGGTTATCATGGCCTGTACCATGTATAATAGGGATAATAATAAAAGTATATAATGGTTAGGAGGGGCAGAGGGAAGGGGTCCCGACTTAACACCTTTCATAGTCTTGGATGGTCTACAAAACGGGATAATAATTTTACAAGTGATAATCTACAAGAAAGGTAGGGGGTAATGACGTAACCAAATATTTTAATTGATAAACTAACAAAAGAGTTTTTACAATAATTATTCAGTGACAATAATATAAATTTCATTTGAGAACACTATAATCACATTCTTAAAATCAAAGATACTTCAGCCAGTATAAATCTTTTTATTAAGAAGTATAGAGAATAATTTTTAACTCCTTGCCAAATCCTTTAATTTTTTTTCGCTCCTTGACGAGGACAAAAGTTTTTTTTTGTCGAAACGTCAGGACAATAATAAGATTTATACTGGCCGAAGTGTCTTTAATTTTAAGAATGTGATTATAGTGACTAACAATCCTAACCTCTGATGAAGGGCAGAGATCCTCGAGAGATTGCACTTCTAACATTGTCACAGTAACTTCTCTTCCAGAAAATTCTCATTTAATCATTAAAAAAATATCTTAAAAAGAAAAGTCATTTTACCATTAAAACCATACGCTATCTGTTAACCGGCATTGAGAAAACTCGGATCGGTGACACAACACCAGCTTTGGCAAATTTAGAACGGCTAGAACGTCCGTATAGGGCAGGCTTTAATTCCATAACATCTCCACAAGGGATTCATAAAATCTAGAAATTTCTCCAAAGAGGTGTTTAGCTGTCAAAGTGACTAAGCTAATTAAATAAATAGCACATGATTTTAGAGTCTATTTTGACAGGAAAGGTGATACTTTTTTATAATATCATTTTTTTTACCGGCAATATGTTAAATGAAAAGTCCATGTTTAAAAATGAGATGGTTTGACAGAGGATCATGTATATAAAGAAACCTTGATAAGATTAGGAGTGGAACGATGAAGTTTATCAGAAAAATTGAGCGTGACAAATATTAAGTAGAAATGGATTTAAGACAAAAGTTCGGGAGGGTAAAAACGTATGGAAGGAGAACGATAGGAAGAATTGGATTGATGAACTGGATGAGGGATGGGAAGAAATAAAGAGAAGAGCTCATGATAAAGAGATATTATGATGCACTAGCGCTTGGTATGAAAATTCGAAACTATTATAGACGCGTAAGATTCTTTTTGAAATTAAGCAATTTCTACTGCTCTTACTGCAATGGAAAAATTAATGGGAGGGCCTATCTACCATTGGTAGATTAAACTGGCGATACCGCTGGGAGAGTTCACCACTAATGAGCCAGACCCTCCCATTAATTTTTCCATTGCAGTAAGGACAGTAGAAATTGTTTAATTTCAAAAAGAATCATACGCATCTAAAATAGTTTCGAATTTTCATGAAGAGATATGTTAAAAAAATCGAAAAGGGATAGGTTTCTTTAAACGTTTTCCATTACTTGAACTAACGCTTTCGGACCTATAAGCCCTTCGACGGGAGTAACACACAAAATTTTTAATTCAATTATAAACAGGGAATTAATATCTAATTAAAGAGGTATGTACCAAAAGAGGGACACCTCTCCCTCCCTTTAAAAATGCATTAAAACATAGCTCATCACCCCAGTATGATGGTGTTGAATGTGCTACAACACCAGTTTTGGAAAATTCAGACAAAAAGTTAACCTGTATTCCATGGTTTCTGGCTATGGCCTTATCAGTACAGGAGCGACTTCTATTTCATAACATCCTACGATAAGTGTTATAAAATCGGTTAAAATGCCAAAAATATGCTGAGGTACCTTCTTCATCACTACCATAACGTTCTGTAATAGTGTTATAAACCAAAATGCAAGGATTTAACGAATTTTTAACACTAGAGGGGTCTCCTTTGGTGCATGAATACCATCCTCCGCAACTTTATGTTATAAAGAAGTTTGGTACCATTGAAGATCTTCTCAATAGCAGATAAACTGAAGAATATGTTACATCAACTCTCAACATTCGGATAAACGCTGCAAGAAGAGATCCTTACCTAGGTTTAGAGGAAGCATTACGGTCGACCAGAAACCTGGCTTGGGTGATCTCTGCCGTTCCTGTAGGATAGTCCCTCTTGATGGTGACCACAGGGAATCCTGTCTGCAAGGTCCAGGATTCCATCACCTTCTTGACGTCGATCTCCTTATTGGTCTGTGCCTGTCACATGACGGTAGGTGAGGTCTACGATTGGTTGTATTTTGTTTGAACTTACAGAGAAGTGCGACAAGAACCATTTATGTTTGGAATTTCCCAATAGCCAAAGCAAGTTTCATATAGATTACTTTTATACAAGAAGACTATCTGATTTATTTCCATTTAGTTCACAGTTGCTAGAAAAGCGTCAACTTGATTCATAAGTGCTGTTCTTATTGTCAGTGAGTTGTCTTTACCTTGATACTGTCAATATTGCTTAAACTGTAGTTGCATATACAGTAGAAACTTCCTGTAAAGGACACCTAATTGCAGAGCCAAAGTGTCCTTTAGGGAGAGGTGTCCTCTTACCGGAGAGTGGCTAAATAGTAAAATTGGTAATTTTACAAATCAAAACTGTCCATTGTAGAGAGGTGTCCGCTAAATAGAGGTTATACTGTATATGAATAGTTGAATAAAAATTGATGGAGGCTTAAAAAGATCAAAGAAGTTTGGTATATAACCTTCAGGTGTCAATCAGAAAATGGTGTTCTAAATAACATTTGATATTTTAAGATAATGTTTGCGAAAAAGAAAAAGGTTTGACATACGGAGGGTTTAGTTATCTCTATTTTTTAAATGAATAATTTAATTAAATCAGTACTCATCAATAAAGTTAGAGATAAACAAATGGAGAAACATATCAATGTAAAATTTGCTTCCTTAGTCAGGTGTTGATATTAAAAACTAAATTTGTATTTTCTACCGCTCACATGAACATTTTTAGATGGCAAAGATTTTTTATACATATATATGTTAGAGGCAATCTTTAGCCAGTGTGTGTGAAGTTTAAAATATTTCCCAAAAAAAAAAAAAAAGAAAACTTACCATTTAAGTTCCATAGGAGAAAAAGAAAATTGAAAATATAACCAGAGCTTTATTTTTGTGTTGAATTGAAAAAAATTTAAGTTTTATTAGATGAAAAGTATTATAAAGGCATTTTAACACACAATATATATTGAGAATAAAGACATTGCATGGTGATATATAAAGTGAATTACTTCCACAATAAGTTTTTTTAAAGACAATGCTAATCTTCCCTATCTGTGTTTCTTCTTCAATAAGTTTTTAAAAAAATTAAATAATAAGAAAAACTTATTGAGTGCGAAAAGATATAACTTTATATATTAACAAATACATTCTTATATAATACAATATAATACGTCTTATGATTGTAGAACGACGTCTTACACGTTTTACCGCAAATGTTTCTTTTGAACGAAAAATCGTAATTTATTTTAAGGAGAAATAACGGCTATTTCTATCCTTAGGGATGAAGTATGGGAGGATGAATTGTGAAGAGTAATGATGAACGGAATAATTCCCATCCCTGAACACTTTTATTTTTTCGTTCATCATTACTCTTCACAATTCATCCTTCCATACTTCATCCCTAAGGATAGAAATAGTCGTTATTTCTCCTTAAGATAAATTGCGATTTTTCGTTCAAAAGAAACATTTGCGGTAAAATTTGTGAGACGTCGTTCTACATTGTCATATATTGAAGAGATATTGAAAATCATTTTGAAGTAAGTTTTTAAATCATCTAATGGTACTTACCTCTGTCAAGAACTTCCAGAGGTCATTTTGATCGGCGTTATCGTAAGCTTTGGCCTTGAGGTAGTTCTGCACAGCAGATGAGAGTTAATGGTTCTGTCTCACATCTGTCAAGTCAGCTTGAGAACGGACAATCACAGGGTTTGTTAAGACTCAATATGATCTCACTAGACTATACACTTTTTTTATTATCCCTAGTATACGTGGTACAGGCCATGATAATCTTGGTGGGTATAAGCTGGCGACTGCTTTTACTGTAAGTGCATTACATGTCTACACATTAGATAATAAAAGGCATATATTGGATTTAATATAAAATTTATTTTGCCAATTTTTCGGTTGGCTGAACGCCAAACCTTTATCAAGGCATCACATTTTTGTATACTAATGTAATGTAATTTTGTAATGCCTTGATAAAGGTTTGGCGTTCAGCCAACCGAAATATTGGCAAAATAAATCTTTTATTAAATCCAATATATGCCTTTTATTATCTAATGAATTAAATATGTATATCTCTATTTTCAAAATGTCTACACATGTGAAAAGCAGTTCGACTTTTGCACTTACAAATGTGCCAGAGCCCTGTTTTTAATAAAAAAAAGTACCCAATGCGGGATTCGATCCCGGGCCGTAGCGGTGGAAAACCAACGGTTTAGACCATTCATCCACCGACCCCCAAACTTTTTCTTGATTGTTGTTATTATTTAAAGTGTAATAGAGAACGCGATAGTTCCGTTCTCTCATTGAACTGGTGGGTGTTGAAAGTTAACTAGTTATCTTTAAAATATATAACTGAATTATAAATATATTTGTTTTGAAAACAGAATAATCTATATTTAAATCTTTAGGAGCAATAAAAAGGCATATATATATATATTGGATTAATTAAATATTTATTTACCAATATTTCTGTTGGCTGAATGCCAATCTCTTTGTGTTTGTTTATACAAAATGTGATGTCTTGACAAAGGTTGGCGTTCAGCCAACCAAAACATTGGCAACTAAATATTTTTATTTAATCCAATATATTCCGCTCCCTCTCTTTTTATTACTTAAATGTTTTTATAGAAAATATATTTTTTATCGGATTCGAGAACAGGAACACTATTTTACTATAAAAGGTAAAGTGCAAAGTCGAACTGCTTTTCACATGTGTAGACATGTGATGCACTTACAGTAAAAGCAGTCGCCTACCTCTACCCACCATGATTATCATGGCCTATACCACATGTATTAGGGATAAGAAAAAAAAAGGCTCCAAAAATCAAATACAGTGGTACCTCGACACACGAGTTTAATTCGTTCCGCAACCTTGCTCGTATCTTGAATTACTCGTATCTCGAAGCAAATTTCCCCTTACAAAACAATTGAACTACCATTAATCCGTTCCAACCTCCAAAATGTCACCCCAGTTATTTTTTTACGTGGTTTTAAATAATAAAAACGTATTTATAAATATCAAATATTTATTGCACAAAACAAAAAAGAGAATGCAAAGAAATAAATTAGATATCCTCACTGGTCTTTGCCTTTTTCGCTACATTTTTCTCGTTTTCACCTGTAGGCCGTTTAGAAAAAAACATGTCCAAGGAGGTTTGTTTCTTCCTCCCTCTCAGAATGTTCCGGAAATGAGTTAGGCAAGTGTCATTAAAAAGGTCAGATGCACGACCTGTTGCAACTTTTTCTGGGTGTTTTTTTTTTCACGAACTGTGAAACTCTCTCCCACATTCCTAAGATCTCCTTCATCTCACTTGTAGAAATTTCACGTTTTAATTCAATACTCAACATCTTTTTCTTAGCACTTGACTTTTTACAAACTTTCTTCCGATCCATGGTTATAAAAATAAATGAACTAAAACTGTAAATGTAAACGCAACACAAAACGCGAACACAAAACACAACTTATCACAGCGGCAGCACGCTGCTAACTGATCGTGATGGCGCGACTGCGTGTTACTACCGAACCGAACTCGTATCTCGAATTTCGCTCGTAACTAAAAGCAAAAAATCACTTGCTCGTCGGCTCGTATCTCGAAAAACTCGTATGTTGGGGCGCTCGTATGTCGAGGTACTACTGTATACAACTATCAATGGGTTTCGAATCGAAACTGTGTTACACACACCGTATTTATATAGTTGGAGTGTTAAATGGGTTTAACACGTAAGGATGTCAATAAATGTAAAAAATGAGCATTTGACACACTAAACAATACATAGAATGCACATTTGCATGGTAGCACATGATCTGAATTCATATAAATGATCCCAGTAGAAGCATATTGAATACATGGAGTGATTCCAGCAGTTTCAGACTTACCGTCAAACCTCGCTTGAAGGTTTCGTTGCCCAGGAAATATTTCATCATGCGGATCAACGTAGCTCCCTGTACACAGAACAGACATTGTACCCGTGGGTCTCACTGTTTGACTGGTACACACAGAGTATTTAAATACATTATATATAGACAATCTGAGGTAAATATAAACGGTATATATACATTATATTTGTTCTGAAAATAGAGAAATCCATACTTAAATCATTAGATAATAAAAAGACATATATTGGATTGAATAAAATATTTATTTGCCAATATTTCGGTTGGCTGAACTCCAACCTTTATCAAGGCATTACATTTTTTGTATAAACAAACTCAGCGCCGCATTGTGTTATAATATCACAGTTGAAATCATTTAAAATAATATAAAGTAGGTGGGTGTGTGTGTGTGAAACTTCATATTTTAAAAAATTATTCCAACTGTGATATTATAACACTATGCGGCACTGAGTTTGTTTATACAAAAATGTAATGCCTTGATAAAGGTTGGCGTTCAGCCAACCGAAATATTGGCAAATAAATCTTTTATTAGATCTAATATATGACTTTTTATTATCTGATATGCATTATATATAAACTTTCTGAGGTAGTTGGACGGTAAATACATTATATTGTCACAGAATAGAAGGTCAAACCTCTTACTGATCAGTATTAGAGAATTAGATAAAAGAGGAGGGGGAGCAGTAACAAGCTCACTAAAAAACCTGGGTTCAGCTGGCCCGGCTGATAGTACCCTGTAAGGGGCTCCTAATCCAGGGATACAGGATGAGCAGCGTCTGTACTCCATGTTAGGAGCGGCTGCAAATGTCGTCTGTTCATCATGTCAGAGGCGGCCATTTCTTTTGTAGCTAAGTCGGCCTGCCACTGAGTAGTGCTTCCAGTCTTAATGGCAAAGGCAGACGCATTCTACTTCACCCAGACCCCAATATGATTGAGTAGAGATAAGAAAGAAGAAGCGTATTAGATGTCAATAGATCTCTTAGTTCAACATACATTCATGGACAAAACTGAAGGAAGTTGTACCTTTTAACATATATATCGGGATTTTTTGATAATAACTCTGAAAGATATTTGATACACACACACACAGTGATCTTTTTTGGAGACACGAGAAATCCAAGTGTGAACGAAATTGCCACTGTCTCTTAAAAAAAAACAACAACAAAAAAACAGACAACCAACGGCATCAACGTCTTTTCACTTCATTTAGTTTTGTCTATCAGTGTATATTACATCTTGTTTTTGAGCATATCTCAACCTTCCCATAGTGTAATTTAGACACCACAGAAAACTATCTGTACGAATAAAGAGATTTGTTTGTTCCTCGTATACGCTTATGCAATATTTGGCTTATCTTAATGAAACTTTAACCCCATATAGAATTCGGTCTGAATGATGTGGCTGTAATAATTTTAACCTCGTAATATGTAAATTAGTCTAATAACGGGCTTCTTATTTGCATTGTCTATTTGTTCGTCATACATTTCCGCAATAATTGGTCTATCCGGTTGAGGCTTTGATACGACATAGGGTGAGATGAGAAGAAATTACTGTCATATAGTTTCAGCTCCGTAATATTCAAATTAAGATAGTAACATGATAAACTGCATAATGATAAAATAAAATAGTGTAAAAAGTAGGCAAGAATATGTTTTCATTTTTATCATAAAATCTAATATACACACATAAACAAAACTAAAGGAAGTGGACAGTTTTTGATGTTTTTTGTTCACACATGTGGTTATCTAGTGGGTCTTCAATAAAGAACACTGTGTATCAAATATATTTCACAGAGTTATTATCTGAGTTCCAATATGCATGCTAAAAGGTACAGCTTCCTTAAGTTTTGTCCATGTGTGTATATATTCCATCGTGTTAATATGTGAGTTCACAGTAAAATTTATTTCAAATTATATTTATATATAACTAGGAAATATATTTCTTAAATTAGTTTTCTGTCAAAAAAGTTGAGAAGTAGCAATCAAATGGTTTCTACATTTCTACTGGTTCCTAGTAGTGCACAACGAGGTGACCCAATGTGAGTGGTTGCAACCGTTTACTTTTCCATAGGAGATTCTGTCGAAGATCTCGTTGATCTCATCCGGGTGGCCGACAGGCTGGGAGACTGGATGTGAGGACAGGAGACAGTCCAGGCTCATGACATCCTGAACCTCGTCCAAGACAAACTGGTCGTCCATGTTCCACTCGGGAGCCACGGCATTCACCCCTAGGTACTCCACGTAGGATGCGAATCCCTCGTTGAGCCAGAGATCGTCCCACCAGCGCGGAGTGACCAAGTTGCCGAACCACTGATGGGCCAGCTCATGTGCAACCACTGTGGCCACTCGTTGCTTGTTGCCGCTCGAACCTTCCTGCTCGTCGAACAGCAGCGCCGTCTCCCGGAATATAATCAACCCCCAGTTCTCCATGGCACCGGCGTTGAAATCAGGAACAGCCACTAGATCTGCACCCACGATACTCGTACTGAACCTGTACGACTGATTGAAACACAACCAAATACCTGCAAGGTCTCCTACACATTCCGTTATATAGTAGAAAGGAATTCATACAGAAATGCTATGGTAAAGTTCTGTTAGGAAAAGTATACATACCAAATGTGGAAAATGTCTTATAGAATATAGAGTCTCTTAGAGCTATATAGCTGTTATACACATACTGTGGATCCTGTCTTATTTTTCATTTTAAAACGATATTATCACAATATTGCCACGTGGAAAATTAGGGAAGACAAAAACTTCAGGAGGAAACAAAATTTATTTCAAGGAAGGACAAACTAAGAATGGTAAACAAAAGATAAGCCACGAGGGAAATTTACAGAGTCGCAAGATATAAAAATAAAAATGACCACTCTGTTAAATAAAAAATAATAAAATTAAAAAATACTATGTTACATAAATTAAATTAATACATACTATGTTACAATATTCCTGCTGAACTGTAGAACTGATAGTTCATCGATCAATAAATTGGAGAAGAGCTTGTAATCGTTGAATTGTTACTTTGATAGACATAAGAAACTTCAAGACAACGATAATCTCCCTATACGCTATAGAAGATTAAACACAGGTCAGGGAGAAAGAGCTTCTTCACATAATAAACGATCGTACAAGCTTCAACGGGTACAAAATTCTGTACCTTTAGAAGGGCGTCTTGCCCGAAATCTTGTACGATCGACCTCTTATATAAAGGAGCTCTTCTTGCCGAACTCCTTATTCTATATGGAACTTTGTCTTTTTATCTCTGTAGCTGTGGACAATACTATGGGACATCCTATCTTGGAATTCTTCTTCGTATAACTCATGTAGTTCCAATATTCTGAACGGGATTTGGAGAAAAATAGCCAAAGAGTGATAGCTACAGTAGAAGTTTCAGGTCCAGTATCGCATTCCATCCATCACGTTGATTCGCCCCATCCACTCATTGACGTAAAGATAAATACCGTAAAGATAGAGACTGCCTGGCCGGCATTCATAGTTCTTCAAATTAAAGATAAATAGTTATCCGTTACTACCTAAACATATTTTGAGTCGTAAATTATTTACATAAATCTTTTTTTTAATACTTCCAACGTTTAGACAACCCTCTGTCGTTATTTCAAGAAATTATTTGGCTACCTTTCTTTCTGTCTCTCTCCTTGAAAAGGACAACAGAGGGTCGGCGAAATGTTTTTAGTAAAAAGTAGTAAAAAAGGTTGATATAAATAATTTACGACTCAATTAAAAGCCAACCTTCAATATGGCGTTTTCCATAAACATATTTTGTTAAAAACGTATCTAGAGGGAGAAGATGGTAAATTTTATGGAATTGTGCGTGTTACGAGAGTAATTCATATATTGGATAATACTTCAATGATGAACAACTTACGTATATTGGATCAGTATAACAATTATTTATTGAAATTCTCTGATATTACGACAAAGTGTTGTTAACCCCTTTTCTTTTAGGAGCCTTCTGCTAGAATGGATTGCTTCAAGATGAAGATGGTTGACTGTAACCTCGTTTAAATCTAAGAAAACTTCAATATGAACAATTATTATACTGATCCAAGATTTTGCATAATTATTAAAGGCAAATTAATAACAAATTTGGTTATTTGGATACCATATCTGCATACTGTGTCAGTTTAAGAACCTAGCAGGATGTGTAAGAATACCCATTTTCGGCAGAGGGAATGGAATCTGGAAAAATTGCTCGTAGAAGTTGAGGATCCTGGGGCCGATATCGAGGGCGTAGTTGGCCGAGCCGATACCTTCCGTGCGGGCCCAGACCTTGAACTGGACACAGGACAATGGTGTGAGTGACACACAGGCTGAGACATGTACAATCCACATACTGACACTACTTGTCTTAGCGGAACGGGCGATACGATGGATAACAATAGATGTGTTACCAGTAATATAAATTTATGAGAGAGTGAAGTAGTTAAAATAGATTTAATTGAAATACAACAACAAAAACAAAAGGCTTTTATTAGGGCCCATTGCCCTGTATGGATTCGCCATACAACAACAAAATAATACAGTATTTTTTTCTCCCTTTCCCCATGTGCACGTGAGCCTTTGTTTGAAAAGGGATTTATTTACACATCTTAATTTAATTGAAATAACGAGAATGATTAACGACAAGTTTTTTCTTGATTATTGAATAATATAATCAATTTTAGTGCCATCTATCGTAGAAAATTATAAATAATTTTTAGAAATACTTTTTTTTATAATATAAAAAATTAAAAACTATTTCTACAGACATTATATTGCAATAAATTAAAATTGAATGAAATAAAGCATGGCTCATCAATGATAAACCCTCCAAGCAGTTTCGCCATTTTAATCTTCAGATTGCTCTACTATTGTATTTCTTATACTCTTCTTTTGTCCATTGTTTTATTAAATTTTTGCATTGAGCAAGGCTCTTCATAAAAAGCCAGCTTGTTCATATCATATACGAAGACAACTGCAAAACACATTATCTCACTGTAACATGCTCCAGTTTTCATTATTTGTACCAAGATGTACCAGTTTGTTCACATATACGAAGACAATTTCAATACCCATTATCTCATTTTAACATGCTCCAGCTTTCATGATTTGTACCAAGATGTACAAGTTTGTTCACTTATATATATATATATATATATATATATATATATATATATATATATACGAAGACAACTCCAATACCCAATATCTCATTTTAACATGCTCCAGATTTCATTATTTGTACCAAGATGTATTTCTAGACTCGATCCAGTATTCCAGTGTGTTCAAGCACCTACCTTATCATTTCCAATATGGGTGAACTCGCTGACAACGAAGGCCAGTAGGTAGGTGGACATTCGGACAGTGGTGTTGAAGATGTCAGCTTCCCAGCCGTCTCCTCTGGGGACACACACACACATCGTGGTGACACTTGTAAACAACGCCCTCATGTCTTAACATGATGACTAAAGATATTGTCTGATATCTATAATCCATTTGTATTCCCATCCCTCTATACGATTAGAAATCCCCGTAAGAAATAAGGAAAACCAAGAAGGTTTAAGCACATTTTTATAGTTATATGTTTCATACAAGTATATAGCTATATGATGCGAATGCACGCCATATGTTAAAAGAAATTTGAACTAGTTTTGTATGATTCTTTAAAAAATCAATTTTCTACTGCCTTTACAACAACGATAAATTGATTAAACTGGTGAAACCGCTGGAAGGATTCACCACTGATGAGCTAGGCCCTCCCATTATTTATCATTGTAGTAAGAGCAGTAGAAAAATGATTTATTAAAAAAAAATAATAATCATACGCGTCAAAAAGAGTTCAAATTTCTTATACATACCTATGTAAAAATAAATGTCGCCTTTATATATATATCATTAAAATAAATTTTGAACTAAGTGCCATCTATTTGACCGTCTCCACAAACTAGCAGTCTCAGGTCGGTGACAAAGCTACAACTCAAGCTTTGGATGATCGAGAAGAGTTGACCTGGAGACCATGGTTTCGAGATAATGCCCCTCGTCAGTTCAAGGTGGGCTTTGATTTCATGATATCCACAAGGGATGAAATGAAACCTTTAGAATTCGCCAAAGAGGTGGTGAAATAGCTCGGTCAATTCTATGGTCAATATATATGTCGTAATATCACATGTATCTTATAGAAATATTTAAATAATTGTGGGAGATAAGTATAAGGAGAGGTAAAAGACAGTTGACTAGTAAGAACAGCCCTAGTCGACCACATGTCCTGCCTTCTAAAAGTTGACATTTCGGGGGACGTGTCCCCTCAGCGGTCACTATTTTAACTATACCTAAGAACCAAGAAGAGTAGTATGAAAGGCCCTGATTTGATGATTAGGGGACAGCTCTCACCGAGGCGGTCTCTACGCCAATTGTTCCCAGGATAGTCCTCGGACCTTCTCTTTCCTCTTTGATCTACTCCTCACAGGTGTTTGCTCCTGAATCCTGCCTCCCGTGTGCATCCTTACCACTTGCCAATATCACGACTGCTTGCAAATCTCCATATATATATATGCATATATGATACATTCTTTTTTCCATTCCATTTATGTGGATACAAACTATAATCTAGTATTAAACGTACATATTAGAAAGACTAGATTGTCTAAATCAAATAAGGAGATTAAAATTATGAGAATACGATTCTCAAATATGATTTTATATGAAATATAGTTGTGTCATAAAAAAACAGAAAAACATATACCATGGTATATAAACGCTAAAAAAATTCTTTCAATGTATCATTTTTAGCGCCTGATTTATACACCGAAGAGTACAAATTTATTTGAAGTTTAAATGGCTAGTGACAGTGATATTGAAAGAATTAAAATGAAATTGATGAACTTGTGGACATGCTATCTTACCACAATGGTAGGTAGACCTTTCTGGGTTGATCTTGAATAGATCAGAGTTCGACATCGAGGACTTCTTAAATCGGCCGTTTGCCACGAGATTCGGTCTCTCCCAGAATTTTTTGAAATCTTGAAGAATATTTAAGTCTTCTTCAGTTTCTATGCTCTTGAACAGGTCTTGTTCTCGATACCACAACGTTTCTCTATCTTGAATTCTTCCCATCCCATCCAGTCCATCGGCACAATTCTTCTTCATCCAACTTTTCTATTACCATCCATTTTACCAAACAGAACTTTCTTTGCCAATCCATTTCCTTTTAAGACTATGCCCAATCAACTATTCAGTATTTTTCTGATGACCTTCAACAGATTTCTTTCCTCTTCCAAAAATTCGGTGGATGAGTGGTTAAATCCCTCGATTCCCGACAGCAATGAACCGGGATCGAATCCCGTATTGGAAACTTTGTTTTAATATGTGAATGACCGTCACATATTATTCATTGAAAAAACAATAGAAAAATATTAGAGATAAGTGGGTCAGGTGTTGATATTAAAAATAAAGAAGGCATATCCTGACCACGAGCACATGTGATTTTTAGATGGCAGAGCGCCATCTAGTGGAGCAAAAATAAACTAAACGTTTATTTAACTTGCTCCGCGATATTTGGCCAACACAATTTCTTGATAAATCAAGAAAAGCCATCCACGAACGCGTTTCGCGCTGTTGGCGCTCGTCAGTGTGGAGTTTTTGCTCGACTAGATGGCGCTTTGCCATCCAAAAATGCACATGTGCTCGTGGTCAGGATTTGCCTTCTTTATTTTTAATAATATTCATTGTTGCAAATAACATAAGCTAGGTTGCTCTTTTTGAGCAGTATCTAGTAAAGTTATTTTGGAACAAGTTCCTCTTCCAATCTACCCAATGCTGAAGTGGTCGTTGACCACTTCTTGAAAAGAGAAAGAAAGAAGAAAGAAGAGAATAAGAAGCCAGACAATTACAAAACTGAAAATACGTCCTGAGCAGTTCAAACAATATTTTTAGATGGAAAAGCGCCATCTTTCTTAATAAATATCAACTAAATGTTGATTTTTGGAGTTTATTCTACTATATTGGCCATCCCATTTTATCGACAAGTACTTTAAAAGAGCCAACTATGTATTTATTTCAGGTTCTTGGATTTCGTCAACGTGGTATAGGTTGTATTTCAACAACTCACCAGGTAAATGATATATATGTAGTAATTATATTATATAACTTTTTATATAGTCCACGAGAATTCTAATAAATTAGAAAGAGAATATAGGAACTTCACTTCCTATCACGTGGGGAAGATGTATTGGCGCAGGGAGAGATAGAGAGCCTGATGGGGAATCGATATCGGCACAAAGGAAATTGATTCTTTGTTGTCGGAGGTACCTAGTGTAAACCAGGTGGGGTGCACGTGGCCCGCACACCTCCCCACGGGGCATATAGGTGACTCTCAGTAAATGAGACGCAGCTTGAGAATCTATAACGGAAACATATTTCTTATTTAACATTTCGATAAGCAGAATGCTCGCCTTTATCAAGACAATTAATTCTAGAACCTCGCTTTTTCTATATTTATAGTATTTATTATGAAATTTTGGTTTGTTTATTTACACTAACTGGTGAGAATTGGGTATGAATCAGGGGCCATTGGAGCACAGACGTTCTCAGTGCAGGAATCGATCCTGGTTTATCAAGTTGAAAAATAAGTAGATTATATATAAGAGGCTGCTAGTGTTGTAATTTCTAGCCATATAATCAAGATATGAAATTTCCTTTAAGTTTTGTCAATGAGTGTAAATGGGGTAAGGAATTCTTTCAGACTGAATCTTTTGTTTGAGGAACGTATAGTCTCTCATGAAATGGCAATGGATAGCGTCAAGCTAAAAATCACTCATGTTTTGATAAACTACCAAGCGACCAACAAAGGCTTGTTTCTGATAGCGGACATTACGGAATGGAAGTTTTGTCTAGTTGTGGATTTATTGTGTGGCCCTAAAACGTTATTGAATTTGTCTGATAAATATTGATTTTTTAAACGAACTTTGCTGAAATAATACAACAGAGGTATTTATAACATAAAGTTGAGGTATCTCTCCCGTTAAAAATGCATTGAAACAATGCATTTTGCTTCATCAACCAAGTACAGAACGCTATGGTTTGTGATAAAGAATGCACCCCGATACCAGTTTTGGAAATTTTAAACAAAAAGCCAACCTGTATACTATAGTTTGGAGCTATGGTCCTTATCATTCCAGGGGCGGTTTCGATTCCATAACATCTAACGAGAATTATGAAATCGGTCGAATTTTCCACAAAGGTGTTTAAGTTCACCAGCTTAAGTAACAGGGCCCATTTTCAGGTTATAATACAATATAACATGGTACAATGAATACCATCCTCCCTTAACTTTATGTTCTATTCTGGTCAGAAAATTGGCTCTGCCACTTCATCAGATTTTGGGCAAATTCGACCGATTTTATAACTTCTCTCATAGAATCATATGAAATCAAAACCGTCCATGTACTGATAAGGGCCACAGCTCGAAACAATGGTATATAGATTGGTTTTTGTCTGAATTCGCCAAAATTGGTGTTTTGGCTCATTCTTCACCATAACGTTCTTTTACTTAAGGTGATGAACCAAAATATATACATTGTTTTAATGTATTTTTAACGAGAGAGATAACTATTTTGCTATAGAAAATTGAAAATATTTTATTGACATTCTTAGTCGATTGATAAAAAAATTAATGAGAATTACAATTTAGTGATAAAATATGAAAATCTTTTTTCAGGAAGGGATGCTCCTCCACCTTGAGAGAGTCTTCCTCCAGACAAGGACAGAATCACTCAGTTCCATGTTTTCTTATAGAGATATATATAATATTGCATATCAAATAGATGCTTACTAGGTTCAATCTGAAACAAAAGGAAGGAAGGCACAATAAGATGTCAGACGACTGTAGAAGCCTACCTGGGCTCGGTCCTGACAATGGGCATGTTGGAAACAGCAGACATATTGGCCCAGCGGATGATGGTGATGTCGAAGGTGGACTTGAGGCCCGGCTCGTCGAAGCAGGGGAAGGCTCGTCGGGCATCGGTGGGCTGGAACTGAGTGGTTGCCAGCCATCTGGAGCAATCACATCTCGCTGAGAATACATACTGGAAATGCTAGTCAGAGTTCAAGTAGAGTAAGTCAGGAGACAGAAGTGTGCTAAAAGTGAGGTCTGGCTCATCAATGGTGAACTTTGCAAGCAGTGTAATGTACTTAACAGAGAGACTATTGTTATGCCTTCTACATGCAATCAGGCGATGTATTTTAAGGAAAAAATGTACTTAACAGCTCAACTATTTATTCGTTGTCTTTCTCGTAGGTCGTGATCCGCAGTCTTCGTCTAGGTCCTCTCTCTCTCCGGAAATATCTTTATTTACGGGGCTGCTAACCAGAATGGATCATTTTTGAGCCCCGATGGACGCATAAAGCGGAATATATACAAAGCACTGTTGGAGGGGCCTGGGGATGGGTGGTCAGGGGATCATCACCGTGTGAGGCTAGGATCAGCTCGAATATTATGATCTGGGCTCTTAAATAGTCAATACAACAGCCACTAAAGATGAAAATAATTAACATTTTTCTTTTTTGACTAAAATGTTAATGCTGAAACATGTCTTCCAATTATATATATTTTTTGTCTTTATTGCAGCAAGATAGAAATGTTTTTTCATACACTGTGCAAAGTTAGCACATGTATGCAAAAATTAAAAAAAAAAGTGATTTAATTGATTATAAAAATGACCTGTTTTCTTTCCTCTTTTCGCTCTCCACTTCTCCCATCCATATTTCCAAAAAAAAAAATATTTTTTTTTTCCAAATCCATATTTTTATTTTCCATAGGATTATTCAAATAATAATCTGTATATATTTACCATGTGTATATAATCTTTCTCCATTTTTACCCCTTTGTATATTTCCCACTTTCATGGGTTTCTCCGTCTTGTAACCCCAAGGAGAATCTTCTGTAAGACCTGTGTGTCTTAATAAAGGTTTTTGTGTGTGTGTGATTATAAAAATGATGATAAAATGTGTTCTAATATGTGTGTTATACAGAACTTGATGTAAAATCTTTTCAGTAGGTTCCATTTATATACAGGATATTGTATGAACATGATTTTTTGAAACTTACAATTAGACGCCGTATTTTCTTTCTTTTGTATTTACATATAACTAGCTCAATATGTAATATGTATGCAAATTTATTTTAATAATATCATTCCGTAATTAAATATTGTTGCATCATGGCTAATGCACCTATTTTATTTTAATTTGTAATATTATTTTTTATATATTTTAAATTCAAATTTATATTTTATATATTTATTTATTTTATCAAACAGAATATATATATATTATAAACAGATTTATGTATTATAAAAATCACCATTTGTATTTTGGTACACTATGTGACTTCACAGCTCTCTTTGATGTGAGAAATAAATAAATAATTCTGGAGGCTACTTAAAGTAGAGTTATCTCATTATTCCCTTATATAAATTTGTAGGATGGTTGAGACACGCTCTGGTAAGATGCAAGATCCAGCACAGGAGAGAATCAAGGTTGAAGAGTCTGCCAAGCCGCAACTTGGTGCAACAATATATAAAAAAACAAGCAAACATTCTATTAAAATAAGAACATTTTCTCCCGTAGAAAGGCTTACTTGTCCGAAAGCTTGAGATATTTGTAAATAAATATATGTAAAAAAAGAAAATTTTCCTTGGAGGCCTGATGTTTGTATTTTAATATTGGTTCAAGGGATTATTTTATCGAAACATTGTTTAGGAAAAAGGCATGATCAAGAGATTATTTTTGTTGCACGATCAGAAAATGCCTTTTTTCTTAATTATCCTCCTGATTCTAGTACAATTTCACTTTTGTACTATTTTTGGGAAATGGGAAATGGGAAACATTTTATTGTGTTTTGCTTAACTTTTTCACGCGCCCCTGTGTAATTCTCCCAAAGAAAGAAGCGGTAAAATTCACCTTAATTTTGACTTCCATCGGCCTGTCCTTCCGGTGAGGTTGAAGTGTAGCAGGGAATATATAATTCAGGAAGACCGTCTAATCCAATCGCAGCCTAGACAATGGGATAAGCCGGCGGTTTCAAACCGCAGATTCGATTTGGTTGCGCCCTCTTAAAAGATTAAATTCTGGTAATTATATTAGGCCGACGCCAGCCGGGCATTTTTACATGGCAGACGAGATATCTACATCACACTTCCTGTTCTACTGCCTCGATTTTCTGAGACATTGAATGTAGACAGCCATTCCTACTTGGATTATCTCAGCTCGATCCTGCATCGTTGGCTTGTCTCCTCACGGCCAGTGTGGAACTTCCCGGTCAACTGGTTCAACTCAACAACTCTTCGTGACTAGAACTGTATACTAGACTGCTGAACAGCCCTGGTCGTTGACATTTAACGCTCCTGGAACCCGGGGGTTATGTCTATTTCTCTATATACACTTATGGCCAAACATAAGGAAGTTGTACCTTTCAGTATCACCCAAGATAGAGGATATTGTGATTGCTCTGATAGAGATGCATGGAGACATATGAGACTCTTCATTGGACACGATAACAACAGCAACAACATAAAACTTGGACCCAGAACAGCAGCTTCACACACCCAATATAGAGGACATTGCGACTGCTCTGATAGAGATGCAAGGAGATATCTGATACTCTTCATTGGAAACGACAACAACAACATAAAATTAACTTGGACTCAGAACAGTAGCTTCACACACCAAAGATAGAGGATATTGCAACTGCTGCGATAGAGATGCTTGGAGACATCTGAGGCTCTTCATTGGACACAATAACAACACCAACAACCTTTTAGTATGTATATCGGGATATACATGCTAGAAGATATCACAATTTGGATCAATTGAAATAAGCATTTAGGTATGTGAAGGAAATGAAAGAAATTTCCTTAGAGAAGGTGGGTGCTATCATGGACCAGTGATCTGAGCATTTGAGAGGCTCCCGATACCAAGAATATTTATCCAAGGATCCAAATACAGTAATAGATACAAAACTTAAGGAAGTTGTACCTTTTAACATGTATATCGGGATTCAGACAAATACTCTGAAAGATATTTGATACACAGTGACCTTTATTGAAGACAACGAGATAAAATTATCTCTCTCTCCTTCAAAAAAAAAAAGACATCAGCGACATTAAAGACTTTCCACTTCCTTGAAGTTTGTACATGCCTGTTTGTATATGCTGTTCTATCTAAAAGTGTGCATATACATGTCTTCATATATTCAAATTAAAATTACTCGCAACGGTTTCTCTCTAATAGTGTGTGTCGCTGGAGACCCGCTGGAGATTCTCCACCAAACTCTGTAGCGCTGGCAGAGGTTCTATATTCATTGTACATAGTATCATGTATATATATAATTATCTTTTTGAAATATTACAGACTGTGCACATTCGCATGTATTGACAAGTAAATAAAATTATTTTAATCATCAAAATTAAAAAAAAAAAGTCTAATAGTGTGTGAGAGATTTACGTGGATATCGTTTATAGATTATATACAAAATTATTATAGACGCGTATGATTCTTTTAAAAATAAAGCAATTTCTACTGCCCTTACTGAAATGGAAAAATTATTGGGAGGGTCTAGCTAATCAATGATGAACCCTCCCAGCGGTTATGCCAGTTTAATCTACCATACCGCTGTTATATTGCATTTTTGGAACTTCCTTTTATAGTGATACTGATGCTAGACACTGGGGAATGGGATCAGATTATATTCAATAAACATTCAGCGTGTGTCAATGTTAAACTCGGGTCATTGAGTCTAATGGCGACCAGGTAACCGCCATTGTAACCCCAAGGTTGGTAACGTGTGCCCCAGGGGTCACCAAGCCATGTCGACAGCGGGCTAAGTGCCGTGAAATAGGCCGGACACAAAAAGTGAGTAAGAGGGATGACGTAGGCGGAACTGTGTCGGTGGTACCACGGTGCTACTGGACACAACTTTCTAATGGAACACGCCCAGTAGATTGTCAATCACAAAATCACATCAAAATTATTAAGGAAAAAAGGTATTTCTTAGTTCTTAGAATTAAAAGACACTTTGGCCAGTAAACGTTTTTTATTTCGAGAGAATAAAAGATTTACTGTCAGAAGTGTCTCTTAATTCCCAGAACTATGAAATCCGACCAGGCAACCTCAATCTTCAAGTGATAATCAAGATTAATCTTTGGTTTTTAATTACTACAGAATATTTATCAAATACCTTTTCTTGATTAATAAATCACGTAAAAGACTTTATTATAAGGCATATAGTTATGTATGATTTTTCAAGAAGGCAATTTTTTTAAAAGTAAAAGCTAATATCCTTTAATGGTAATAATGAAATTTGCATACAGGAATACTTAATTACATATTGGTATGAATAAATACGAGAAAAAGAAAACTTTTCTTGATTAATCAAGAAAAGGTTTCTTTCAAATATTTAGGAGATTTCTGTATGGTTAATCAAGAAAAGCCAACCACATAATCGTTTCTACTGTTATCATTTGTCAGCGTAGTACAAGCTGTACCTCAACGACCAAAAAAGCTGGTTCTTGAGGATTCCTGAAAATCAAGGAATAGGTATTGAAGGTCATACGTGCGTGAGAAGGCCAAATTATATATTTTTTTAAATGGTAAAAATGTGAAATTGTAGTGGGATCAGGTTGATATATTAATTGTCAATTAATTAATATTATTGTAAAACGAATTTGCTGATTGGGAGTTTGTTTTAAAAAGGATATAGATACATCATCAGTTTTTGAGTTACTTTATTTTCCAAAGTGATTCACTGTCTTGTGATATAAATCTTCAGATACCAATTCTACTGATCTAACTGAGATAATACAAGGTTGTCCCAAATGTTCGTAAACACTTTCAAAAAATTGAAATACCAATATTATTCGCCGTTATGTATAATATCTTTGTACACTGCGTGACATTGAAAATGGAACACCAAGAAATAGTGGCCAGAAAGTGATGAAACTCGGCAGACAGAGAGAGACAGGGACGAACAATAAGTGATCTTTATTTCAAAATGATAGTCATAATACAGAGCGAGAACGGCGTCGGCTTAGTAGCAAGTAGGATCACCGCGGACGGCGATGCACGCAGCAACACGTCTAGGTAGAGAGTCAATCAGAGTACGGATGGCGTCCTGAGGGATGGCTCTCCATTCCCTCTCAACCATTTGCCACAGTTCGTCTTCTGAACGCGGTTGTGGCAAGGCATGCAAACGGCGTCCAATGATGTCCCAGACGTGCTCGATTGGTGAGAGATCAGGAGAGTACGGTGGCCAGGGAAGCATCTGTACATCTTGCAGAGCTTGTTGGCTAATGCGAGCAGTGTGCGGTCGGGCGTTATCCTGCTGATAAAGGGCATTGGGTACCCCCTGAAGGTAGGGGAGTGTCACCGGTCGCAGCACATCATCAACGTATCGTTGGGCCGTCATAGTGCCCTGAATACGAAGTAAAGGTGACCTGGAATCATACGCGATTGCGCCCCAAACCATGATTCCACGTTGTCGCACGGTGGGGCGTTCCACAATTGCTGCCGGATTGGACCTTTCTCCACGTCGACGCCACACGCGTACACGGCGACTATCACTGGACAAGCAGAAACGCGACTCATCTGAGAACACGACCCTGTGCCATTCCGTCATCCACGTCGATCTAGCCCGGCACCATTCCAAACGTTGGCGCCTATTCGGTGGGGTCAATGGCAGTCTTCTTAGCGGACGGCATAAGTGCAAGCCATTAGCAACCAATCGACGGGAAATGGTTCTGGTCGAGATGGAATGATCTAGGGTGTCTTGCACATGTTGCAGGATGGCGGTACAAGTGGCTTGTGGGGCCGCCACTGCTTGTCGAAGGATACGCCGATCCACACGTGCTGACGTCACTCTGGTTGCACCGACATTCCTATAAATTGCCACATTTCCTTGTTCCAACCATCTTCTCCACAGTCGGTGCACCGTGGACGCACCAAGGTGTGTATCAGCTGCGATTTGACGTATGGACCAAACTGCCCTTTTCAGTCCGATCACCATGCCCCTCGTAAAAGCATCTGTCTGCTTGAACTGCCTCCGTTTACGATGACCTGGCATTATCTGTTATTACACGTGTCTTTTGACACAAGAACAAAATTTCTACAATGATTTTCCTTGAATAAATAACGACACGAATACTGTCCTTTCTGCAAGTTCCTTCCCTTATATCTTACTCCATGTGCGCACGAGAGCTGTGCATTTTACATCATTTGCATAACTCGGTTAGGCGCGTCTACCCTGAAATTTGCATCATTTTCTGGCCACTATTTCTTGGTGTTCCATTTTCAATGTCACGCAGTGTATAAAGTACCGCCTTTGATTCCTGATTTTCCAAGCTTTTCGACATTTTACAAGTACCTGTTGAAAGAAAAACATATCCGAATATTTAGATAATCAGTAATTAATAAAAATGTACTCTTTTCCTAATACATTTCTTTTTTATCTATACATAAATAAAAAGGAAATCATTGTATTAATTGAATAAGGCAACAGGTTTCTGGAATACATTGTATAATGTATAATTCGTGGGTGGCTTTTCTTGATTTATCAAGAAATTGGGTTGGACAAATATCAGGGAACAGGCTAAATCAATGTTTAGTTGATTTCTGTTCCACTAGATGGCGCTCTGCCTTCTGTAAAGCACATGTGCTCCTGGTCAGGATGTGCCATTTTTATTATTGTATAATGTATAAAGTAATTTTTAATGTAAAAAGTAGTTTTTATGTATTATTATGTATTCGCCGTAATAATATTATTCGGCAAGTAATAAGAAAAACAACGTTTTAAGAAAAACACGAACTTTTGGAACAACCTTATAGACAGATAGACGAGAGGGCTTAGAAATTCAGTGCTCTAAACTATCTCTCAGTGGTTTTACCGAAATTGCTTTCATTGGAAAATTCGCAATGTGTAGATTCATTCCCAGATAGATTTGTAAATTTTGTATGGTCGAGAGACACTCAAACAGTTAATCCTTCCATACCTAACTCTAGATTCTGTTAAAGTTTCATCATTATAGTTCAAATAATGTATAAACTACGTGAGGGAAACATTACAATCATTCCTTTTTATTTATATATAGATATCCGAATAAGCGCAAAAATTAGGGAAAATATTTTCTTTATTTTGAGGTGTCGCAAACTTTCAAGAAAAATCAGCTCTTCAACGGGCAAAACAAAAAAACAAATGAAAAGAGATTTTATTAGGCGTGGATTATACTATATTACAGATAAATTTAATTATTTAAGCCTGTGTAATATAGTCTGCTACACGTCCCATCTTTCTTCATTTAGTTTTGGATTTGCCCGTTGAAGAGAAGGTTTTTCTTGAAAGATTGAAACATCCCAAAATAAAGAAACTCTTTGCCCTAATTTTAAAAATATTTATGGGATATCAGAATGATTAATCAAGAAAAGCCAAGCTCTTGACCTTTGTCAGCGTGGTTCAGGCTGTATCTCAACGACCAAAAAAGCTGGTTCTTGAAGCTTCCAGAAAAATCAAGGAATAGGTACAGAAGGTCATAAGTACGTGAGAACGCCAAACTATATCGAAAAAATGGTTTTAAAAAAAGGAAATTGTATTGAGTATCAACCTTATTTGAATATTTCTGGGTAACTGTCTCTCGCATATATAGTTATAAAAAGAAGCATTAATACAAAAAATATGGAAATTTTAAGAGTTTTTTTGGAGAGAATTTACGCAGTGGAGGATCCTAGCTGTTTTTGTAGAAATAACGTTCAAGATTCCACTCATCTTTTACTCAAGTGCTCAGCATTTCAAGATTAGGGAATGAGTACCTTCTATTGATTACTAATTATATACCTGTTTTTTCTTCTTTTCGCTCTCCACTTCTTCCATCCATATTTCCAAATCCATATTCTTATTTTTCATAGGATCATTCAAATAATCTGTATATATTTATCATGTGTATATAATCTTTCTCAATTTTTACCCCATTGTATATTTCCCACTTTCATAGGTTTCTCCGTCTTGTAACCCCAAGGAGAATCCTCTGTAAGACCAGTGTGTCTTAATAAAGGTTTTTGTGTGTGATTACTAATTATTCAAACCTCTCTCTTCATACATGTTTTTATTCAACGGTACATGTGTATTTCCACCTAAGTATTTGTAGAAGGACAAACATAACATATCGGAAAGCTAGGGAATTCGAGAATCAATTACACTTCACCATTTGCTTCTTTTTAAGGATTAAATATTGTTGAGGATTATCGTTTTGAGATTCTGAAATATGTGAATATAAAGATATAAGATAAAGAAAAGAAATATGAATTAGCAAAATTAAATTTGGAAATTTGTCTTTAAAAATATTTATGAAAATTCGAAACTATTTTAGACGACAGATTTTAGACAACAGATGGCGCGCTAGTGCATAATAGTAAAAACATTTATAATATTGAATGGTGTGTGTGTAAATTAATAATGGTAAAACGGATTTTTTTTTACTTTCAAAGAATTATTAAAGTTCTTTTTGGGTCGCGCCCTAACAACGATTCTTATTGGTTGACGCCCTTGATGCCTCGCCCATTGGTCCACTAACCAACCGGTTGTACTTGGTCTCCAGAGCACGTAGGTTCTACAATACTGCAAGTTCTATCAAGGTCGCAGCCTAGATGCAAATTTCTTCTAGATCTTCATGGGAATACAGGGCGCGTCCATGCCAGACTCCGCCCTACTGACTCTGTCCAGTGATTACATCTTTGTATGCAAGGAGGGGAATGTTTATGCAAAATTAGGATTCAGGTAAATTTTCAGTCCTATGACTCATATGGCTCTTCAATCAAGTTTCTTCAAGATGGTGGCAACATTGTTCTCAAATGATGACTTTTGGTTTCCTTCTTAAATCGATTCACAAATGCAGAACGTCTCCGTGATCTGAAGATTTCAATGCATCCTTCACCTAACATTTCGAGATAGGTTATCATGTCTTAGCATATGACCCGTATTCTTAGATTTATTATTGTTTCATTGAGGAATCTGTTCTCTTCCGACAGTGCCAACATATCGCATGTATCTACAATTTTCCTAAGCTTTAAGGTGAAGGTAGATAACGAAAACCCCGCCTGATTATCTGAAGGAGAACTCTTGGTGTTGGGAAAGCCTCCTTGACTGTATATTATTTTCTGGTTTATAATTTAGCTCTTACTATATATTCTTTAACTAATTGTATAAGCTTTATCATTAAAGAATATCAAAATGATTGTTTCAAAATAAAAAATCTAAACTGATTGATTCTGATTATTTATTTATTTATTTCAACACACAAAACGCGATATTCCGGCTAGGTATAATTGCGTCGATTTACATTTTTTTAAACAGAAACGGTTATAAACATATTATACAAGAAAAATTAATCGAAATAAAAAGAGAGAAACAATAATATATATTAGGAACCTGAACCTTTCAGGTTTGAAAGAAAACCATAAATATATTTACAAAAATAGTTGAACCTATGATAATTCTCTCTGCTATTTACAAATTGATATAGATCTACAACATTGTTTATTGTCTGTTGTCTTGCGATAAAGAAAAATGGGCATTCCAGCAGTAGGTGTCTCCAGTCCTGGATTTCGTTGCCACAATGACAGCTAAAGTCTTCAACCGCTCCAATTTTTGATAAAAATCCCTTAAAATTTCCATGGTTCGTTGTAAACTGGGCAAACTGATTGATTCTAATTAAGACGATGAGGAACTTACTTCTTGGTTTTCTGAAAAGTACTTCTTCATATATTTCTAAATATGTAAATACAGCAACCATCTCTTCAACTTCCCGACATTCTGAATAATTACTGGATACCATAAATACTGTGTTACACGGGATGTATTTTATACTGGGTGTGGCAATTCTGTATAGTGACAGTGCGGAGTCATCCTGACAACAAACTGAAGGTTATAAATCTGTCATGTGCTGTCAGGCAATTATTTTGTTTCATGGTTGCATCATATGACAAAGGAGACATGAAATTGTCTTCATAAAATTTTGCACAGGATATCGCTATTGCAACAAAGAATGAATATGCTGTTTTAGAAGTGTCGTGTTTTCTTTTGTAGAACTTTTATTGTGTGATGTCCACACACTTCTACATTTCAAAGGATGATTTCCATTTAAGAAGAATCTTTGTTTTCGTTCCTTTTTCCATTTCATGTCTTTTAAGCAATGTGACATGGCGGACAGAGGAACAAAGCGGGATATTTATAGCCCTGTCATTAGAACAAGCCATGAATATGGTGTCATTTTCAGAAGTTCCGAGTGGTAAAAAACTTTCTCAGATAGAATTTGTGAACAGCTGATGTCTCTCTATAGGACAACAGCGATCATATGTGCGCGACAGAGAGATATAGGTATGGATTTAGTGAGGGGCAGGTATTAGACGCGTCCAACGGGCATTTCCTTGAGGATACATAAAATTCCAAATACATTAAGAAGAAATGGATTGATGGAGAATGTTCTAGAAGGTAAAGTGAATGGAAAGTGAATGATAGGAAGGAGAATAATTAGACTGATAGACTAAATCTGAAGAACAGACTAAGAGAAGAGTTCAATATTGAAGTATGGCATCGTTGGAAACCAGAACCTGCTCAAGAGCAGAAATCCTGAGATGAACGGAATGGAAAACAAATATGTTGTGCAGAAAACCAAGTAATCAGATATAGACGAAACGTTTCAGCTGTTGCAATCTGACACCATAAGATCCAAGATACATTTCGCTAAGAATGGAAAAACGGAGTTTGTCGTACAAGTACGAGATTTCAGCGATAGATTTCCTTTTCACCTGAATTGGCCGACACGACATCCGTGATGCAGAAACTTCACAATCGCTGTGTGAGCACGAACGTGATTCTACACACATTAACGTTTTCTGCGATGTTTCTCAAAATAAAGTGAACTTTTTTGACCTTTTTCCTCTTCTAATTAACAGTTACTGGTAGTATCAACCAAAACATGCTGGAAAAATTAGCTCTTTCTATACAACTATTCAATGATTAGGTCGAAGAGAAAATGCCAAAGTCAAATTGTACCTTCTGTGTAGGGATTCACAGAGTGGTCCTAACAAAGTTATTAGATGCAATTTATACAATATCTATTGTCTATTTTCGAAATTTTCTATATTCTTTGGTCTAAATTTAAAATAATTACTTTTTATATGTAAATCGAATGAATTTTTCTCTCTTGGAGGGATGTGTGAAGAAAAAAAATTAGTATACATACACGTTTTGGTTGTTTTTTCCTACTGGTATAGGTTGTTAGGAGTTTCACTTTGGTAATAAAATAAGAGACAAAACGGTCTGACTGAGCGTATCATACTGTCATTTATCTTTCTATGGGCATCTCACTCTTGTTGTGATAAACTAATCATAAGGTCCATCCAAATTGAATCTTCAAAAGCGATAGAATAAACGACTGACACATATCCTCACCTAGCAAATTCCTAGGCGTGAATTTTACAACATGAATGTTTTTTCCCACATTTCCATCGCAATTTGAGATATTTTCTTAATTCGTTTCTTTCACAGCAATTTATTAGTTATTCATAAGGTAAAAATGCATCCTTTCTCCACAATATTCCAGCATATCATCCTAAGCGATTACTTTCCTATGTTTAGGCCTGCGATGAACATGCAACATCTCATTGTCTTAATAGCTCCAGAACCATACTTGACATGTAAACCAAACATTTTTGAAATGCTGCTGAGGCAGGAAATCTACTTTTACATTGTTGTTTAATTGTAAACGAGAGGTATACATAAATCACTTTGTGGATGCATATAATTTATGGACCCTCAGACTTTCGATTGAAATAGTCTATGATTGTACACGGAAATAAATATCCTTGTCTCAATCCGATAGTCAACTAATATATAACTAAATGAATTCAATGATGTTTGATCAAGGTCTTCTCTTTGGTTTATATAAATTCTAAAAGGCCGCAGTCACCGTTCGGAGGAGATTAATAGAATCGCCGAATGCCGTGGTCCATTTGGATGAGGAAAGCAAAGACTAAAACACGGCTGATTCCACACTCGCCTTTTCAGTGATACGCTAACTTATGCACGGTGGATTTTGTGGCCATTGGACATGCGTCGGACCTAGAGGCTGTTGGGTTCTGTGCTACCTGGAGCATAGGAGCTCCATCTATGCTTCCTTCCTGTGGTGAATCTGTATAAGACTGGTGGTCTTAATAAAGCTGTGTGTGTGGTAAGAAATATGAAGTTGGCATTAAACAAAAACCCCACAATTCAATATTCAAAATCTATACAATCAAAATCTATAAAAAACTACTTACTTGCAATATATATTTGGTGAAGTCAACTGTTGCCACATACAGAGATTGAAGCACAAATAATTCGAAGATAATCTATTTACTTGAATTTACGAAGTGCTAAGTTGTTTTAGCAATTTATAAAAAGGTAATTTTGGAAGTCTTCAAATTTATTCCTAGATAAATTTCAGTGCTCTTGGACACTGTGAATCGCTTTAAAAATAAAGAACGTTCCATACAGAATATACGACAATACAGAAAGGTGATGGTACTACTCTTTGTTCTCATAGATAGCAATGCCATTTCAATTTTCAAAATATACGGAACAGATTCTCCACCAAACTCTGCAGCGGTGGTAGAGGCTACATGTATATTGTAGCAAAGTATTTATTATTTTATTAACAGAATATCTTTTTTTTATGTTTATATTTTACTACTCTGTAAACTTCCCTCATTGCTTATCTTATTTTTTTATCATTCATAGTTTTTTATTGCCTTAAATAAATTGCTGTGTCATCTTGAGGTTTGTTTTTCTTAATTTTCCACGTGGCAATATATTCATTGTATATAGGTGATATATATATATTTAAAAATGTTTATTTTGGATAATAAAGTTTTTATTTTCCAATATTTCGTGTGGCAACTCGCCAAACTTCTTCGATGAACAAGATTGTTTGAGATGCTCGCTTATCAATTCACGAATATGTACAACTGCTATAAAATTTAAAATATCTAAAACCTACAATATTATGTTTATAAATATAATAAATAATAATATTTAAAATATTAATATATATAAAGAATAAATGAATATATACATTCAAAATATAAGAATTTAAAATTTAATATATGGATTGCTCTATTTTCAAACACATATATGTCACATTCTGCTTATAAATTATTAATAGATGTAAATTTTGTCAGGAATTATGTAAATATTTGTAACTATAAATAAAAGGCGCGTGATTTAAATAAAGTTAGTCAGACGGTTGATTGTTTTCTTTTCTTTACGTAAAACAATATCATCTGTATATTGGCGTGTACAGATTATCATAGAAACGTTACATATATATAATTATTATTTTTAAAATATATCTGAGTTTTATTGAGATATAGAGATAGCAATATAATATCCACTGTGTGCCATCTTTCTGAAACTCCTGGTGTCTTGGATCATCTCATTTGATACATTGGAGGAGGTAATCTATTTGGCCTTCAAGTTGGAAATAGATTTTAAAGGCGAACGAACCTTCTCTAAGGTCAATGGCATATGAATGCGGAAGTCAAAAGAACACTACCGTTTTTTCCCTCTCGAAAATCCTCAATGAATTCATTAAAATAGAATTTCGATCCTGGTATAAGGTTATCCTAAAAGTTCGTGTTTTTCTTATTACTTGGCGAATAATATTATTAATACATAATACAATTACTTTATACATAATACAAAGACACTATACATAACGGCGAATAATATTGGTATTCAATTTTTTGCAAGTGTTTACGAACTTTTGGGATAATCTTTTAATTATGAAGACTTTATTTCCTCAGCAGATATAGGGGTCTCTCAGCTGTCATTAGCCTGTCAAAATGGCTATGGCTATGGATTAATCGTCTCGAAAGAACTTGATTGAGAAGGCACATTAGTCTTAGGACTTATGTTCAACTGAAATAATGGTGAGGATTGTAGGCATTTATGATTATAGCGCCTATGTGGACTAAATACCAGTAGTTTTCTAGCTTCGTTATCACATTCTGGGCGACCTGTGACCCATAGAGCAATCACATGTACACCTAATATACTAAAAAATAAAATAAGCATATCCTGACCAGGAGCACATGTGCTTTCTAGATGGAAGAACGCCATCTAGTGGAACAGAAATCAACTAAACATTGATTTAACCTGTTCCCTGATATTTGGCCAACCCAATTTATTGATAAATCAAGAAAAGCCATCCACGAATAATATACTATATATACGTTATAATAATTTTGAGATAGAAATTATTATTTTCTGCTTTGAATACAAGAGTCAATGGTATGCACCAGTCGGTACATCTTGGAAAATACAATAAAATAATTTAAAATCACTATTTACTTTTGATAATACAATATAATGCGGCTTAGGATTGTAGAACGACATTTGAAAATTATCCCGCATGTGTTTCTTTTGAACGAAAAATTGAAATTTATTTCAAGGGGAAATAATAATTAATTCTAACATTAAGGATGAAGTATGAAAGGATGAATTGTGAAGAATAATGATAAACGGAAAAATAAAGTGTCCAGGGATAGGAATCGAACCCACAGTGTTCCGCTTACCGGGCAGATGCCATGTGGGTTCGATTCCCATCCCTGGACACTTTATTTTCCGTTTATCATAACTCTTCAAAAGTCATCCTTTCATACTTCATCCTTAAGTTTATAAATAATTATTATTTCTCCTTGAAATAAATTTAGATTTTTCGTTCAAAAGAAACACATGCGGGATAATTTTCAAATGTCGTTCTACTATTTGCTTTAATTCTGTTGATAAAGCAATTTGTGAGAATGAAATACATAACTTGAGACGCGAAGAATAAAGAAGATAAAATAATTGATTACCTATTCACATATTTACAAAAAGTTTTGTGCCGGTCAAAGGAAACAATAAATGTATATAATTTAAAGCCGTGCTATCTGGTGGTCGATTTCACAGAGTTTGCCCCTCCCCTTCCCTAGAAAATATAATTTAATTTTTTTTTCATATAACACATATATATATATATATATATATATATTAGATAATAAAAAGGCATATATTGGGTTGAATAAAAGATTTATTTGCCAATATTTCGGTTGGCTGAACGCCAATCTTTATCAATGCATTACATTTTTGTATAAACATATAAACATTTATAAGATATAAACATTTTTGTATGTTTATACAAAAAGACTTTGATAAAGGTTGGCGTTTAGCCAACCGAAATATGGAAAAATAAATATTTTATTCAATCCAATGCCTTTTTATTATCTAATGATTTAAGTATGGATTGCTCTATTTTCATAACATAAATATACACTACCGACACTATCCAGGTTACCTTGAACTTTTCAAATAGAGAGTGAAGGTGTATATCGTCACTATACATTGATGAAAATTACTGTACAATATTACATATTTTCATAGTTTCATTGAATACCATACACCCAAGATAGTGTACATTGCGACTGCTGTCATAAAGATGCACGGGGACATCTGAGGCTCTTCATTGGACACGACAACAACAGAATTGAATACCATCATCAGTATATAGATGGAAAATTTGCCGGAAGGAAATTGATCCATAGAAGCATAGGGCGCTTCTCTCGTCAAAATAAACGTCAAAACCTGACGCCATCTATTGACCGTCGCCGCAACTAGCGGCCTCGGGTCGGTGACAAAGCCACAACACCAGCTTTGGCATACTGAGAAGCGTCCACCTAGAGACCATGGTTTCGGGCTAATGGCCCTCGTCAGTCTAGAGCGGACTTTATCCATGAGATCCACACGGGATCTAATGGAATCTTCACAATCTACCAAAAAGGTGTTTTGCTGGCAAGGTGGCTGGGCCAAATCTATGGCTAGAATATAGATGGAAAATTTGCCGGTAGGAAATTGATCCAGAGAAGCATAGGGGGCTTCTATGGATCATCAGTATAATTCTGAATATGTGAATTATTTAGAAAATAAACAATAATTGTAGCGACCTGGTAGATTGAATTATAAATTATCCATAGGTTTTATTGCGCCCATGGCTGTGTATTAGGCAGGAGGAAAGTGAAACTCTGTCGCCGGCCTATTTGCTTGGAGGATGTTCCTCCCGTAAGAAGAACCGTTGACCCCGTCGGCCCCACCCGTGGAGCAAACTTCCCTATTTACACATTTCCCTGGTTGACTGACATCATTTGGCTTACCGCACATTTAACTCTGAATATACATAATTGCATATTGCACATAATAGAGGATACTACTTGCATCGAAATTTCACATGTGCTCATGGTCAGGATATGGCTTTTTTATTTTTTAGTATATTAGGTGTACATGTGATTGCTCTATGGGTCACAGATCGCACAGAAGGTGATAACGAAGCTAGACAACAAGTGGTATTTAGTCCATATAGGTGCTATAATCATAAATGCCTACAATCCTCACCATTATTTCAGTGGGATATAAGTCCCAAGACTAATGTCCTCCTCAATCAAGTTCTTCCAAGACGATAACCATCTTTGCAAAATCAAATATGACTTGACATAACTGAAGATGTGAAAAAATAATAGAAAAATAAAAATATCAGGTATTGATATTAAAATAAAGAAGGTATATCCTGACCAGAAGCACATATGCTTTTTAGATGGCAGAGCGCCATCTAGTGGAACATAAATCAACTAAACGTTGATTTAACCTATTCCCTGATATTTGGCCAACCTATTTTCTTGATAAATCAAGACGGGGTGTACAGCCTACTCCACGCTGACGAGGGTCAACAGCCCGAAACGTATTCTTGGATGACTTTTATTGATTTATCAAGAAAATGGGTTGGCCAAATATCAGGGAACAGGCTAAATCACCGTTTAGTTGATTTCTGTTCCACTAGATGGCGCTCTGACATAAAAAAAAGCACATGTGCTTCTGGTTAGGATATGCCTTCTTTATTTTTAATAACTGAATATATAATAAAGGCCCGTCTCCAGGAGGGCTAGGAAAATCCAAAATCTTTAGCGGTTTATAAAGGTCTCTTTTAAAATTCTAAACAATAAATAAAAATATTGAGTAGAGGGACACCTCTTTGATAAGGTATCCTTTTATAAGTGCTGGTTAAGTAATATTCATTTTTAATATAAACTCATTGACAAAAGTTAAGAAATTTGTACTTTTTGGCATGTATATATTTAAAAAAAATAATTTTTAGAAGTAGAACGTTCGAATTTACATGTATGGGAAATCCTCTGTTATATAAGCAAATAAGGAGTGGTTTATGCTTGAAATATAAAACTTAGGTTTTGTCTATGAGTGTATACAACATAAAGTTGCGGAAGGATGATATTCATGTATTAAAAGTGGCACCTCTCCCTTTAAAAATGCATTAAGACAATGCATTTTATCTACCATCCCAGTACATAGAGACATGACACTTTTAAGAGGGATGAGCTAGAGTCAAATAATTCGACTTTCAACCATTGCTTTTGTTGTTTTATTCTGAGATTTATAAGCCAGTGATAGGTCACTGATTGTAAGGACATGTCAGAAGGTTAACACAGAGGCGATCTCTTTTTAAAAAAAGCACGAGAATCTTTAAATAATTATGTAAGAAAATATTTGTCGTACGAAAACATTAGAATCTGTCTCTATCTGACGAATATTCAGCAACGAGAAGAGGATGCAACAAGGAACTCAGCCAGTGGACTACAGGTTAGACAGTAGAATCTGTATAGCTAGCAAGAAGTTTTGAAAAAGTGGAGGCTGCAGCGAAGAATTCAGCAAGTGGACTGACTCCAGGTTAGACAGTAAAATATGTCTATCTGGAAACAATCTCGGCAAGAAGCGGAGGCTAAAACAAAGAAGTCAGTCAGGGAACTACAAGCTCAGAGAGTGGAATCTGTCTATCTGGCAAAGATCCCGGCAAGAAGGCTGAAATAAGGAACCCAGCCAGTGGACTACATGTCCAGACAGTGGAATCTGTCTATCTGGCAAAGACACCGGCAAGAAGGCTGAAACAAGGAACCCAGCCAGTGGACTAGAGGCCCAGACAGTGGTATCTATCTATTTAGCAAATACACCGGCAAGAAGGCTGAAACAAGGAACTCAGCCAGTGGACTACAGGCCTAGACAGTGGAATCTGTCTATCTGGCAAAGACACCGGCAAGAAGGCTGAAACAATGAATCCAGCCAGTGGACTACAGGTCCAGACAGTGGAATCTGTCTATCTGGCAAAGACACCGGCAAGAAGGCTGAAACAAGGAACCCAGCTAGTGGACTAGAGGCCCAGACAGTGTAATCTGTCTATCTGGCAAAGACACCGGCAAGAAGGCTGAAACAAGGAACCCAGCCAGTAGAATCTGTCTATCTGGCAAAGACACCGGCAAGAAGGCTGAAACAAGGAACCCAGCCAGTAGAATCTGTCTATCTGGCAAAGACACCGGTAAGAAGGCTGAAACAAGGAACTCAGCCAGTGGACTACAGGCCTAGACAGTGGAATCTATCTATCTGGCAAATACACCGGCAAGAAGGCTGAAACAAGGAACCCAGCCAGTAGAATCTGTCTATCTGGCAAAGACACCGGTAAGAAGGCTGAAACAAGGAACTCAGCCAGTGGACTACAGGCCTAGACAGTGGAATCTATCTATCTAGCAAAGACACCGGCAAGAAGGCTGAAACAAGGAACCCAGCCAGTGGACTAGAGGCCCAGACAGTGGAATCTGTCTATCTGGCAAAGACACCGGTAAGAAGGCTGAAACAAGGAACCCAGACAGTGGACTACAGGCCTAGACAGTGGAATCTATCTATCTAGCAAAGACACCGGCAAGAAGGCTGAAACAAGGAACTCAGCCAGTGGACTAGAGGCCCAGACAGTGGAATCTGTCTATCTGGCAAAGACACCGGCAAGAAGGCTGAAACAAGGAACCCAGCCAGTGGACTACAGGTCCAGACAGTGGAATCTGTCTATCTGGCAAAGACACCGGCAAGAAGGCTGAAACAAGGAACTCAGCCAGTCGACGCCCGGCCCGGCGAGGAAACGGAAGCGAAACAATCAATTGATTGTAGAGACACACGCCGTGACGTCACTGAGAATGTGTGCGCCCGGGGCTGACAAACTCTTCCGGCACAGAGCCTATTCTTGGTGTCTAATATGCAAAATGGAACCTTTTGTAATATTTATTATGTATCTCTTTTCTAAGTTATAATGAAAAACAAATTTACATTTCGGCCAGGGACTAAAATTCATAATCAAAAAAGCTTAATGTCACACATTCATAGATTATAGTTTGCCAAGCATAACGTATCTATTCCATAAAATATTTGAAGTCAACTCTCTAGTAGATTGAAGAAAAGCTATAATTTTGTGCTCAAAGCGTTCGTCGTTGTGTACTTCGATACGCTGTAAAGGCAATTCAGACCTCAGGCACGGAGGCCAGCTACACGACCCTAAAATGAAAGGCCAACCTTACTCCAACCACAAAAAGGAAGTGACCAATGAGCGACCTTTAAAGTGGACCACTTGACACCAGTCCTAATCGAGGGTCCAAGTCGCCAAGTACCTCTACCCTGCAGCAGTTAATTATCGTCTTATTTCTTCACTTCTCGTTCCGAACAGAACAAGACCTAGAACTACCCACCGCCCTCAGCCAAAAAAGGAACATTGGGTGGAGAGGCTCAAGCGACCCCTTTCGCCAATTCAGATGATTGAGGACAAACCTACGGACAAAAAGGCGCCCTAAAACATTTCCATTTCTACACACATCGAATAGTCTTTTTAATAAAATACTTTTATTAAAAAAATTGGTTCAAAAAGTAATATTCCTATATTAATATATTACTTTCTCTTCGATAAAACTTATATAGGCTTTTAATTTTCAAACTACTTTAAGAATTAAAGAAAAAGGTAAATTATAAATAATATTTTGAAATTATAAATTGTAAAACGACGTTTGACAAGTTTTTCCGCAGATGTTTCTTTTGAACGAAAAATCGTAATTTATTTTAAGGAGAAATAACGACTATTTCTATCCTCAGGGATGAAGTATGAAAGAATGAATTGTGAAGAGTAATGATGAACGGAAAAATAAAAGAAACATTTGAGGTAAACTTGTCAAAGGTCGTTTTACAATCATAAACCGCATTATATTGTATTGTGAATTGTTAACACGGAGAATAATAAAGCAATTATCAATTTTTTTAGTCGGAAATTTGAGAGGTTAGTTAGGTGGAATAGAGGACATTTACACATCATGGCGATCACTTCAATACATATGGTTTACGACTTTCTAAGTTTACTTTTCCAATTCTCATACAAACAAATGATCAAAAAGAAGATTCGAAATAAGTTTATTTATTAATCTAAAAAGTTTAACAAGACATGGGTATGATCGATTAGCACAATAGTGATGTTAAAGGCAAGATGTTTAGTATCAAAGTATCAGAGTGAAAAATTGAAGTAAAATATATACAAGAAATATTCAAAGCGGGTCTGGTGGGCTCGACGCCTAATTTAATCTAAAAAGGAAAGCTTTCAAACGTTGGCTCATCATCAGACCAAATGTTTCACAAATATTTATAATTTAGAGAAGAAAATATTAAGAATTCTTTACATATATAAATTTCCTTTGTTACTTTTATATACTTGTAGGTATTTGTGAATCATTTGGACTAAAGATGAAGTAACGCTTGAAAGAGATGCCATTTTAGATTAATAAAGAAATTTATTACAAATACGCTTATTAATATATTGCGCGTATATACTTATGGAATTCTCTTTATAAATTTGAACGAAGAATTTAAACAATGACGCTGGTTAGAGTAAAACCTGTCACGTGAAAGCTAGTTGTGTGTGGCTCGTAGTACCGTTTTGTCCTAATCTCGCGGCTCCTTGTTCAATGGGAACTTTTCAAACACGCTCTGCGGCAACATCGATGCATTCCTGGATTATTTTTAAAAAATTCTTTAATATTTTCTTCAGTCGACTTTTAAATGGACAAAGATTAAGAACCTATATACACAAAACTAGAGGAATGTCAGTTCCTCAGGGCGCTACCATCTAGTCCTTTTTAAAGTTTTGTGTGCTCACGCTTCTATAATAATAATTATTTTTTAATTATATTAGTATATTTCGTGCTGTATAAATGTTTCCAGGTCTGAATTTTTCAAAACTAGTTTTATGACTTTGTCACCAACCCGAGATGCAGAGACGGGCTATAGATGGCGCTTTTTGTGTATGTTTTCCCAAGGAGATTTAACCTTCCTTGAAGTATTAGAGCTTTTTATTAATATAATGTTTATTATATATATTTTTTTGGAGTGGGGTTTATCTTTGTCTATATAATTTTCTCAATATGCTAGTTTATGCTATATATATATATAGGTAAACACCTTCCTATAAATTATACAATTATATACATATACATTATACAATTATTATTTATAATTATACAATTATAAAATATACAAACTGACTGGTTTTGAGATATATATAAAATATATAAATTTATATATATAAATAATCAAAGTAACATATTAAGTATAGACAATATATCGAACGAATTCCTCATATGAACATATTATAACGCTTCTAGTTCTGTACAATTTTTGTTGCCATTTTAATCAATTTTTATAACTCGAATAAAACTTGTCTTCAACTGGAAACTGTGTTATCAGGTCATTTTGCCTTGGTACTCAGAGTGACCTCTTAGGACAGGTTTTACTGTAGAGAAAAAACGCACTCTTTATATATCTCTCTAAAGTGAATAGGGTACTCGCTACACATAGTACACGCTTGTTCTGCGGTACATATTAGCCATTAGCATGGCCCCTGCGCAAGGATGACATGCAAAATCGTGAGGCGTTCTAAAGTGAATATGGTGGTGATGGTGTCTTGTCCATCCATGGAAGGGGAGGGAGGGTTCCATTGCCCCGTTAGTCAGCCACATTTCAGAGTTCCCCGTTGGCCTTCACGGTTACCGTAGCAGCTCAGGACTCACGACACCGTACTTCGCCCTACAGGGCAGTTCCTTACTTGTGCTGCTTTTCCCGCCTGCCACGTAGAGGAGGGGTTGGACTTCTGGTCTAAAGTGACTATATTAAAATATTTCTTTCTCTTCTCTCTTTAATTTTTCAAGGCACAAGCTGGGATCGCAGCAGCTAAAATCAAATAAATAACAACGGCAGAAAGAACAGCTGACGTCAGCCTTTTTTAATCAGATGAAAGCATTGGTCAAATTGAATGATTATTGTAGGTGGAGACCTCGCTCCACTAATTCCCAAGAACACCTCCCTGAAGAGATTTCTCACTTTCAGTAATGGAGGATTGAAAAACAATTAGTGTGGAACTGGTACACAAAGGGATAAATAATATGGACCTCGATAGGGCTGAACAGTACGGTCACCTATATGTTGCAACAGTGGCTACATATCGAAAAGTTACCAATCTCTCTCTCTCTAGAAAAAAAAGGACGATTGAATTTTGTAACCAGCTTTTACGCTATAGCAGTTAGGCTTATAAGTGAAGCTAATCGTTCTTGCCACACAAAGTACATGGTACCGAAAGAAAAGGCTGGCACAAGAGCTAACTAGCATGGCCTATTGGCCTCTATTCGCCATACAGAACCAAACGACTCTGTAAATTGCTGCAAATCACCTGAGTGGACGATTGTCGCCGAAATGTCGCCAATTAGCTCAGTGGAAGTAATGGAACACGAGGGACAGAGCTAACAAGTGGCTTCATCAGCTCTCTAAGACCATTAATGCCCAGAAGTATCCTACCGAGTTAGATCTTTGGCTCGATTTGGATAGGCCAGGGATCATCAAACTTTTGAGCAGGAAGAGTTAAAAATTGAAATTTCCTAATTTCAAAGTTTTTAAAGAGCCACAAAATCTTTTCTTCACAACAATAAATAGCACTTGCATAAATAATATTTGCGTATGGAACTATATAACGAGCCGCAGCCTCACATCCAAAGAGCCGCATGAGGCTCGCGAGCCGCAGAAAAATATTTCATCGAAGTAAGGACAGAATAAAAGTTTGTTTTATATTTAAAAATAAACATTAGTTCTTTAATACTTCCATTTCTTATAGATGGCACTTAGTCTTAGCGTCTATATTGATGGGAAAGGTGACTTTTCTTTTTATATATATTTACATGCTAACAGGTACAAATTCCTAAAGTTTTGTCCATGAGTGTATATATTCACAAATATATGCCTTGTCTGACCTTATTAAGAACAATATTAAAGATAGAGGTTGCCTGGCCGGCATTCATATTTCTTGAAAATAAAGATACTTCAGCCAGTAAATCTTTTTATTACCTCGACGTTTCAGGAACGAACAAAAATTAAAACATTTGGCAAGGAGTTAAAAATTATTCTAAGGCTCCAAGGGCGTTCTCACGCGATATTTCAAATTTTGTACAAAATCTAAAGCCCGAGTCAAAAATAAATATTTAACTCACAAAAGACTATGATCTTTGAAATATATTATAATATACATATATATAATGAGAAATTATAAACAAAAATAAATATAAAAATAATAATAACATTTACAAAGATTTCATAATAGTATATATAAATCGATATCTATTACGCACAAATCATACCGACCCTTTTAAACTACTTTTTAAATTTAAAAACGAATTGTATTGTAGGGGAATATCTTAAAATTTGTGAGTTAAATATTTATTTTTGACTCGTGCTTTAGATGTTGTACAAAATTTGAAATATCGCGTGAGAACGCCCTTGGTGCCTTAGAATAATTTTTAACGCCTTGCCAAATGTTTTAATTTTTGTTTGCTTCTGACGAGGACAAAAGCCTTTTGTCGAAACGTCGAGGTAATAAAAATATTTACTGGCCGAAATATCTTTATTTTCAAGAGATAAAATTAATGTCCTATTAAATTATAAATTAGAATTTTAAACAAATTTGCATTACTCTTTACAACATACTTTTTCGTATCAATATATAAGGCTTTTTTTGCCATTGATTGCTTTGTATGAGGTTTTGTCCTGTTACTTGCCGATAAAAAGACATAGGCATTGTTAGCGATTTCAGCCGCATCATAAGTCTGGTATTGTAAGTCTATTTGTAGATCTCCAGGTCAAAAAATTGAATTATCGTTAAATATTGACTCTTGCTGTACTCTAGAGTACATGTTCGAACCCTGTTATGATCAATTGATATATACAATTGACTCTAAATACAAGAAATGAAGAGAAATATACTTTTTAATCATTAAACAAAATTACTTACTCTCTCAGGGATATGTACTCATACAACTTAAGTAGTGGTGTTTTTAATAAAAACAAACACGCTCACACACCAAAAAACAATCAAAACCGTAGCCGCTAGAAATTGACAAACTTTGTGGGCAAGACAAACTATGCCCAACAATGGAGAAACAACAAACAATTTAAAATTGGAAGAAATAAATTGGGTGTACAATAATAGAGAGGGAAACAATTGGAAAACAGATTAGGTTTAAATCTGGGTGGAATTCAAACAGCTTTCACCTTCTAGCTCCCTCTCCTTCCGTGTTGGGAACAACGCCTGGCTAGGTATGGCCCCATCACACAGAATATTAAAGTCATTTACTATATCTTCCTATTCCCTTATCATCATAATTTCCATATCTATTTCTTTTGTTTACATTCAAATTTCAATTCCCATCTTCCTGAAAGAGGGTGACGCAATCCATAAAAAAAAGGTTTAATTTTTTTCCTGACGAAGACAAAATATTATTAAATTGAGTTTAATTGCCATCTATCGTTAAAATTTTACACAAATAAATTTACTGGCAATGCGTTTTTTTCTAAATATCATCAAATATTATCTCTACAGACCTTACTGCAATGATATGAGTTATTGTATTATATAATAACTCATATCATTGCAGTATGGTCTGTAGAGATAATATTTGATAATATTTAAAAGAAACGCATTGCCAGTAAATTTATTTGTGTAAAATTTTAATAACATATTATATTTGTATTGCTCGAAGCAAATATTATATGTAATTCTATTGTCCTAAAAGCTTATGTATATAGTTTGCTTAAATAACATTTCAAAGATTCCACCCTTCAGGGTTGCATATAAAAGCAGAATGATCTAATACAGTTTTAGAGGTCTAAAGAAGCGGTCTGGTAGATTAAATTCACGAAACCGCTGGGAGGGTTCACCACTGATGAGTCAAGCCCTCCCAATATATATTTTTCCATCGCAGTAAGGACAGTAGAAATCTTATTAATGTGTGAAAGAAACATTCACGTCTTAATGTTTTCATTTGCTGTATATTTGTAATGTTGACATATCACTTTTATTTCGTAGAACTTTGAATGTTGGTTAATGCTTCCTTTACATATTTGATATACCCTTGTGAAATATATACACAAGGTTGTCCCAAAAGTTCGTAAACATTTGCAAAAAAAATTGAAATACCATATTATTCGCCGTTATGTATAATGTATTTGTATTATGTATAATATAATTGTATGATTATGTATTCGCCGTAATAATATTATTCGCCAAGTAATAAGAAAAAACCCGAACTTTTAGGACAACCTTATATTTTCAAACATTTTATATGCAAATTATTTTATGATATAAAGATATCTTGTTTAAATATCCATTGATTAATAAAATATACAGAAATTGGGTATTAAATAATCACATACATCTATAGATATCATACACACAATCAATGTTTATTTAACTCCGTCTTTGCCGGTCCCAAGCCCGGATGAAAAAGGAGGAGGGGGAGCAGTAACAAGCTCACTAAAAAACCTGGGCTCAGCTGGCCCGGCTGATAGTACCCTGTAAGGGCTCCTAATTCAGGGATACAGGATGAACAGCGTTTGTACTCCATTTTAGGAGCGGCTGCACATGGCGTCTGTTCCTCATGTCAGAAGCGGCCATTTCTTTTGGAGCTAAGTCGGCCTACCACTGAGTAGTGCTCCCAGTCTTAATAACAAAGGCAGACGCATTCTAATTCACCCAGTCATGATCTAAAGTTTTACAAGCTTGATACCCTAATATGATTGAGTGGAGCTAAGAAAGGAGAAGAAGAATGTTTACGATTGGTTACAACTTTAAATACGCTGCTAAAACAAATAAAGAAGGTTTACCAACAATTCTAAAACATATTTTATTGTAATATAGCGCTAAAAAGTTATGAATCCTAAGAAATAGCCCTGTGGATTCCAGTGAGCATCTCGAGGTCTTAGCACCACCACCCGCCTCATTGTTGGAAGTAAGTAGCTTCCATTGCGACAAGACTTGAAACAACAACAAGCCTTTATTAAGGACATTCGCCCATACAGATTTCTCCCAGACGTGTAAACAGAAGTAACATAACAGCTATCTACATAAAATGGAGATTAAGATCGAACTTTCTACAGGTTGAATCCATCATCTTTGCTACGTCTATTGTCTGTGCTGTTCTCCACACACCTCCACAACAACAGGTCTTTATTAAGGACATTCGCCCATACAGGATTCTCCCAGACCGGTAAACAGAAGTAACATGACAGTTATCTACATAAAATAAAGATTAAGATCGAACTTTCTTCAAGTTGCATCCATCATCTGTGTTACCTATACTGTCTATGCTGTTCTCCAAAATCTGTTAAAGCCAATGAATTGCGTCAAGACTTCAAATAAAAGCTCTTATTAAGGACACTCGTTCCATACAGAATTCTCCCATATGGGTAAACAGAAGTAAACATTACAGTTATCAACCTTTCTTCAAGTTACATTCATCCTCTTTGCTACGCCTATAGTCTGTGCTTTTCTCCAGAATTTGTGAAAGCCAATGCATTGCAACAAGATTTCAAATAACAACAACAAAAAGCCTTTATTGAGGACATCCGTCCCAAACAGGATTCTCCCAGACCGGTAAACAGAAGTAACATGACAGTTATCTACATAAAATAAAGATTAAGATCGAACTTTCTTCAAGTTGCATCCATCATCTGTGTTACCTATACTGTCTATGCTGTTCTCCAAAATCTGTTAAAGCCAATGAATTGCGTCAAGACTTCAAATAAAAGCTCTTATTAAGGACACTCGTTCCATACAGAATTCTCCCATATGGGTAAACAGAAGTAAACATTACAGTTATCAACCTTTCTTCAAGTTACATTCATCCTCTTTGCTACGCCTATTGTCTGTGCTGTTCTCCAGAATTTGTGAAAAGCCAGTGCATTTGAACAGGATTTGAAATACTTTAGTAAGAAAGGTCTTTGAAAAATCTCAAAGAAAACGGAGAAATGTTTATTTCAATACAACAATAAATAAGCTTTTTGTTTATACTTAGTTATCACGTGTAGTTTCAGTAAAAGTCACTGTATATCAAATATATTTCAGAGTTATTGTTTGAATCAGGATATACATGCTAATAGGTACAACTTTCTTAAGTTTTGTTCAAGAATGTATATGAAAAAGTATTTTGAAATAATTACCAAAAATGGTGGTCCCTCATCCTCATTTCCAGTTTATTTAACAAATCATGAGAAAAGTATTTCGACAGAATAATTAAAATACGACTTTTTAAATATTTTAAAGTCAAGTATCAATTAAATAGACGAATGAACAAGTTCCGTCCTGGACACGCTCGACTGGATGTTCAATCATCATTGTTAGGACTAATTATTCCATTGTCACTTAGAGAATTGGGAAACATCATAATGAAACGGCAAATCATTTAATGCAATAAAAAAATGAAACAATAATATTATTGAAAACCTTTAAGCACGAATGTTTCTTTTACACACACGCTTGAATGTTTACATTTTCTATATATAGATGGCGCGTTATTGCTTAGTATTAATAGTATATACATAGCTATTGTATCTACAATGTAGACAAACTACGTCTATGCTATCCGCTGTTTCAGCAAAGTTACTGAGACAGGCCCAACCCAGAAATCCAAATCCTCCTCTACGTGGTGGATGAGTGGAATAAACTGTAAGTTTTCGACAGTCATCACCCAAGATCGAATCCCGCATTGGGTACTATTTCTCCTAATTAAAAATTGCTCCATTGGTCCCTGATTCTTGTAAAAGTTCACCCACTAGTGAGTGAAAGTAAACAAGTAAAGCTCTTGGCACACTTGTAAATGCAAAAGTCGAATTGCGTTTTCTACATGTGTAGGCATATTTGGAGAAACAGCACAAGTAGGACACTGTCTTGTAGTACGGTGGGGACTTTGTGAGCTGCTACGGTAGCCGTGAAGGCCTGAAAGGAAATATATGGCTTACTAACGGGGCAATGGTATCCTTTCATTCCACAAGCACAAAGAATCGTTTAGACAAAAGACCACCATTGAAATAGACATTCCAACTTACAACTTGAAAGTAGACAATTAAAATAGTTTTAGTAAATTAAATTTAATTGCCATCTATCGTTGAAATTTCACACAAATAAATTTACTACTAGAAGAAGCTTATTGCCAGTAAATTTATTTGTGTAAAATAGTTTTATTAACATCTTTTTAATACATGCAAAAGTGCACAGTCTGCACTATTTTAAAACGATAATTATATATATATATATGTTGTTAATAAAAATATATTCTGTTGAATTTTGATTATATTGAGGATCATGCTATGTTAATGCAGTCGTGGTTAAAATCTTGAAAGTATATACTAAAAATAGTCTTGGTCAGTAATTGCTTTAATTGAACTAAAGGAATATACAAAAAACATAATTTGATAAAAGTACTGCCTGGCTTAAGGCGTAAGAATGAAAAAATGAAAAACTTATTTACATAATATACAAAAGGTTTGAGCCGGCCATCGAGAAACAACAACAATGGGTTTTTATTGGGAAAGCGTGACTTCTGGCGGTCGATTTAACAGAGTATTTGAATCTATGAAATATAATTTTAAATAAAATAATATTTTAATATAACATATATATATCTGATACTATATATATATATTTCTATAGAATGAATATGGCGCCTCTGCCATCGCTATATTGTTTGAATACTTAGATCGCGTGCTACGCCGTTGAGGATATGGTGATGGCGTGGTTCTCGAGATCAACTGGAGGTAGATTTGATGGCTTGTACTATTTAATCAGCGTGAACCTCACATGTTATCACATGCCAATAATGAGATAATCAAATTAAATATTCAACATGTCACAAAGTCCTTATTGATAAGTTAATATCCTTGTAGGGAGCAGAGAACTGAGAAAATAAATGGGTTTTGAAGAGAGAGATATTTATATAAGACATGGCACAAAAATTATTTACAAAAAAAAATCCATTTACCGTTGGTGACGTAAAAGAATCTTATGAAACGTTCCATTCACGAAGAAGATAACATCATCTCAACTTCTTGAAAGTTGGAAATACTTTGGTTTGGGGGTTCTGAAAATTGGGATTTAGATCTTCTTTAGTTTCTCTTTAGCAGGTCCCTAGTGGGGCCATTCTTTCCTATCTTGGGCTCTTCTCCTTATTTCTTCCTAGTTTATCCTTCCCACTTTGTCCGACAGTCCAATTCTTTTCCCTATCGTCCTTCCTTTCCATTCAGTTTTACGTTCCAGAAGTTTCCTTATCAATCCATTCCTTCTTAATATATGTTCCATTCAGATGAAGGCTCATAACTATAAAATTACAAAGTGGGATCATTAAATAGGTAGACAAGGCTGTATTTAGAAAAAATAATGAAAATCAGGCAATATGAACGTTGTAATGTTAATGTTGTTGTTGTCGTGTCCAATGAAGAACCTCAGATGTCTCCATGCATCTCTATCACAGCAGTCGCAATGTCCTCTATCTTGTGTGTGTAAAGCTCCTTCTTTGAGTCCATCTCAATTGTAATATTAATTTTCATAATTTAAGCTTTTAAATAATATACACTATGACCATGTCCTGAGTGCACGTGATTTGAATTTTATTTATACAGCGAAAGTTGCCAGAAAGTTCTTTAAAAAAAATCTTTTAAAAATAGCTAGTTTTAACGAGCAACGAATCGCAATTAAATTTTCTTTGAAACTCTGTAAAACAACTTCACAAACGAATGATTTAATTAAAGAGGCGTATGGAGATGAATCGTATAGCAGAGCAAAAGTTTTTAAATGGTACCCCAACTTTAAAAATGGAAGAACAGAAATATTTAACGAAGTTCGACCTAGTTGACCGTTCATAATCAAAAACCAGGTAAATATCGAACAAATCTTTTATGAGAAGACCCTGGAATGACAATCAGGGAGGTGAGCAGACAATTAAGAGATATCGTATAGGTTGGTGCAATCAATAATAAGTGAAGATTTGAATATGGTTGGAGTATCAGCTCGGTCTGTCTCTCAATTGTTAACAACAACAACAACAAAAAAAAAAAAACAAGAGTCTAGACTTTCAATTTGTGAAAAGATTTTAGAAAGCTACCAGAATAACCCAGAGATATGCTGAAACAAATAATTACAGGTGATGAGGCGACAGGACCTGAGTTTACGCGTATAACTCGAAGATCAAAACGCCAGTAAAGTCTTCTTCTTCTTTCTTATCTCCACTCAATCATATTAAGGTATCAAGCTTGTAAAGCTTGAGACTTTTGATGGTGTCTGCCGGGGAAGAGTAGAGCTCATCAATGGATGAGGCCAGTGAAGTAAATGGGTTGAACGAGGACAACACCCAGAAACCAAGCCCCAAATATCACAAGAAGAACAAAAATCAAAGATCTTACACAAAACTTTGTTAATTACCTTTTTGATTATAAAGATCTTATTAATTTTGAATTTACTAAATAAGGATCAATAATAACATAATACCTGGAGCGCAGAACACCAACTACTACCCACTCTCATCAACTGTAAAAATATCTCTGATATAAAGCTTAAAAAGAACTAATGACGATATGATTCATAAATACAACGACGGAATACTTTTTTAAGTGAAAAAAAGTCTGCAAATAACAAAATTTTTTAAATAACTAAATCATTCCCTTGAGGAGAGTGGCAGCTAGTCACTGAAACTTCGGAGAACTGAATAAAAAATGGTTGATGAAGCTATATATATTTTCTAAACAAACTTCCAATCAACAAATTATCTTTAAAACATTTTAGATGTGAAACAAAAAAATCTAAATATTTAATACTGTACTCTCAATCTCTATGTAACCATTAAGCTAAGAAAACATTGAAGGCTTATTGGCTGATTGGAGACATGTGATGGAAGTTAACCAATCATCGCGCGAATGAATATTCCAGACATATAAATATTAAAGCTTATATTATAGTTTCGTTTCCTGGCCCATGCAATTTTTTTTTGCCTACGGCCATATCACTTTGAAAACATTGGTTCTCGTTCGATCATAGAAGTTAAGCAATGTCGGTCAGTACTTGGGAGGGTGACCACCTGGGTGTGCTGTAAGCTATTATCTTTTTATCTTTAAAGAATGGGTATTTGGGGTCGAAAATTGCACACTTTGGTTAGTATCCCGTAAAACCATATTCTTATATTTTTGAAAATAGAGCAATCCATAAATAAATCTTTAATTAAAATGGCATATATTGGATCAAAATATCAATTATTTTACCAATATTTCAGTTGGCTGAACGCCAACCTTTATCAAGGTCTTATAACATATTTAATGTGTGTCAACAACAAACTCAACAAACAAACAACAAAAGTTTGTTGTTGACACACATTAAATATGTTATAACACCTTGATAAAGGTTGGCGTTCAGCCAACTGAAATATTGGTAAAATAAATTATATTTTGATCCAATATATGCCTTTTTAATTAAATATTCTTATATTATAGCAAACTAATTAATATAAGGTAATGTGTAAAAAGGATGATAATAATATGTAAAAAGGTCATCTTTCATTAAAATTTGCACATGATTTACCTCATTCTAAATAACTCATTACATATAATTATCATCTTTTGCAATTCTAAATCCTTCATCAAGCCTTCTTTTTTATCTTAACCCACGCAAGTGCGGTCATTTTTCTATCTATGACAATGGCAGATCAATATTTTTTTACTTCATCTAGCTCTCTTATTGTAAGATCATATTAAAGCGGCCCATTTATTCTTGAGGAGATAAAGCCTTAAATAATGGTAGCTTGATTATAAGGCACGCCATCTATGTTTAAGAAATATAACTATTAGGCACGAATTTGTCTTTTTTAAATATAAAACCAACTTCCTACTCTGTTGACAAGTTTTCTTTTTATTCAAATCTCCCCTACAAGAATGGTATTCTCCACAATTGAAACGTGTGTTAATCATTTATATATTTGCTTTCGTAAAGAAAAATTACAATAGGTATATGTTAGCATGAGAATAAATGAGAATTTTAACTTCTTTCAACAATCCTTCTAATCTCTGCAGCAAGAAAAGCATAAGAACGAAGGAGAAAAGTGTTGTTGTTATTGTCGTGTCCAATGCAGAGCCTCAGATGTCCTCATACATCTCTATCACAGCAGTCGCAATGTCCACATCTTGGGTGTATAAAGCTGCTGCTCTGGGTCCATGTCAATTTTCTGCAAGGCTGCGGCCATTGCTGGGCCTGAGTATATGTGGGTAGGTGTTAGTTCTACACAAGGGCAGTTGTTGCATGTCCTAAAGAAAAGTGCCTTTTTTATTTCAAAAAGGTGTTGTAACACAAACTCTCAAAGCTCTCAGTTCTTCAAGCGTATTGAACCTACAAAATGAACCAACTATCCCATAACAGTGTCTATTCTTATAAACAGAGCTCTAGTGTATTAATACTTGGAGAAATATTAAAAATAACTTTTTTATATCATAAAGAACTTTTTTACTTGATTTAATCTCCTAAATATAGATTAAAATAACACAACAAGTTTCTGGAGATCTGTAGAAGGGCAAAGAAGCCCGAAAGCTTGAAATTGCATTAATAAAAAGAAGCTCATCTTCAGAAAAACCTGTTGTATTATTTGAACATAAGAACGTTTTCAAACAAATGCCACAGGTTTCTAGAGATAGGTTTCTTTTTCTTAATGCAATCTCAAGCTTTCGGGAATCTTTGTCCTTCTATAGGAGTACATAAAAAGTTTATTATTATTCGTTTTATGCACTCTTGTAGAAAAGCAGAAAAGCCTGAAAGCTTGAAATTGCATTAATAAAAAGAAACTTATCTCCATAAACCTGTGGCATTTATTTGATTAATATCCAGGAGATTGAATTGATACGAAGGTTATATTGAAACAAACAAACTTATGTAAAACGATATTTGAAAATTAACCCGCATGTGTTTCTTTTGAACGAAAAATCGAAATTTATTTTAAGGAGAAATAACGATTATTTCTAACCTTAGGGATGAGGTATGAAAGGATGAATTGTGAAGAGTAATGATAAACGGAAAAATAAAGTGTCCAGGGATGGGAATATTTTTTATTTTTCCGTTTATCATTACAATTCCGTTTATCATCTTCATAATTCATCCTTTCATACTTCATCCCTAAGGTTAGAAATAATCGTTATTTCTCCTTGAAATAAATTTCGATTTTTCGTTCAAAAGAAACACATGCGGGATAATTTTCAAATGTCGTTTTACAATCATAAGTCGCATCATATTGTATTATAAATTACAAAGGTTTTATTTATCAAGAAACAATCGTGTTGTTGATAACGTTATTAAATAACAGACCTTGTGCATATAACTGGGAGCGTAGGGAGGTGTTATTTCATCTAATCTCAAACTGGGGAGATAGCCTTCTCAGAAATCCCATTGTTTAGATCCAATATAGGGTGCCACAATAGCCTGTATCACGTGTACTAATGATAATAAAATTTAAAAAAAGGTCGTAATATACCACGTAGAAAATTAGGAAAGACAAACTTCTGGATGACATCGCAATTTATTTAAGAAAAAGAATAAATTAAAGAAAGGTAAAGTGGCAAGTTTACAGAATACCAAAATATAAATATCAAAATTGATAATCTCTTAATAAAATAATAAATATAAAAATTTCTACATAGTTCCTTCACTATAAGGGCTGTAAACCACAGATAGCAAATCTTGTTACTGATATGGATCTGACATGTTTCTTTTATTGATTCCGTTGAAGTCTTAGAAGTTTGACCCTAGTAATTCTTTGCGTCTTTTTTTCTTGCAGCGTGAAGAACGGCTTTGTGTCGTCCTATTGACTATAGGAACAGCGTCTTATTGGATGGAAATCTTGACTTTAACACGGCGGTGGAATCCTGGGGAGAAAAAATGAAGTTCACAGTAGTATGTAGTTCACCTTCGTAGTATTCTTTTCGAGTTAGGTAGTCAAGTATAGGGAGATTTGTCACTCAAGGCATATAACAATCTCTCTCTATTACCTTGTTTATACGTTTTTTTTTTTTTCGTTAGCTGAAGAAGGACTTGTCCAAAAGCTTCTTTAATAAACTCAATCAAAAAGTTGCGGCGTTTTGTACTTATTTTAATTTATCAAATACACAATTCTATTTTGAAAAGAGAGCAATCAATAAAACGATCTCTAATTAAAAATACATATATAGGATCAAATTATAATTTATTTACCAACCTTGTTCAGGGTTTTTACAATATATTAATGTCAACAACAAAATTTGGCGCTGAGTTTTTTTGTTGACATTAATGTGTTGTAGAAACCTTGGAAAAGGTTGGCGTTCAGCCAACTGAAATATTGTTAAATAAATTATATTTTGATCCAATATATGTCTTTTTAATTAAACACACTTCTATGATAAGGAATACTCAAGGCCTAGACGGAATTGAAAGAAATCGAGGGCACCAAGCAGCAACTACAAGATGAGGAATGTACAGTCTGAGAATCAATCGTTAGGCAACGCTAGGAAAGTCCACAGTCGCCACATAACAAGATGCCAGGCGACCACAACCTTGAACCACAATGAAGCTTAAAATTGCCTCAATTTGTGCAGAAAGACGAGTCAACAATGAGCATATTCCCTACTGCGACCTTGGGAGGAGTGTGTCCTTCAAACCTCAATCTATCGCTATAATGCCTAGAGAGATGACTTTCACAGCCAATGCAATTCTGGCAATACTGAGATATGCTGAAATTACTGTCTCAAGGTTGTGCGGATGAATGTACTCAGTCAAATCCTGCCTCAGGTGAGAGCATGAATATGATTGAAATTTGAGGGTTTTTATGAAATATTATCCCAAGTATACTTGGTACAGGTCATGATTATCATTGCGGGTAGTTAGCGACTGATTTTACTGTAAGTGCACCACATATCTACACATGTAGAAAGCAGTTTGACTTTTGAACTCACAGTTATGCCAGAGTCGCGTTTGGTTGGTTACATTCACTGGTGGGGTTGGATTTCTGAAAGAATCTTTGAATGATTGAAATAATTGTTTTCTTTAGAGAGAGGGAAAAAAAACTCCAATGAGGGATTCGATCCAGAGTCGTGACTGCCCTCCACCAACTTCCTCTTGGAATTGAGTAAAACTGCGCAAATATACGGGATATATTGCAATATAAGCATCAATTTATCCACCTAATCCAGTAAAAATTCACTTTTGTGTTTTTTCCATATAGTTTTGCGTTTTCAGGCACTAATGGCTTTAAAAATACACTTTTATTTTTTCAGGAAGTCTCTTGAACCAGATTTTGGTCGTCGAGGTACAGCCTGTACCATGCTGACAAGAGTCAACTGTGTGAAACCCGTTCCTGTCTGCTTCTTCTTGATTTATAAAGAAAGGGTATTTGGGAAATATTATGGAATAATAAAAATTAAAAAAAAAAAAACTAACAATTGATTGATATTTATTCCGACAGATGCCGCAAGTTATCATCAACTTTCAGTTGCACAATCAGAATATGCTTTTTTTTTTCTTAATGGAAACCATGTTGGATGAGTTTGTAACTACCTTTTACTCCAAGTCCACCACACATGTCAACACATGTAGTACGACTTTAGATTTTAACATATGTCCTGTTCCTCTGGTTGGTTAATTCACTCACTTGTAGTGTTAGATTAGTGCAAATCGCGAGGACCACATTGATTATTTATAAAAACTTAAAAAAAAAAAAAAGAGTCTCGAACCTAGATCCCGGTTTACAGAAAAATGCAGTTTGGCCACAGAACCATTACTTCTTAGACACGAGTAGTCGGAACTGATATTTTGGAATAGAAAACAAAAAAAGTGTAAAAATGAAGATAAATATACAATTATGAGAAACCTTAAGAGATTTCAGAACCCATTTCAAAGCATTATACAATCAAAACATATTCTTAACACATAAAAACACATTTACATGCAAAAAACACATTTACATGCAAAAAACACATTTTTACCTATAAAAACACATTTATATGTAGATGCTTGTATATTTAGATGCAAAATGAATTAAGCTGGAAAAACTGCTAGGAAGGTTCACCACAGATCAGCCAGCTTATCGCCATATTTTTATTATTATAGTAGGGATAGTAGGAAATTGTTCTTTTTTTAAAGAAACCTTCGCGTTTAAATATTTTATATATTTCTAATAACGAATTCATACACGCAAAAACACATTTAAGCATGCAAAAATAAACGAAAATGCGAAAATAAACAAAAGTCATACAAACATTCATCAATTAATGTCAGGAAAACTACATTAGAAGTTTTGTATCAAATTTGGATAGAGGCCAAGCTCTCACCATGTGGGATGGTCACTGCTCTGAAAAAAATGTCCCTTGTTCCCAAACCATGTCGCAAACATATAAGGTGACAATTACGCTGCCAAGAGATGGACACTCATGGAAACATGATCATGTGGCTGAATAACAACTTGGTTGGTTTTGGACTGCTACGACCCGGGTTCGATTCCCGCATTGGGCACTTTTTTCTGATAAAAAAATAAAAAAATGCTTTAATGTCCCCCGATTCTTGAAAAAGTCCAACCCCACCAGCGAGTGCAAGTAACCAGACGGAGTTCTGGCATATTTGTAAGTGCAAAGTCGAACTGCTTTTCACATGTGTAGACATGTGGTGCACTTAAGTAAAAGCTGTCGCTTACTCTTCTACCCACTATGATTATCATGGCCTGCACCACGTGTACTAGGGATAAGCCCCCCCCCCCCCCCAAAAAAAAAAAAACTAATTTTCACCAGCAAAGACATGGCCATATGGCTCTCAAGACATGGCTCTCAATAAATAAATATTATTTATTATTTTAGAAACAATTAGGAATTACCTGATCACTAACATAGCGTTTTTTAGATGGCGTTCTCCCATCAGAATGTCATATGCCGCAGAATGGCATCTAAAAAAAGCTCATGTTAATGATCAGGATATGCCTAATTTGTTTTTAAATATCAACACCAGACCTTTTATTATTATTTTATTATTTTTACCTATGTTATTTTAAGTAAAAGGATAAAAAAAAAGCTACAAACAAGTTATTCAGAATGTGAATAAATAGTACAAATGTGATATTGTACTGGGATAAGGTGCATAAATTATGAAAAAGGCATCTACTAATCGTGCAACTGAAAGTTGCTGATGGCTTGCGCCATTGGCCTGAAGGACCAGTTTTTTAATCGTTGAGGTACAGCTTGCACCACGCTGATGAGGGCAAACAGCCCGAAACGCGTACGTGGTTAGCTTTTCTTGATTAATCAAGAATGGGTATTTGGCCAATTCTGGAATAATTAGAAATCAACGAGAATAGTTGATATTTATTCCGATAGATGGCGCAAGTCATCAGCAACTTTCAGTTGCACGATAAGGAGATGCCTTTTTCATAAGTTATTGAGAGCTTCCAATATAATTATTTGAAAAAAATATAATTTTTGTTCTTGAGGCTCTCTGACTAGAAGACCCAATGTATAGTAGGTGCTTCAGAATTTTTCAGATAGCATATAAATTAGTTCACACAAATACATTTGTAATATAAATATTAAACTTATAAATAGCGCAAGACTTTTGTATATTTAATAATTTTTACACATACAGGTTATCTTTGAATTACCGATACATCAAAAGTAATGAAGTAAAAAAAAAACACAATGGAACAATACCTCAGTTGTGAAATTATTTTCACGTTTATATATAAATAAGGGGGGGGGGGGGGGGAGACAAAATTGATTTCGAAATAGATGGTTCTGGAACTTTATTTGAATAATTGTACAACTTTTTGAGACCTGCTGTAGATTGCTATTGCCAACCTTATTCGAAGATGAAGAAAAAAATGAAGATTTGGACATTATTGGGATGCGATAATGTATGCAATTTTTCCATTCTTTTGCTCTTAGAATTTGTACGATGTACAGATTCTATACTCAATTACGATTTAAATAGAGAATATATATTAAAATCTGATTTCTAATTTCAGCTCTAGATGATCCTGATTTCTGCCATGTATGCAACAACAACAACTGCTTTATTAGGACATTTCCGTCCTGTAAGGACTCGCCATACATCATTTTCATGAAGAAAGGAAAAAAACATAAACAAAGGAGAGAAGGGAAAATGAAAAGGAAATAAAAGTATTTAACATAACTATACAAATTAACTATGGAAGGAAATTGTTCTGTAATTTTAGTTTTTAGAGATTACCTTGTTCTCTAACGCTTTATGAAAGTTAAACAATTCTATCGCTATATATTTTTATCGAACATTATTCTGATTAGCTGAACTGGGTTCACGTAGACCTGGATAATGTTCTTTAAGATCTTATTCCGTTCCTCGTTAACAATAGTGCATTCAGAGCTGTCATGTATGCTCCTTCAGCCCTTTGTCCTCCACGCAGCGATCAAGCCTGTCCCGACCGTTACTCCTAGACCATCCATTCTATACTAAAATAATAACTTCCTAAATTGTCATCAACGCCGTCGAAGACATCAATGACCTAGCTTGAAGATGGAGGTTGTCTTGCCGGCATTCATAATTCTTCAAAATAACCGACACTTCATCCAGAAATTTGAAATTTTATCTTCTCAACGTTTCGATAGAAATCTTTTATCTTCGTCAGGGAAAAAAAATTAGAGCATTCGCAAGACATTAAAAATACAATATAAAAAGATACAATTTTAACGCCTTACCAACTGTTCAATTTTTTTTTCCTTACGAGAACAAAGGATTTTTGTCGAAACGTTGAGAAAATAAAAACAATTGTCTGGCCGAAGTGTGTTATTTTGAAGAATTGATGACCTAGTAACGGGAATATGGTACAATCTCATTCCTTAGTCAAGTTGGACTGGTTGTGTGTTAAGTGGTTTTTCTGGTTGAGACTCTACTTGTGTAGAATCTTTATAGAATTATGTTTTGTAGAAATGGTTACATTTATCATGTGAAGATATTTTCAATTTCATCTATATTTGTATTATCCTTTAATTTACACCCTGGATTTTCAACTTTCATTTTGTTTAAGTAAAATCCATCGTCAAAATCGATTAAAACATGGTTATACCTGGTATATATCTCCTGGAGGTAGTCTCTTATCGGAGGTTATGTTAGTTAAGTTCAAGTTGCTTAGAAAGGTTGCGCTGAGGTGATCTTTTACTATGATATTCAAATAATTAGCGATAAAGATTTTTAAAAAACACTGGACTAGGAAATTTAGAATCTTGCACTTTATCAATCCAAAAATGAAATGAGAGATGCCATGTCTTTACATTATTTTATCACATAAAACATAACAATCTCTAAATTTCCTTTTTAGTGTATAGATAAATACATTGTAAAAGATGGAGCAATCCATAAGATATACCCTCATGGACGAAACTTAGAGAAGTTGTACCTTTCAGCATGTATATTGGGATTCAGACAATAACTCTGGTAGATATTTGATACACAGTCACCTTTATTAAAGACACACGATATAACCAAATGTGAAAAGATTTCCTCTGCTTCCTTAAATATAAATAAATAAATAGAAGACCAGATGACATTAAAGAATCTCCACTTCCTTAAGTTTTGTCCATGAGTTTACATTGATTATGAAAAACTTATATCTTGGGTCAAAATAAAATAATTTATTATAATCTTCTAATATTTCTACGTGGCTGAAACCAGTATTCTTCAAGAAAAACTTCTCTAGGAACACTTGATCCACTGAAGCTCAAGAAAACCAGGATTCTCTTCGGTTCCAGAGTTTTTCTACCTAAGTTCTCTCGAAAGAATACTGTGGCGACCAGCCTATCATAATAATGGAAGATCTTAACAAAGAATCTCATTTTGACCGAATAAACACCAAGTGTTCCATCATCAAGATAATATAGCTGTCTCACTCAGAATTTTAAACATCTTTAAGTGGTTTAAAACTTACGGGAAGCTGTTCATAAAAACGAGACCAGGAAAATTTCCATAAACATTCATTGACAAAACTTAAGGAAGTTTCATATTTTAAGTGTAAACCCCTCTTTATTTTCTTATATAACAGCGGATTTCCCATACATGTAAAATTTCGAACGTTCTTCTTTAAATATATACAATAAAATATAATAAAAATAAAATATATACATGCGCTAAAAGGTAAAATTTCCTTAAGTTTTGTCCATGAGTGTATATGTGTGTATATAAACACAATATTTATTAAAATAATTATATCTCTATATATGTATATTTCTCATTTAACTTTGTAAATTCTAATTTTCCTTACTTTATTTTTTCCTACTCCTCTGTTTCTCTCAGGAGACTCTATATTCTATATAAGATTGAAAGTCTTAATAAAGGTTATATTGATTGATTAATATATTAAGAAAGAAAAAAAAGGGCATCTCCTTATCGTACAACTGAAATTTGCTGATGGCTTGCGCTATCTATCGGAATAAATATTACCTATTTGTTGATTTTTAATTATTCCAGAATTGGCCAAATACCCATTCTTTATTAATCAAAACAAGCTAACCACATACGCGTTTCGGGCTTTTGGCCCTCGTCAGCGTGGTTATATATTATTATATTGATTATATATAATATAAATTGATTCAAAATTTGGTTTAAAACTGCATTAAAGCATTTCATTCGTATTATATTGCATATATTTACCAATGCAAATTGACATCTAATTCAACGGGAGAGGTGACCTTTATTTTTATAAATTGTTAACCCCTCTTGGCAAACTTTTCATATACATATAAATATTTATATACCAAAAGAGGCAACTTTCTCTTTAAATGTGTATCAAAACGATGGCACTATGCATCAACCTAGTAAAATACTTTACAATTTTTTTTTTCTGCTTATCCCTAGTACACGTGGTACAGGCCATGATAATCATGGTGGGTAGTTAGCGACTGCTTTTTACTGTAAGCGCACCACATGTCTACACATGTGAAAGCAGTTCGACTTTGCACTTACAAATGAGCCAGAGCCCCGTTTGGTTACTTGCACTCGCTGGTGGGGTTGGACTTTTGCAAGAATCGGGGGGGCCATTGGAGCATTTTTTTTTTTTAAACAGAAAAAAGTGACCAATGCGGGGATCGAACCCGGGTCGTAGTGGTCGTAAACCAAACGGTTTAACCAGCCTTCCACCGACCCCCCACTAGTGATGATAAAGAATGATCCACAACAACACAAGTTTTTGACAAATTCAGACAAAAGTCAACCTGTATACCATGGTTTCGGGATTTGGCCTTCATCAGTACAAAGGCGGCTTCGATTTCATAACATCCTACGAGAGGCTCCTATCAGGAGATACTATTTCAATTGAAAGACACTAACACGACATCTATACATATAAAATAAAAGGATTTAAAAACACGAATGTTTCTTTTATACATAATACAAACTTCTACTGTCCTTACTGCGATGAAAAAATATATTGGGAGGGCTTGGCTCATCAGTGGTGAACCCTCCCAGCGGTTTCGCCAATTTAATCTACCAGACCGCTTCTCAGAGCTCTAATACTGTATTGGATTAAATTTGATTGGTCTGGTGGATTAAATTGGCGAAACCGCTGGGAGGGTTCACCACTGATGAGCCAAGTCCTCCCAATATATTTTTTCATCGCAGTAAGGACAGTAGAAGTTTGTATTATATATAAAAGAAACATTCGTGCTTTTAAATCCTTTAATTTTATATGTATAGATGGCGCGCTATTGCTTTGTGTTAATTTACGCTATCTATATATAGGAAATAAAACAATTAAGCACGAATGTTTCTTTTTCAAATAAAATAAACCATATTCTGTCCTTACTGCTGATAGCTAGAATCGTCCAATACAGTATTGAAGCTCTATAAAACGGTCTGGTGGGTGAAATTGGTCAAACTGCTGGGAGAGGGTTCACCACTGATGAGCCAAATCCTCCCAATATTCTCTTTTTACTATAATGATGGGGGTTAGTGGAAAGATGGTTTAAACTGTTCGTTTTCGACCGCTACGATCCGGCTTCAATTCCCGCATTGAGCACTTTTTTTCTGATAAAAAAAATGCTCCAACGGCCCTCGATTCTTGCAAAAGTCCAACCCCACCAGCGAGTGCAAGTAGCCAAACGGGGCTCTGGCTGTAGACATGTGGTGTACTTACAGTAAAATCAGTTGTCTACTTCTACCCACCATGATTAACATGCCTTGTACCACGTGTACTAGGGATAAGCAAAAATAAAAAAACTATAATGATAGTAGAAAGTTTGATTTATTTGAACTACTCGTGTTTAATGGCTTTACTTTTTATAGATACTATCTCACGATGATGATTATTTTAGAAACAGAAGACTATAAGTCGTTGCAGGAAATAAGGAATATACTCATTCATTCTGAGAATCAACAATCCAAGTTCCACCTAAAAGTAATTAAGTTATAAACGCTAATTGATAGAAAGTTGCCTTCCAACTAAGTAAGTCAGCGACTCTTCCTTGTTTCCACCGCCATCCCAATTATGACTCGGCTGCTTTAAAATGTAAATTTCCTTCTGGAATTACGTGAGCTGGGAGCAGATGCTGCCGCTGATGAAATTCTCTGAAAAAGGGTTTCTCTCTCCCTTCCTATTAAAAGAAGTATCCTCTGTCACACAGCACGAAATAATTGCGTCTTTAGAAAATGTCTGAAATATTATTCACTTGTGTTTGTTACACGAAATTTTAATTTGCATAATTAATTGATTTGAAATTTTACCAGTGAGGAAAGTTGTCTATAAAAAGAACACATTAGAATTCTAAGAGTTTATACTCCATGAAAATGATGTATGGCGAGTCCTTACAGGACGGAAATGTCCTAATAAAGCTTTTGTTGTTGTTGCTAAGAATTTATAACAAGTCAACAACATAAAAATACACCTATCCTCCGATTTACACGGTAGATACGTTTCTGAGAAAAACGTGTATATCGGGGGATAGGTGTACACAGAAATAAAAATAAAATGCATTGACAGGTTAAAATATGTAGTCAGCACATAAGCTCGGGATTCCTCGTGAGATGTGTACACAGCGTATGTGTTCAATCACAGTAGCATTTAGTATAGGGCGATAAAAAAAACTTATTTGGAAAACCGTGTAAAAGCGAAAACGTGTAAAACAAGTACCGTGTAAATCGGGGGATAGGTGTACTTTTTTTATCAAGACATTTCGTCTTAATATTCCATAAATAATAATTTATATGCAATTCTATCTATAGTCTCTCTCTCTCCTAAATATCTTATCTCCATAGTTTTCTTGAATACCATATATAAGATTCCACCCTTCAGGGTAGCATATATAAGCAGAATTGTTCAAGACAGTATTAGAACTCTAAAATGCGCAGTCTGGTAGAATAAATTGGCGAAACCGCTGGGATGGTTCACCATTGATGAGCCAAGCCCTCCCAATATATTTTTCATTGCAGTAAGGATAGTAGAAGGCATCATCGCATTAAAAGGGCAGTGTAAAGGAATTGTTAAATTTGTTAGGTAAAATTCCCGCTATAAAAAAGTTTATATTTATAGAAACACTATTAATTATTTCACACACACATCTTTAGTTCCTGTATATCTTACTATAAAACAGGTTTCCTTAGACAATGCTACATGCGTATGGACACACTAATCTGCGTATTAGATGAAATTTTAAAGAGAGTTTAAAAGCAACAAAGAGTTAATTGAATGAAAGGCGTTGGCATGAGGGCTGGTCTTGTTCGGGACACTTGAGACTGACACCGGCGACGCCAAAGAGGCCTTGACCCTCCGAGTTGCGATAAGTTATTTTCCAATGCCTTCAACTACAAACTCACACACAGTAAGATTCTAGAAAACCATCTTCGAAATCCCTCAGGTTTACCTCAGCGTGCGTACGTTCAGGATACGTCCTTCCTGATGGCCCAAACGTCATAACACTTGCCTCCCTTCGGTGGCATAATTTTAGGACTCGTATTTGGAGCTTTTTTTAGAAGGGGCTGGTGACATTTTCATGGCCAGTTGCCAGACCGGGACAAATTCGACCAAGTTGAATAACCCGCGGGAACCTAGAATTGCCTAAAAGTTGGTGTGGAAATGTCCTTATTCACGTGAGGATCCAGGATGATGACCAGGCTGGATATGGCTAGTCAGTCAGTGTGCCGGCTGTTTATTAAACCGTCCATATAGGCTGTGACCTATATTTCTCAAATTTCTCTATTGTTACAAACACCTTTGTAAACTGTCTTAAGTATTGGTTACTGTTGAACAACACTAGTAAGTAATATATATATAAGAATGTGTATATATAAAATGTTTTTGATACTTAGAGAAATGATTTTTATTATATTTAGAAAAATTGCTCGTAGAATTTATTAATAAAAGACTCATTGCGCTACAAATTGATGAGAAATTGACAGATATTTTATGATGGTTTCCGTTTAAATGATATGAGGCCCAAAGATATGGGCCAACAAAGATGGTATTCAGGTTGCTCAAGCAGCACGATATTCAAGGGCTTAGGTTAATAACGGCCAGTGTAAGTCTGATCCAGGAGACGAGATCTAAAGACATGGGTCAACAATGACCTGAGTTAGGCCGCTCCAGGACACGAGATCTAAAGACATGGGTCAACAATGACCTGAGTTAGGTCGCTCCAGGACACGAGATTTAGACATGGGTCAACAATGGCCTGAGTTAGGTCGCTATAGGAGACGAGATTTAAAGACATGGGTCAACAATGGCATGAGTTAGGTCTTTACGGGCTCGAGATCGGAAGACATGGGTCAACAATGGCCTGAGTTAGGTCGCTACAGGAGACGAGATTTAAAGACATGGGTCAACAATGACCTGAGTCAGGTTATTACAAGAGGCATGATACAAAGACATGAGTCAACAACGGCCGAAGTTGGGTCGCTCCAATATATGCCTTTTTATTTAAAGATTTATTTATGGGTTGCTCTAGTTTCAAAACATAAAAATATTTACACGGATTTCTAAGATACATGTAAAACGCCACGTATTTATCTATATTGAGAATATATATACAAGTAGAATATATATATTGCTTATTCCAAGTACACGTGGTATAGGCCATGATAATCATGGTGGGTAGAAGTATGCGCTGCTTTTACTGTAAGTGCACCACATGTCTACACATGTGAAAAGCAGTTCGACTTTGCATTTGCAAATATGCCAGAGCCCCGTTTGGTTACTTGCACTCGCTGGTGGGGTTGAAGTTTTGCAAGGATCGGGGGCCATTGGAGATTTTTTTTATCAGAAAAAAGTGCTCAATGCGGGAATCGAACCCGGGTCGTAGCGGTCGAAAACCAACGGTTTAGACCATCCTTCCACCGACTCTCTTAAGTAGAAAATAAGATTAAAAAAATAATCATTCTCCTGGGCAGAATGACAGCGAGTTACTGAAAGGTCGAGAACTAAGTAAAAAGTAGTTAAGATAACATAGTTGAAATGCTAGCATGAATGTGCAGACCGCATGGCGACACAACACGTGAACACACCATGAAGCATGCACTGTACATAAATCACATGCTTGTTAAAAATTTATTGGAAAAGTCTATAGTTCGCTAATGAAAACCCCGTATACATAAATGGAAGCTATGACTCAAGAATAAATTTTCCACGGTAGCAATAAGTGACCGAAACGTTGCGATAAGAAAGAAAGTGAAGATTGGTTGATAGTAACTCCATTATATATTTTCACAAAATATTTATCATTTTATTAGCAGAGTATTATTTTTTATAATTATATTTTGCTATACTCGGTACACTTCCCTCTTTTATTTATCACTCATAGTTTGTTCCTGCCTGAAATAAATTGTTGTTTCATCCCGAAGTTGGTTTTCCCTAATTTCCCACGTGGCAATATGTTCACAAAGTTACAGTTATACAAATACATTACACACACTATAAAAAGACCCAAGAAAGCTCTCGCAACACAGTTACAATCTATATTTAAATACATTTGTATCTCTTTAAGCAATGGGTTTACGCCAAATTTAAAAATCCAAAACAATATTTTTAAAAGGTTGGGAGCCGTGTCCGGGCCCAGTTGGGTGTAAGCCAAGCGTCCGCAAGTTGGCACATGGGCGACAACAGGCGCTGGCAGCCATAGGCAGGCTGACGGAAACATGTCCAGTCGCTGGTCACCTAACCTCTAATACTACGATACCTTGGGAACGTTAATATACATCTGTTTCCAAACGTGTCAAACAGAGTAGATAGAACATAATATATACTACACAAAGCACATAAGCATAGAACAGAACACACAGAACATAAAACACACATTAATTTGTTATAATACCTTGAAAAAGGTTGTCGTTCAGCCACACAACTGAAATATTGGTAAATAAATTATCATTTGATCCAATATATGTCTTTTTAATTAAAAACACAATACGTAATTGATAAAATTTAGTGAAGAACGATAGATGTTCTTGATTCAATAAAATAATCCCCTTTTATCAATATTAAGTTGATGACATCAGACACTTCAAGGTATAAGTTTCTTTTATAAAATCTTTTATTTTACACATCTATAGCTTCAGCGTTGCGTGTATGAATGTGAGCGGACATTTTAAATATTCTCATTCTATTTATTTATTTGAAATGTAGTGTTGACTTGATGTCAATCAAAGCAGTTTCAATCGCAATCTAGATTTCGGGCACGAGAGTTCTTCTACAGGAGAAAACCTGATACAATGAATCACCAATAGGACACGAGTCAAAATATAATCAAATGCTATTATTATAGAGTCAAAAATAAATGAAGTTTTTGTCAATACAAATGAAATATTTAGATGCTTTTTTTGTGTTTGGAATTACAAGTTTTTTCCGTCCAGATTTTTTTTTATAATATCCAATTTTTACTGATCATGGAAATTTCGGGAAATTGTTGGCAACTATCGGCGCGGTGAAGGAACCGAAATGCTTCTGCAGAGGAGAAATTCAAGACTCGAAACATCTACTTCTGATATGCCCAATTTTTCGAGTTTATAGGGAAAGAAAATTTGGTGGCATCGGACAGCTATATGAATTCGTAGATGAGAAAAGAACATATAAAAATTTAAAACAATTCTGTAGATATATATATAACTATCTTTTGAACTGGGAAAGAGAGGGAAGAAAATTTTGAGAGAATGGCTTTTGTATGTTTGTCTATTTCTCCTTGACCTTTCTCCTTGTATATAGCCAATTTGTTATGATGCTAGAAATGTATTGACGCAAATATCTCTGAGTTTGGGATATCGCGTTATAAGATGTTAATAAAGTTAATAAATACTATTGATAAGTTAATAAACGATCTTCTCAAAAGTAAACGACAGACAACTTACCTCAGTGCTAAGTATTTTAACCAGCGCCATATCAAGTAGAATGGTTGCTCTGTCCCTATACAACTTTTACAAAGTAGTAAGTAGGAAAAAAACTAAGATTCATAGTTTTCTCCTCCACTCCATGATGGTGATTGATCATCGTGAGGATAACATTGCAAGCTGGCAATGAGAGAGGAGAATCTGAATGAGACTGGTATCTTAATAAAGGCTTTGTGTGTCTAATTAATAAAATAATACTTATATTTAAAATAATACTTATATTCTTTTGTTTGAAAAAAATGTTAGCTTTCGTGTATTATTTCTTCATCATGCCTGATGAAGAACTTACAATCATCAGCGCTATTCAAGAATACGTTCAGAAGGTGCTCTTTCATCATATGTTTGTATGTTTTCGATATCTTAATTTTGCTATATAATTCTTTAAAAATATTTATACAATAGATAAATAAGGACCTAGATACGAAACGAAATTTAAAAAAAAAACAAAACTTATGACAAAATGAGGAATTAAAGAGATGTAGAAGCGATCCTGAACAATATGCAAAATTTATGCAAATAGAGCTCTGCATAGAAATATCTCCTTTAATGTTGAACTTGAAACATTGAATTTTTTAAGACAATTTTTTTCACAATTTAAACAATTATATTGATTCTTCTAATCTAAATAAATTCAATATTTCAAAAACGATATCAAATGAATATAAAAATAAAAAAGAGAGAAATTTTGTATATATCATATCTGTACCTTGTTGACATGGACTCTTGTACTAGAGAAAAATAGCCTGATATACTTTCTGTCAAGTAGATATTAAGACAGAGCGGGTATGTGTGTTGTATTGTTGCAGACCATGGTTTCGGACTATGGCCTTTGTCTACTTTTGGCAGAATGTGAAGATTCCATTAGATCCCTTGTGGATCTCATGGAATAAAGCCCACCCGGTACTGACAAGGGCCATTAGCCCGAAACCATGGTCTTCAGGTAGACGCTTCTCAGTTTTCCAAAGCTGTGTTGTGGCTTTGTTGCCGATCCGAGAATGCTAGTGTGCGGCGACGGTCAATAGATGGCGTCTAGTTTTGACGTTTATTATTTATATATATATATATATGTCGTAGCTGTCGTGGTCAAGTGAAAGGACGCAACCAAGAATTAGCTCCAGCCAAGCGAACAGCGCGCCCGCGATGTCTGCCACCTTTATTTTTTGTACAGCTTTTATAGATGGATGAATTTACATATTTACATTTTAACACAAGCGTAACATATTTACATACTTATTTTGACGAAAATAAATTATATCACTTGGCATTAACTATACAAATTATGACATATATATTTACTCTGGAGAAATTAAAATCTAGCGATTAGATTTTATTTATTCCGAAAGATGGCGCGAGCCAGATTATTAACGAAAATAGTTTTTCTTGATAAATCAAGAAAAGGAAACGACATAACGCGTTTCAGACTGTTGGCCCTTCTATGCGTGATGCAGGATGTTTTCAACGCGTCTAAAAAACCTGGTCCCTGAGACTTCCTGAAATATTAAGGAATGGGTACTTAAGGCCATATCCTGCAAAAATTAAAAATCAACGATTAGTCTATATTTATTACCACAGGTGGCGAAAGCCACAGCACCTTGCATTTGCACAATCAGAAAATACCTTTTATTAATTTATCAAACAGATACCAGTACAATTTCATTTTTTGGTATTGCTTTCTTTTATTGGTCTCCATTAATGGAGAGTGGGGGTGCCATTGCCCCGTTAGTCAGCCACATTTCAGAGTTCCCTGTAGGCCTTCACGATTACCGTAGCGGCTCGGGGCTCACGACACCGTACTTCGCCCTACAGGGCAGTCACTGCTTTTATTATATTTTCTTTTAGAAAGGTTATATATAAACGCCCTCCATTACTATGTCACAATAGTTCTTACATTTAACTGATGAAGATGTCCGAAAACTTCGGTATTTCATTTTAATAAAAAGGCTGCAGCGTCATCTCCTCTTTTGTCATTATTTTTTACTTCGTTTCAAAAAGGTAATTCATTTTCAGCCGTGTTCTTTAAATGAATGGCAAAATTCAAGTCTTCAAATTATTTGCTTGTAAGTACATTTTCTTTAAACATCTATCCGCTTTTTTATTTCTTCATTTCCTAAATTTTAGGCAATTTGTAATATAAACTAAGAAGTTGTGAATAGACAAAATATCCGGGACAGTTCTCTAATCCCAGTAACGACTTCACAAAAGGTTACAAGGACATGGGTTTTCCCATGGGACATATCCTTATGAGATGACTAACCAACACTGTGTTATTATGTCGTTAAAATGTGACACACGAAAATGAGTTACAGAAGATAGCCCTATATACCATAGAGAACAAAACTTAAGGAAGTGGAAAGTCTTTGATGTCGCCGGGTTTTTTTTTTAAGGAGACAGGAAATTTTGTTCACACTTGATTATATGGTGTGTCTTCAATACTTCAATAAAGATATCACTGTGGTTTTTCAGAGTTATTATCTGAATCCCGAAGGAAGTTGTAACCTTTAAGTATATAAGGTACAACTTCCTTAAGTTTTGTCAATGAGTTCATATTGGATCTAGTACACGTTGTATGCAGGCTATGATAAACATGGTGGGTAGTTAGCGACTGCTTTTACTGAAAGTGAACTATATGTTTGTACGTGTTGAAAGAAGTTCGACTTTGCATTTAAAAGTGAGCCAGAGCCCCGTTTGGTTGCTTGTACTTACTGGTGGGATTGGACTTTTGCACAAATTGGGGCCATTGAAGCACCATTGAAGTATGAGAAAATAAAAAATCTGTATAAATCGCATTAAAATATTTATTCTATATTTTTAACTAGCTTTCGAGATATTTTTATATTTAAAAAATCAATGATTCTAAAGACTGAGTATGTTTAATGTGTTATCTTCTCGAGAAAGCAACTACGTTTATTCCTGAAAGAACGATATTTTAGAAAGTATTTAAGTAAATTATCTCACAAGAGAGACGTTTTGATAAAGGAGATTCTGAAAATTGATAAAATTGTGAAAAAAATCTCTTTACAAGTTTGTTAAATTTTATATTAATACAAGTAAATAAGAAATGACAATCAATCCAATCTAGATGAAGGAGAGTAAGAACATGTACATTGTTATATACTTTCAAACTTAGCCTAAGTAATCAGGGGGTTTCAGGAAGAAATGCTCCTCTGACATAGGGCGAAGTACATTCATGGACAAAACTTAAGAAAGTTTAATATTTTAAATATAAACCACTCCTTATTTGTTTATATAACGGCGGATTACCATACATGTAAAAATTCTAACATTCATCTTAAAATATAATAAAAAAATAATAATATTTAATATAATAAAAGTAAACAAATATTCATGCTAAAAGATACAACTTCCTTAAGTTTAATTCCTGAGTACACTTTGTGAAGCGCAAAGCGCCTTTTACGACTACCTATCCCTTTTGGTTGATCCATTAAAGCATTGAAGCAAAAAGCAAATTTTCAGAGAAATGCGCCAAATTAACCATCAGGTTTGTGACGTCTTGGAATTTTGAATTCTTGGCAACTGCGAACTTCCTCCTTGAAGAACCATTGTTGGAGCAGTTTGGTTCTACAAAGACGGGGAAGGAAGATAGGACCGTGTGAGAAGAATAGGTAATAAAGGAAAGGTAAAATGATTCTCAGAATTTCATTATTTACATAATTGTTTATCAACTTGGATGAAAGGGGCTTTGATGAATTCAACACTTAGCGTGACAATCGTGAAAGCTGAGAAATGATTGGAACTTTAACTTTATCAACATCTTATAGCGCGATATCCCAAACTCAGGAATATTTGCATCAATACATTTTAAACATAATATTGTAGCGTAGAAATCAAATCTTTGTATATCTGAAGATGTGAAAGTATTTATTGATGACGTCACGGCAACTAGTCGACAAATATTAACAAATTAACCCAACTATCTACAGCTAGGGAATCTTGAACAAGCAAGCAAAGAAATATTTTTAAGATTTTCCAAATACAGAGTAATATATATTTTATAATCTGTTGAATATTATTCATTGAATAATATTAAATTAAATAATAATTTATTTCTTCGCCACAATATAAAATTGGCTATACCTTGCGATTTCTTCTATCTGTTTATGTTGTTTCTAATTTGTTTAATGGATATGTTTATTCAATGCTCTTTTTCTCAATTGTTTATTTTCTTTTTGATAATTCTGTTACCTACTCTACTACAATATGAATTATTGTAAATAGTTTTACGCGCAATTATCCAGATCGGATATAGCGTGTCCTATTTGATACTGATAATAAATACATTGACTATATACAAGGAGAAAGGTTAAGGAGAACAAAGACAAATATACAAAAGCAATTCCCACAAACTTTATATTTCTACCAATATATAAACATTTATTGTTTAAACTTAACACCAACTGAGGAAAATTTGATCTAATCATCATTATTTGACCTTAAAATGTGTTTAAACTATCTTAGATTTAAAAATATTTTGTCTTCTCTCTTTTAATAATACTGATAAATTTACTCTCTCTATATAATTTGTTGTAAATATTTGATGACAATGTTTCCATTTTTTCTTTCTCCATGTTTATATCTTTTGACTATTCTTTACAGCCTAAACTTATTGTAAATATATATAGACAACTGTGAAACATATATATATATATATATATTATATTTAATAATGAGATTTCTGTTGTATTTTGGAATTAGATTAATATATTGAATTATTATTTGTTGCTTGATTTTGGTATACATGAGTATGTTACGATATTGTTCTGCAGTCGTGGGAATAATAAAATTGTTTTGATCAGATATTTCTTTAATTGAGCTAAAGGAATATATATGAAACATAATTTGGTAAAAGTACTGCCTGGCTTAAGGCGTAAGAATCTAAAAAATGAAAACTTATTTACATAATGTACAAAAGATTTGAGCCGGCCATCGGGAAACAACAAAAATGAGTTTTTATAGGGGAAGCGTGACCTCTGGCGGTCGATTAAACAGAGTATTTGTATCTATGAAATATAATTTTAAATAAAATAATATTTTAATATAACATATATATGTCAGCGCAAGTGTCCCTAGGGGAACATAGCGCTTTAAATTGAAATAAAAAAAATATCAATCGCCATTGATTTTGTCCCATTCTTTTAAAGACAAATTTCTAAAATCATATAAATAGGAAAAAAAGTGAAACTTATATTGGGTGAACACCCGGCTCATTGGTGTTAAAATTGTCCATATTGGTCAAAGTGGCGAAATTGTTCGAAGGGTTCACTACTGATGAGCCAAGTCTATATATTTGTACATGTGCGAGATGTTGGCACTATTAGAAGAGAACAGATGCCTCAATGAAACAATAAGAAAACGAAGAAGACGGGTCATATGCTAGAACATGATAACCTACCACAAAATGTTAACTGAAAGATGCATTGAAGTCACTTGTACAACATAAAGCTGCGGGAGGATGACATTCATGTACCAAAATTGGATCCTCTCCTTTAAAAAATATATCAAAACAATACATTTGATTGATCATCCCAGTACAAGACGTCATTGACCTGCTCACTCTGTGGGAAAGAACTCTCGCAGTCCCCCGGTGGCGGAGTCTTTCCCGCGTTGGGCGCCACCAATGACAACTTGTATATATAAATACATATAAATATACACATATATTATATATATGTATATTATATAATCTAAAAATGCGAATATTTTATTTTATTTTAAAAACATATTTTATTTTCATTCATTGACTATTATATATATTTGACCATAGATGCAAAACATACCACTTTTAATTAATGTTGTTGTAAATATGTATATTTAACCCTACCTATCTTTTATTCACGATTATAGAATTCATTATATAAATTCTATATTCCTGTGATATAAATAATTTTATGTATATTTTTACTTCAAGAGATTCAAAATAAAAATCTTCTTGAAAGGTAAATAATTATCTTTACTTTTCCACGACTGCACCTCTTTTCAACAATCAAACACACAAAAAATTTCTAATCTATAACATGTATATTTATCAATTATTTGATATATTTTATCTATGGTAGTGATAAAGAAAGGACTACAGCACCAATATCCTATCGTAGGATGTGATGAAATCGAAGTCCCTCCTGTACTGATGAGGGCCAAATACCAAACCATAGTATACAGGTAGCTGTAATTTTGTCTGAATTTGCCTGAAACTGGTGTTGTACCTCATTCTTTATATACCACCATTACGTTCTGTACTGAGGTAATAAAATGCTTTCTTTAATGCATTTTTAAAGGGAGAGATACCCCACTTTTTTAATAGATATATAATTATATAAATTAAAAAGGCATATATTGGATCAAAATATAATTTATTTAACAATATTTCAGTTGGCTGAACGCCAAACCTTTTTCAAAATATAACAACATAATTTATGTCAACAACAAACTACATCTATCCTTAAGCGAGAATCTGTATATCCAATCATTTTTCTTTTTCTCTTATAAATGTTCACTTAAGACATATCTTACTCCATATTTATCATTTCAAACTAACAATATAAAATACTTTACTCGAATGAATCAGATTTCAATGAATAAAATAATAAAAAATATCTGAAGAATGACTTTTAGTGTTCTTCAAATAAAAGACACTTCGGCCAGTAAATCTTTTTATTGTCTCGACGTTTCGACAAAAATATTTTGTCCTCGTCAGAAGCGAACAAATTTGAGAATAATGTCTAACGCTTTGCCAAATGTTTTAATTTTTGTTCGCTCCTGACGAGGACAAAATATTTTCGTCGAAATGTCGAGAAAATAAAAAGATTTACTGGCTGAAGTGTCTTTTATTTGAAGAACTATGAATGCTGGCCAGGCAGCCTGTATCTTTACGACTTTTAGTGTGTATTTTTAGTCTTGAAATGTGTGCATGGTGATCAATGGGTATCTGATTTCAACCTTCCCTAATCCAACGTGCCATCCTAAATATAGAGAATGAAACTGAGATGCCGGATTACTGACTGCATCCGTGTGGAAGATTCCGGAACTCTTCAGAACATGGCATAGATCTATACAGCTTTAGAACCATTAGGAATTTCTCTAACTATAGAAGTTATTTGAAATTTTCATTTGGAAAAATAATCTAAAAAAGAAAAATGATTCTAAAAATAGGTTTAAATAGAATTAGGATATAATTCCTTTAATTTTTACCCCTCTCTCATTTCTTTCTAATTATTAGGGATCTTCTATCTCTCTATGAAGTTAGCTAGTGTGGTGAAGGCTACCATCTACAAGTACCATCTTGGTCTTGAGGTGGGTAACGCCAGCTACTTCATAGACCTGCCCACTCTGTGGGAAAGAACTCTCACAGTCTACCGGTGGCGGCGTCTTTCCCGCGGTGGGCGCCACCAATGACGACTTGTATATATTTATATATATATGTATATTTTTTTTTATCAATTATTTTATATGATTTTATCTATTTATTCATACATTTATCATTATATAATCTTATTTATTCATATTTATTCAAGTTTGTATTTAACCTTATATAATATTATATGAACGCTGTTATAAAGAAGTTTCAATCTCTCTAGAGATCAAGCATAAGAACCTAAAGACTTCTAACCAAAAAAAGTAAAAATCGTTTTATTTTATTGCATGTATTTCGAGTATCGTTAGATGAATTTCTATCAATGAATGCACAATGATAAAGATAACCAGTTACATGAAACAATTGCAGGAATACAGTACTCTGATGGCAATGCATGCACAAACTATTACAATATCGTGTAACTCCTCTGTAAGAGATGGAGGTAGGTCTTGTACAGGTACGTATGAAGCAATACAATGCAATAGATACAATGCGTAGGTACACCTAACATCAATGAAGGCACGTACTCATTGTAAATTCTTGTCGTTCGCGTTTAATTGAATAGACAGATGTGAAGGTATACCTGTGTCTCTTTACTTTTTCCCCCTGTGACAACTTAGCTCAAAACGTATTCATTGAGTGAAGACTGGTTTATCGGTATTCACCTGTAGCTTAAACTCCTTGTGACAACTTCAGCTACAACGTATCTTGAGTTGGGTTCTTGAGACAACTTATTCTCTACGTATCGTCTTGAGTTGACTTCTTGTGACAAATTCATCTCCACACGTATCTTGAGTTCTTTTCTTGTGACAACTTAACCTATACGTATCTTGAGTTGGCTTCTTGTGACAACTTATTCTTTACCTATCTTCTTGAGTTGACTTTTTGTAACAACTTAATCTACACTAACACAAAGCAATAACGCGCCATCTATACATATAAAATGAAAGGATTTAAAAGCATGAATGTTTCCTTTATACATAATACAAACTTCTACTGCCCTTACTGCGATGAAAAAATATGTATTGGGAGGGCTTGGCTCATCAGTGGTGAACCCTCCCAGCGGTTTCGCCAATTTAATCCACCAGACCGCTTTTCATAGCTCTACACGTATCTTTAGTTTTAACTGCTCTCTTTCTCTCTATTGTGATAACTTAATCCATACGTATATTTACACGTATATTTGGGTGATTTTGACAACTTAACGCACTCGTATTTTAAGTTGGGTTATTTTAACAAAAAAACGCACTCGCATATTAAGTTGGATTCCTTTGACAACTTAAGGCCTTCGTATCTTAAGTTGGATTATTTTGGCAATTTAATACCCATGGATCTTAATGCATACTTATCTTAAGTTCACCCTTGTGACAACCCAATACGTACGTCTTGTAGGCAGCAAATGTCATCTGTCACAACTTCCGGCATCCCCACGGACAAAACGAGGGCTCTGTAAAGGGAGCCTCCTTACTGAGCTTCTTTTAGCGACGCTAGAACGGGGGCGTAGCGCAGGCGCATTAAGTACACCTTGTTGCACATCTTGAGAGCGGCATGAGTTGGTTCCATTGTGGGGGTTTCTTGATGGAGAGATGGCACACGCCATCGATGTTCGCCTCTGGATCGAATCCCGCATTGAAAACTTTTTTCTACTTCAACGCTCCTTTCATAACCTAAGTTCTCTTTCTTTTTGGCAGGGTTTCCGAAATTACCAAAGCTAGTAATGCCACTTACTCGAAACTGATTATTGCACAGAGTCGGCTGTAAGATAACGTATATTGGCGTCAGTTTTAACGCGAAAGATGACAATATGAAAAAAAAAATGTGCTGTTCATTTATATACACTGAGTGACTGTATTTGCAACACCAAGAATTACTGGGTAGAAAAATATGAAAAAATTTCAGGGTAAAATTAATTCACCGAGTTATGAATATGATGCAAATTACGCAGCTATCTCGAACATGTTGATTGAGATATATGAGAAGGAACTTGAAAATTTGTCAATATTCGAACTTTTCTGTCTGACAGGAAAATTATTTTAAATTTTTGTTTTTTGGCTCAGAGAGAACGTTTAGTAGCAGGAACAGCTCTGATAGTTCCAGCAAAGAGACGATTTCACGAGAGGTGATTGTACTCAGAAGGGTCGGTTGGTCCACACATCAAATCACTACGGACAGACACCTTGACGTGTCCACAGTGCACAGGCTATCGTTAAGGCGATTAGAACAATGAAATTTGGCACTATTGAGGGGTCCTGTTGCGGCCAGAGTGACGTCAGCACGCGCGGACCGAGGCATCCGCCGGTTGGTGTTAGCGGCCCCATAGTCCACTTCTGTTGTCAATTTGCAGCCTGTACAGGACACTCTTGATTCTCCCATATATCGACCAGAACCATTTTATGTAGATTGGTCGTATGCAAAATGGACAAAACTAGGAAAGTTTAGGTATTCAGACAATAACTCTGAAATATATTTGATACACGCTGAATTCTATTAAAGACACACGAGATAACCAAGTGTGAACAAAATTGCCTCTGTCTCCCTAAAAAAAAAAAAACAAGACAATCGGCGACATTCCACTTCCTTAAGTTTAGTCAATGAGTGTATATATGACAATATTTTCTGTCATGTATTAAACGACCGCTCTACGAGCGCACCCTATATTTTAAAATAAGAACTAAATGCCCCATATATCAATTAAGTACATGCACAGTATCCATATATAGAAGGAGAGACACAATGGGCTGGTTGGATACACACACACACAGTTAAGGAAGCAGGTCAGGTTTCCGCCAGATGTGATAACGTCGTAACACTGTCGCAATATTATTGTTGGGTTGTGCATTGTCACCGCCTGACTCGAACCTTTCATTCTGGAGGAAATCTTTTTGTTACGAATACTCAGTAGGGGGCGTTGTGACATGCTGACTTTACAATGGACACTCAGCTAGTTGGGTGTTTATTGAGAGAGATTGCCAATCACGCGAAGAGAATAGTGCAAACAATATACCAAAGATACTCATTCTTGAATTATCAATATTGCACAATTTAATAGCAATATAAACTATATAATGGATATACCCAAGTATATATATATATATTGCACCATGCTGACGAGGGCCCACAGAACGAAGCGCGTAAGTGATTAGCTTTTATTGATTGATCAAGAAACGGCATTTGGCCAATTCTGGTATATTCAAATATCAACGATTCGGTGATATTTATTCCGATAGATGGCGCAAGATATCAACAACTTTTAATTGCACGATCCGGAAATGCCTTTTTTCTTTATATAAATAAATTTCATCATTTACCCAGCAAACGATTCTAATTATAGTACAAACTAAAATACGGTTCAAATGATAGTGACATTGTAACTGCTGTGATAGAGATGCATGGAGACACCTGAGGCTCTTCATTGGACACGACAACAACAATTGTTCAAATTGTAATTTTGTATTATAGACTACATCACACAGAAGATTGTGTTACTCCACCTAAGTGTTTGGACTCTCAGTCTACTAAGAGTTCGCCGAGGTAACTCTGAAATTGTTCGAATTGTCTAATTGAAATACGTTCAAGAAACATTGGATCATAGCAAAAACTGACAAGAAATTCTTTCATACTCTTTGATTTAATGTTTTTTAGGAACATTTTTTGAGAACCATTTAATGTATACATGTTTAGAAATTTAAAAAGAAGATGATATTTGTATTCAAAAGAATGGCCATCTCCTTTGTTGAAAATACAAAAGGCTTATTTATAGCTCTATATGTACAAACACTCATGGACAAAACTTAAGGAAGTGGAAAGCCTTTGATGTCGCCAGTTATCTGTTTTTTTTTTTTTATGGAGACAGAGGCAATTTTATTCACACTTGGTTATCACGCGTGTCTTCAATAAAGGTGTATCAAATAACTTTCAGAGTTATTGTCCGAATCCCGATATACATGATAAAAGGTACAACTTCCTTAAGTTTTGTCCATGAGTGTATTTACTATTTAACTTTGTCTATTCTAATCTCTTTCTCCTTCTTTTTCCCAATGATTTACTGAATATCTCAGGAGAACTTGTATATAAGACTAAATGTCATAATAAAGGCATTGATTGATCAACATACTAAAATAATTTTCTCAATCATTTCAAATATGTTACAACATCATTATCTGCTTTTCACATGTGTAGACATGTGGTGCACTTACAGTAAAAGCAGTCGCCTTCTTCTACCCACCATGATTATCATGGCCTGTACCATGTGTACTAGGGATAAGCAAAAAAAAAAAACATCATTACAAAATATTGTTGAAAATTAATTATGCGAGAAACTTCACAATTTAAGATGAATACGATCACGAAATATAATCATCAATAATTTATGGGATAGGGAAAGATTTTCTAAATGTACAGGAAAGTTCATGTCGCAGAATTTATATAAATCTTTTTAAAACAAAATTGGTGTTCAAATTTTAGTAGAAATTATACATTGAACTATAAAAATTGCATATATACCTGTTCGCGCATATACTTAACTTAAATCTTATAAGTTAAAGTGTTTCGCTGAGTTTGTCTTCTCCAGTAGACGTTAAAACAAAGACTTGACTTAAATTAGAGTTTAGAATTTACTACAAACAACAAAACAAACGAATTTTACATACATAACATTGAATACGATTTTTAATTTACATCACAAAACAACAACAACAACAAAAAATTATTAACAACACACTGTTGCCGAATTAAGAAAAAAATAAACAAACATAAAAATTAATAACCAATGAATATATCTACAAATTAATAAAGCACAATAACAATGAGAATAATAATAAAATAAAAATAATAATTATGATTTTAATCTAACAAAACCACAATATGAAAGAACTCTTGCAGTCCATCGGTGGCGGAGTCTTTCCCGTGGTGGGCGCCACCAATGACGACATTGTATATATTTTATATATATGTATATATGTTATATATATATATATAAGATCTTAAAGAACATTATCCAAGTCTACGTGAACCCAGTTCAGCTAATTATAATAATGTCCGAGAAAAAATAAATAGCGATAGAATTGTTTAACTTTCATAAAGCGTTAGAGAACAAGGTAATCTCTAAGAACTAAAATTACAGAACAATTTCTTTCCATAGTTAATTTGTATAGTTATGTTGAATACTTTGATTTCCTTTTCATTTTCCCTTCTCTCCTTTGTTTATGGTTTTTTTTCCCTTTTCTTCATGAAAATGATGTATAGTGAGTCCATACAGGACGGAAATGTCCTAATAAAGCTGCTGTTGTTGTATATATATATTTCAAAATAAATTTTCTGTTGATTTTAGAACATTTTATAAATAGAATTATTGATCATTTGCTTGATACATGAATATTATGATATTTGCTGGTTATATTGTGTACATTGGTACTAAATGGTATTGGTGTCGTGGAAAATCTTGAATATATAAATAGTTTAGATCAGAATTAGCTTTAATTGAGCTTATGGAACACAAAAGACATAATTAAGGAAGAAATAACTGATTTGAGGCGTAAAGAAGAAATTAAAAAATTAGGTATTTACATACGAACAAAAATATTTGAGCTGAGCCAGCCAATGGAATGGAAATATATTTATTTACGGGCTGCTAATCAAAATAGATTATTTTTGAGCCCCAATGGCCGCGTAAAGCGGAATATATACAAAGCACTATAACCAGGCTGGGGAGGCTAGGGACAGGATCTCCGTCAGAAAACGAGCCGGCCAGCGGGAAACGACAATAGGTTTTATAGGAAAAGCGGCGACCTCTGGCGGTCGACATATTACAGAGTATTTTATTCTAGAAATTTTAATTTCATAACATAACGTATATGTACATTTATTAATTATTTCATATATTCACATATATTTATTCATATATATATTTATTTTGTATTTAAAACCCTATATAATCTTATATGAAATTTCGAAACTATTTTAGACGCGTAAGATTCTTTTTGAAATTTAAAAAATTCTACCGTCCTTACTGTAATATAGAAAAATTAATGGGCGGTTTCACCAGTTTAATCCTCCCATTAATTTTTCCATTGCAGTAAGGGCAGTAGAAATTGTTTAACCGCTGGTAGGGTTTACCACTGATGAGTCAAGCCCTCCCATTAATTTTTCTATATTGCAGTAAGGGCAGTAGAAATTATTTAATTTCGAAAAGAATCTTACGCGTCTATAATAGTTTCGAATTTTCATAACAGATGGCGCGCTAGTGGATCATAATCTTGTATGATGAAATAATAAATAAGTTTCAATCTCAATATCTCTCTCACAAGTAAAAAATTCAATTAGCTTTGATATAAAATTGCTGGATAACATAAAATTGAAATGGCTTTCTTATTTCCTATCTAAGAATGGATAAACGAGAGCTGCAGCTAGCGGTTGTAGTAAACTGGGTTCCAACATTACAGACTTTAACTCCCCAATACCATCCCTGCCCGCACACACACACTGGGGAGGAAGATGCAATCAATTTCTTTGGCTGGGGATGAATATTTTACAGCGCGCTTCCCCATAAATAAAATATCAGCTCTTGAAATTGGCGGGCCGTTAAAAACTATTTCGCTTCTAAATTATTCATGGGCAGATCTGTGATAAACAGAATTAGTACCCAACAGCCGATATGGCTCATTCTCCATCACTCCTGTTTCCAACATGGGAACTCTTATTCTTGAAGAAGTAAGGCATCTCCTTATCGTACAACTGAAAGTTGCTGATGGCTTGCGTTATCTATTGAAATAAATATCAAATATTCGTTGATTTTTGATTATTCCAGAATTGGCCAAATACACATTCTTGATTAATCAAGAAACGGAAATAGCTTTATTTACGGGGATGTTAATCAGAATGAATGATTTTTGAACCCCGATGGACGCATAAAGCGGAATATATACAAAGCACTGTTGGAGGGATCTAGGTCAAGAAAAGCTAACCATGTACTTTATTAATCAAGAATGGGTAATTGGCCATTTCTGGAATAATTAAAAATCAACGAACAGTTGATATTTATTTCGATGAATGGCGCAAGCGTCAGCAACTTTCAGTTGCACGATAAGGAGATGCCTTTTTTTCTTTTTTCAATTAATGAACCTTATCCCTGTACAATATCACGTTTGTGCTATTTTTTCACAATTTATCATTCTTTAGTTAGATAAAATTTGGCCGAGAGATTTCCAAACCCACAAGCTTCACTGTTCAAATACGATAAAATAGCTCTTAAGGAAAAAAAACCCTGTTCCTTGTTCCAAAATCACTTCATTAGGTACCGCTCAAAAAGAACAACCTAGTTTATGATAATTGAAACAATGAATAATATGAGAAGGTTATTCTCATATTAAACAAAATGTTAACGCGGGATTCGATCCCGGTTCATGACTGTCGGGAATCGAGGTGGTTACCCACTCGTCCACCGACGACTCTTAAGAAAAAAAAATCAATTTTATAAATATCTCTACCTAATATTTAAATATATTAAAATGAGGATTAAAATTATATTACGAGCATATTTAAAGCGGAATATATGAAAAATTATTAAATTTTTAATTTTACATTTTAAAAATGTATATTCATGGATTGCATAATCTGCAGAACCAAAGAGACCTCACCAAACCACCTCTTGGAATGTATGGGAGCCTCAAGATAGGACCTGTATTCCAACCCTACCTAGATTGTGAATTTGATCTATTAATTTAGTCTCCATGACCTTGTAAAAATTATACAATGGGATAATAAGTTTAAAAAACACTCATGGACAAAACTTAAGAAATTTGTATCTTTTAGCATGTATATCGGGATTCAGACAATAACTCTGAAATATATTTGATACTCAGTAATCTTTATTGAAGAAGACACACGAGATATACGATCGTTAACAAGTTCGCCCCTGTCTCCATAAAAAAATGACTACCAGCGACATAAAAATATTGTAGCAGATTATTTATTATTCTAAGAAAAGATTTTTAAAATTCGATATTTGTATTTTGATACACTGTAAAATTTTCTTATTGCCTCTCTTCTACGTTAATAAATTTTAATTTGGCTTTACATTAAATAAATTGCCGTGTTATCCTGAAGTTTGTCTTTCGTAATTTTCTACATTACAATATTTCCCTGCATCCTATGGCAGTCATTCTTTTCTCAGAACAAATTTGTTGACATAGATAAAAAGAAAAGATTTTTGTAAAATATTCATTTATTTAATTAAGAAAAGTTCTAATTATGTAAATATTTACCTGTATGTATATATACATTATCTTCTAGTTTCTAGGAAAGTTGCCTGTCGAAGGACGTCAAAGTCCAAAAGCTTGCTGAATTTACAGCACAAATAAAAGAAACACGTCACCGTAAACTTTTATTCCTTCTTCAAGATGTCTGGTTATTCCTTCTCTTGTATTATGAAACTACTTCAAGTTTCGTTCATGAGTGTATATGATAATTTCTATGTACATAGTGATCCGCACTAAACCCCTAACTACAAACATACACAAATACAGTAGACTCTCCTATAACGCGATTTTTTACAACGCGATTTCGTACAACGCGATAAAAAAAATTGCGACAAATTTATTTATACAATGCGAATTTTCGTATAAAAAAAACGCGTTAAAAAATAAAATACATGATATTTGTCAATAACAATTTACCCTAACAACATTCGCGTTATACAAGTTTTATTTCGTACAACGCGAATTCCTATAACGCGATTTCATACAACACGGAACACATTAATCGCGTTACTGTATCTTAATACAAGTAGATTGTAGATAATTCATAAGACGTGTTAATAAACAGCCGGGTACTTCTATAACTTAAAAAACTAGAAACAATAAAAACGGACAGATGGAGATAGGAAGAAAATCTAACATTTGTTCAGCTTCAAACAATAGCCGTGTAGGAACGATTTCAAAATCAAAACGTAGATGCTTCGCCTAAATGAAAATTTCGCCCCAAAAAGTTTCAAATTTCATAAATAGATGGCGCACTATTTCCTTTTATTTGACGCTAAATCGTATTATTGATCAAATTGAATGAAGAATTATTGGTTAAGATATATCTTTATTATGAATCAAAAGAGGAAGCTCTTCCTTTTAAAATGCATTAATAGAAGTTGACAAGGAATCCAAAATAAATGATACCAAATAGCATACACGAAGTTTAAACTGATGAGCGCACAGCAAAGACAAGTTATGGACAGCTGGGCCGATTAAGATAACGCTAAGAAAAATAACTCGGCGTAAAATAAAAAAAAAAAAACAAATGCCGAATAAGTGTACAACATTAACAAGTTATAGAGAGGCTGGAGGCTAAATATTGGGAAAAAAATTATTCACCGAAGCAAAAATAAAAATAATATCAAATTTACCATAAGAGATTTCACTTGATAAGCGTACAACATTAACAAGGTATAGACAGGTAGAGATCGTTAAATATTTGACAAAAATAACTCAACAAAGATGAAATAAAGATAACAACAAATGTCGCTTGAGAGATTTCACTTGATAAGCGTACAGAATTTAAAAGTTATAGACAGGTAGTTCGCTCAATATAAAAACAAAAATAACTTTAATAACCTAAGTTAAAATATAGATAACAACAAATGTCACCAAAGAGGTTTCACCTGATGGGAGCACGGCATTAACAGGTTATGGTTAGATGAATTATAAGAGTCAATGTCAAGAGAGCTACCAAATGTCACCAAAGAGGTTTCACCTGATGGGCCCACAGGATTAAAAAGATGAATTGTAAAAGACAATGTCAAGAAACTACCGAATGCCACCAAAGAGGTTTTACCTGATGGACCCACAAGATTAACAAGATGAGGTAAGATGAATTGTAAGAGACAATGTCAAGAAACTACCGAATGCCACCAAAGAGGTTTTACCTGATGGACCCACAAGATTAACAAGATGAGGTAAGATGAATTGTAAGAGACAATGTCAAGAAACTACCGAATGCCACCAAAGAGGTTTTACCTGATAAACGTAGGATTCTAGAGAAGGTCCGCCAATGGAAGAACGGCCAATTAAAGCGCGGAGGTGGGGCAGCCAATTACACTTCGCCCCAGAATCTATCAGCCCGTGCCCTCAATTACCCGACGCATTTCCCCGATGGCCCACAAACTCCTGCTTATTACCCCTGGGGCCTCACTCTGTCCAGGGATTGATTCTACCTGCGGATTGGATACATGGTGGAAAGGTTGAAGAAAGAATTTAAATTTGAATTGAATATCAGGATTGTGAATGTTAGCATCAGCTCTGTTTGCAACTCCTACAGTTTCTGTAGCTAGACTCGGCTATTCTAACTTGCTTTAGGATTTCATAGAAGATGTCCCAGAGGTCGTTCCATAGTCTCTGTATCTGGACTTCGCAGTTCTCTATTGTTTTAAAATTTCATAGCAAATGTCCCGGAGGCCTTTCCACAGTCTTGGAATCTGAACCCCGCAGTTTTCTCTTGTTTCAGGATTTCATAGCAAATGTGTCTACGGTGCTGTTCCACAGTTTCTGTAGATGGAATAAGGCAAGCTTCTCTTGTTTAGGACTCCACGTAAAATGTCCCGGGTGTCGTTCCACGGTTTCTGTAGCTGAACTTGGCAGTTCTCTATTGTTTTAGGATTTCATTGCAAAATTTCCGGGTGCGCTTTTAAACAGTTTCTGTAGCTGAACTCGGCCGTTCTCTCTATTTTAGAATTTCCTAGCAAATGTCCCAGGTGCCACTCCACAGTTTCTGTAGCTGGAATAGACCGTTTTCTCTATTTCTTAGGACTCCACATCAAATCTCCTCGGTGCCATACTGCAGTTTCTATATGCCGATACTTAAAGAATCTCTACGTAGTTGTTGAGTGTTAATAAAGTCGTTATATTTTTGTTACTGTAACAATTTAAACTCTGCAAGATCTACCTATCGATGTCAGTATGTTCATCGTAACTAAATAAACAAGACATAGAAATGATAAAGTTGGAAGCTAGCTGGAAACTTTATAATGTGAGGAATTTAGAATTCTTTAAGCAATTCAATATATACCAAAAGAGGAATCTCTCTCTTTAAATATGCATCAGAACGATGGCACTACTGCATCACCCTAGTAAAAAGATTTACTAGTGATGATAAAGGATAAGCCACAACACTAGTTTTGGGAAATTCAGACAAGCTGTAGCTCATTCTTTACCATCACTAGTAAAGGTTTTACAGCAATGGCCGCAGCCTTGCAGAAAATTGACATAGACCCAGACAACAGTTTTATACACCCAAGATAGTGGACATTGCTGCTGCTGTGATATAGATGCATGGAGGCATCTGAGTCTCTTCATTGGACACGACAACAACAACAGAAAATTGACATGGACCCAGAACAGCAGCTTTATACACCCAAGATAGTGGACATTGCTGCTGCTGTGATAGAGATGCATGGAGACATCTGAGGCTCTTCATTGGACATGACAACAACAACAAAGGTTTTACTAGGGTAATGCAATAGTGCCATATCGGTCTCATGCACATTTGAAGGGAGAAGTGCCTCTTTTGGTAAATGAATATCATTCCTTCCCCGCAAATGTGTTACAATTCAATATGTGAGCGTAGAACTGGTTCTCACTGGTGGACGATAAAGGTTTTAATTATCCGAATAAAAAACAATCGTTTTTTTGCGAATTTGACACTTTGTTCTAGCTGTTGAATATTCTAATTCCATCGTGACATTACCTGTCTACGGTACCTATATGCCAAGGTCTGTTGATGGACTAGTTCCGATAACAAACACACCTCAAATTGGATTGAAACTCCGCCTTTGCCGGTCCCAAGCCCGGATGAAAAAGGAGGAGGGGGAGCAGTAACAAGCTCGCTAAAAAACCTGGACTCAGCTGATAGTACCCTGTAAGGGCTCCTAATCCAGGGATACAGGATGAGCAGTACTCCATGTTAGGAGCGGCTGCACATGGCGTCTGTTCCTCATGTCAGAGGTGGCCATTTCTTTTGGAGCTAAGTCGGCTAGGGTTAGTTAACCCTACCTATCTTTTATTCACGATTATAGAATTCATTTTATAAATTCTATATTACTGTGATAAATAATTTTATGTATATTTTTACTTCAAGTGATTCAAAATAAAATTCTGCTTGAAAGGTAAATAATTATCTTTACTTTTCCACGACTGCACCTCTTTTCAACAATCAAACACACAAAAAAAATTATAATCTTTAATATATATATATATTGGGTTGGAGCGAAAGAAATGACCGATTTTGATAATGCAAATTTCAAGCTTTGATTATTGCATAAAATTATATTTTCAAGTCATATATCATTTTATGAAGCACGTTTTGCGCACTGTCATTATATCTACTGCGTCAAAAATACTTTCAAAGTGCAGAAAGCTTGAATTATTAGCTGTATTGAACGAGGGTATGAATTTTCAGGATTCGGTGTGTAGTCTGGAACTACTGGTACTGGTATATTAAAATAAATAATAAAATTATAAAATTTTTAAAATTACAAAATATTTTCTCACAATGAGTTTGTTTTTATTACAAAACGCGAGTTTTCAAGCGATAATCGCTCTTCAACGGGCTTAATAAAACATCGACTATATCTTACAAGAAATATATATATTTTTGTAAATATTTCTTGTTAGATATAATAGATGTTTTATTAAACCCGTTTAAGAGCGATTATCGCTTGAAAGCTAGCGTTTTGTAATAAAAAGAAACTCATTGTGAGAAAATATTTTGTAATTTTAAAACTTTTTTCACAATTTTATCATGAATAAAAATAAAAATTTGTCCATTGCCGACCACCCCAATATTGAATTTTGTGATTTTGTAAGATATTAATTACCTTTATAAAGATGCAATATTTATTCATCATTCATAATAAGATTGTTGTAAAATATATATGTAATTTATAATGCTTCTATATGTTTTTATATAGATCAATATTATATAGAAATAGCCTTTATTCAATTCTATATAAAAAAGCTTAAGGCTTCATTCAAACGATATATATATAAATTTATAGAATAAGAAAAACCTTTATTTTTTTTTTATTTTTAAGGTGAAACTCTTTTCCTCTAATATAGATTTTTAGGGTTCAAATACTTGTCCAGAAAACAACAACAAAACCAATTACGGTAACGACCTTGATATATATATATATATGTTATGAATATTTTGTTTTGTTGTTGAAAAAGATAGGGAATTGAAGTTGCAGTCGTGAAAAAAGATAGTTTTTACCCCTCAAGTACTTCCCATTTTCAATTTCTTGAAAAGAATTACACACATTAATTATTTTTCACAGTAATATAGAATTTATAAAACGAATCCCCTATATTCGTGAATTAAAAAAGGTAGGTTAACTATACATATTTACAACATATTCAAAGTGTTATGTTCTTAATCTAGGGTCAAAAAATAAAAGAATAGTCAATGAATGAAAATAAAATATATGTTTTAATTGTTGGAATATTACAGAGTAACAATGGCTATAGATGAGACTGAGTTTGAAAAGGAACTTGTATGTATATAATGTTTTAGTATTGTTTTTTGTTTTCATGTAGACATATATACCAAGATTTGTTTCATATAATTACTATTAATAATAAATAATATGCAATGTTAAATTGGTTACGGATTCTTCATTCTAATTTACTTTAATTAAATAACATTAAAAAATAAAATATTTGCATTTTAGATTATATAATATATATATACTTCAATAAAAATAATTATTTAAAAAAATAATTTGCAAAAGGACAATTTAAAAAATTGCATTTAAGTATATTGATCTACATATTTTAAAATTGGCTTCGATTCCAAATAAGACTTTTATACTACAATAAGTTGAATTTATATGAAAATAGGGTGCAGGAGAGTGTTTCAGAAATAAAATCCAAACCATTTAACCTTACGTTAATAAATCAATTAACACATTGAACTATCAAAAGATATAATCAAACACCAAACAAGATGGCGGTAGAGGCATCCAATAAATTACAAGCGAGAATAAATCTGATCTCTCAACATGGCAATTAGATTAGCAAGTGATGAACACCCATCCTTCCACAACGTTTTTTTTCTCCAATCTCGCCCCACTTTTTTATTTATTCTTTTTTTATAAACTACTCGGGGGGGTAGCCGCAGGGGGAAATTGCAGTCGGTGCCATTTTTATTTTTAATGCTCTCGCTGTGTAGATTTATAATTCAGGAGCCATCAATCTCGAGCAGTAGCGGTTGTGATGGATGATGATTTTGGGTATATCAGCACTGAGAGTGAGCACGTTTTTATATCATTATTTATTTCTATAAAATAACATTCAGTTATAGAAAAGATAATATACACTATATCTCACATTGCCTGTTCTATAAACTGAACTATAACTCTATGATTAATCTTAAATCTTATTATGATTTTTTACCTTATCAATTGATTTAAATCTGGATATTAATCAAATAAATGCTACAGGTTTCTGGATATGTGTTTTATCTTTATTAAATGTAATTTCGAGGTTTCGGGAATCTCTGCCCTTTTACAGAGGAGGAAATAAAAATAAACATGTAAAAAAAAAATTGTCAATCCTATCTCACCAAACACAATGTTATCTTTAACCTCCGCTTTACGATATCCCCATCAAATCTCAATTGCTTATATAATTGTTTAAAGTGATTGTGTGAACTTGGCCTACATTAATTTGTAATCAGAGCTCTACTTTGATATCTTCTTTTTTATATAATTACGCAAATTAAGCCAAAATAAATCATATATTTATTCGCATTCTTGGATAAGCAATTATGTATAACAAATTGAAACATGAAGAAGCGAGTGTTTCTTTTACAAATAAATTTCTACTGTCCTTACTGCGATGAAAAAATATTGGGTAGGCTTGGCTCATCAGTGGTGAACCCTCGTAGCGGTTTCACCAATTTAATCTACCAGACCGCTTCTTTAGAGCTCTAATACTGTATTGGATCATTCTGCTTATATATGCAACACTGAATGGTGGAATCTTACAAATGGTATTTGAGAAAACTATGCACATAAGTTTTAGGACAGTAGAATTACATATAAATATTTGCATCAAGTAATGTTCTTCCGCAAACAATTAGGACAAGTTAGGCATAATTTAATACAAAGCAATAACGCGACATCTATATATAACAAATGGAACATTATGACGCGAATGTTTCTTTCACACATATTACGTTCATAGTTTCCTTAAATACTCCTACCTCGAATGACTTTGAGATGAAGAGTAAAGCCAGTTCAATTTCTATTTCACTACCTATGTAAATAACACAAGATGATTATTACCTTACCCAATTGGGTGAATCTGTATGGGGCAAGTCCCTAATAAAGGCTAATGTGTGAAACAATCCTACCTTGCACATCAATAAATAAATACAGACAGTATAAAATGAATTAATACAATGGTAGGACAATCTAAGGGATTAAACTGGCGAAACCGCTGGGAGGGTTCTTCATATTGATGAGCCTGGTCTTCCCAAATTATAATTTTAATCATTACAGTATGTGGTTTATAAAAATAGTGTTTAATTATATAAAGTAGCGTTAAAATTTGTGATATATTTATACCGTTTTGATAATAGTGCAATCCATAATCTTTAATTAAAAAGACATATATTGGATCAAATTATCATTTATTTTATCAATATTTCAGTTGGCTGAACGCCAACCTCTATCAAGGTATTATAACATATTAAAGTGTGTAAATAACAAACTCAGCGCCACATAATGTCAATAGAATTAAGTTTTAAAAAAATATAAGTAAAAAATATTTTTTTAAAACTTAATTCTATTGACGTTATGTAGCACTGAGTTTGTTGTTGACATACATTAAGATGTTATAAAACCTTGATAAAGGTTGGCGTTCAGCCAACTAAAATATTGGCAAAATAAATGATATTTTGATCCAATATATGCCTTTTTAATTAAAGATTTATGCCGTATTTATATGTAGACCCTTGTAGAACCACAAATAGAAGCAATATTATCTTTCCATTTTGTATAAGAATAGAATATTTTGTAAGCGAAATATTTATTATTTTATAAACTGATTAACCAGATTAATAACTTTGATATTTTATATTTTTTTCTCACATACTGTAAAATTGCCACATTGCCTCTAGTATTTTATAAATTTTAATTTGTTCTTGTACCATAAATAAATTTTGCCCTGTCATACTCAAGTTACAAACTAAATAGGCATATCCTGATCACTAACATGAACGTTTTTTTAGATAGCAGAGCGCCACCTAGTTGAACAGAAATCAACTAAACGTTAATTTAACCTGTTCACTGATATTTGGCCAACCTATTTTCTTGATAAATCAAGAAAAGCCATCCACGAACGCGTTTCGGGCTTTTGGCCCTCGTCAGCTTGGTGCTGGCTGGCTAAATATCAGGGAATCAGGTTAAATCAACGTTTAGTTGATTTCTGTTAAACTAGATGGCGTTGTGTCCATCTAAAAAAACACTCATGTTAGTGATCAGGATATACTTAATTTGTTTTTAACATCATAACCTGACTTTTTAAAATTTTTATAATATTTTCATATACTGAAGTTTTATGATACAATATAATGTGCGGCTTATGATTGTAAAAAGACATTTGAAAATTATTCCGCATGTGTTTCTTTTGAACGAAAAATCGAAATTTATTTTAAGGAGAAATAACGATTATTTCTAACCTTAGAGATGAAGTATGAAAGGATGAATTGTAAAGAGTAATGATAAACGGAAAAATAAAAGTGTCCAATAAGGTCAGAAATAATCGTTATTTCTCCTTAAAATAAATTCCGATTTTTCGTTCAAAAGAAACACATGCGGGATAATTTTCAAATGTCGTTCTACTGAAGTTTATCTTTTCTAAATTTCTACGCAACAATATTATCATGGGATATAATCAGACTGGTAACATTAACTATATATAGAGGAATATCTTAAATACTATCTCGCGGTGGGCGCCACCAATGATGACATGTAAATATTAATGTATATTTATGTATATTTATAAATTTTTAAAAATATATTTTTACCTCTATTCATACATATATTTATCATTATATATTATTTATTCTCATATTTATATATATTCAAATAAAAAGGCATATTTTGAGCCAATATATGTCTTTTTATCTAAAGATTTATTTATGGATTGCTCTATTTCATACACGCACAATATATATATATATGTTATATTAAAATATTTTATTTAGAAATGTTATATTAAGATATTATTTAAAATGTTATATTAAAATATTTTATTTAAAAAAAAAATTATAATTTCATAGATATAAATACTCTGTATAAATCGACCGCCAGAGGTCACGCTTTCCCTATAAAAACTCGTTGTTGTTTCACGTTGGCCGACACAAAACTTTTGTACATTATGTAAATAAGCTTTTCTTTTTTTATTCTTACGCCTTAAGCCAGGCAGTACTTTTGTCAAATTATGTTTTTAAATATCTTATAAGCTCAATTAAAGCAATTTCTAATCTTCACTATTTTTATTATTTTACTTTCAAGATTCTTGCCACGACTGCATCACCAATAACATATAGTACTAAAAAGAACCAGCAAATAACTGCATTACCATAATCCTCAACATGATCCAAAAAACAACAGAAATAATATATTTTTATTTTAAATATAATATATATATATATATATATTCTCTTTTATAACAGTGAATAACACCTCTCTGTAAAGGACAACACCTAATTGCAGAGCTAAAGTATCCTTTAGAGAGAGTTTTCCTCTTACAGGAGAGTTGCGGAATGGTAAAAATGGTAATTTTGGTAACCAAAACTGTCCTTTATAGAGAGGTGTCCTCTAGTATGGGTGTCCTCTCATGGAGGTTTTACTGTATATATTTAATTATATATTTAACCACATATAATCTTAAATGAACGATTTAATAAAGTAGTTTTAATCTAAATCTCTAATCTTTCTATCTGAGAAGTATGTACAACACCAAGTATGAATTTTTAGTATACCTTTGTATCCAGGCAACATAATAAATAGTCTCATGTTTGGGGACAATCGCACACGTGTGTTGACTTAATGCGGTGTCCTCCGAGCGTGTTGAAATAAGGAAGTAGAACAAACAATGGTTTTCAGGTTCTTCATTGGTAGTATTGTTGTGTTATGTGTACTTGTATATAACAATGTTTTAATACACTTGGTTTGCTGCTGTAGACAAACAACAGCAACACGCACCTGACTTGTGAACTGTTAGGAAAATTACATATTTGTAGAAGAAAAAGAATGCTGATAATTACGAAGATCCTCTATTACTTAAAGGTATGGTGGTGGTGCTTATCTCCATGGTTAAATCAATTCCTGAAGTCCAACCCTCTCCAAATTTGCGATGGTAGTTATAGGCCTGGAAAATAGGTCCTCTATTGTCAGTCCTGAGCTTGATATGTTCCGGAGAAGCTTCTGTACTATTGCATTTCAAGCAATTATTGAAGTTTTTTTGTCCATTTTGAAATTTTAAGGTTTTTATATGGCCACTTCTTAGTCTTGTATATCGAAAATTAAGATACTTAAAGGTATTTATAAACAATAAGGAAGGACAAGAGATTAAAGAAATTAAACTAGGTGAAATTATGTACTCACCAGCAGCCTATCAGGAGACTGTCCTATCCAAGAACCGCTAGCCAACTAACCAATCTAACAAAGCTACAATATATAGGCAGATATGCAAATTATTATAGACAATATTACAACCATATGCAAATCACAAGTTTATTATATATCGTAGAAATATCCCAGAATTGCCACTTTCAACATGAAAAAATGCTTGAAAACGATAAACGTTTGTTTGTCTGTCGAAATATCGCGTTTACTTTGGGTTAAATAAACTTTTATAAAGCAATAACGCGCCATCTATATATTATATAAGAAATGAAAGCATTAAAAAGCACGAATGTTTCTTTTAACCATAAAACAAACTTCTACTGTCCTTACTGCGATGAAAAAATAGTTGGAGGGCTTGGAACATCAGTGGTGAACCTTCCCTTCAACCCTTCAGTGTAGCATATATAAGCATAATCGTCCAATACAGTAGTAGATCAGTAATAAGCGATCTGGTAGATTAAATTGGCGAATCCGCTGGGAGGGTTCATCACTGATGAGTCAAGCTCTCCCACTATATTTTTCAACGCAGTAAAGATGGCAGAAATTTGTTTTATGTGCAAAAAAAAAAAAAAACATTCATGCTTTAATCTTTCCATTTCTTAAATAAACTTTTTCAATAAAATCCAAGATACACTTTATTGTTGGCTATATTATTGATTGCGCGCTATATTCCTCTTAATAAATACAAATGATTGTACATACAATAAATAACATCATTATTGCAGAGGTTAGAATTTTTATTAATTCAAGTTTTGAAGACTTCTCATCAGCCTTTTCATAAACATTTATTGTCCTTTAACATTTCGGCGACCCTCTGTCGCCTTTTAAGAAAAAGGTGCCTATAGGTATTAAAAATAAAAGGGCATATCCTGAAGCACTCATATGATAATTTTAGATGGAAGAAGGCCATTTAATGGAACAAACATAAACTAAACGTTGATAATATTACATAATATTTGGCCGATCTATTTCATGATATATCAAGAAAATCCAACCACAAACGCGTCTCGGGTTCTTTGCCCTTGTCAAAGTTGTGCAGACTGTACCTAAATGACTAAATATTTGGTCCGTGAGGTTTCCCGAGAAATAGGTATGTGACAACGCGCGTTCCTATCTTTACTAATAATACCTTCTAGAGTTCTGGATATATAAGTCAAACGACCTACTGTAATATTAGAACGGCCTGGAAGATTAAACTGGCGAGACCGCTAATGATTCAGGCCTTCCCAATATTTTAACATCACAGTTAGGGCAACGGTAGACGAGTGATCTGAATTGTTGGTTTTTGACCGCCACGACCCGGGATTCAACCCCACATTGGACACTTTTTTTTCTAATTGAAAAAAAAAATATTCAATGACCCCCGATTCTTGCAAAAGTCCAACACAACCAGCGAATGCAAATAACTAAACAGAGCTCTGGCACACTTGAAAGTGTAAACGTCGAACATGCTTTTCACATGTGTAGACATGTGGTGTACTTACAGTAAAATTAGTCGCCAACTTCTACTCACCATGATTATCATGGCCTGTACCACGTGTATATTAGGGATAATAAAAAAAAGATTAAAAGCTATAAAAAGAAAATTGATTAGAAATCCATAAAGAGTAGAGGATACTCCCGAACATGATGTAGAGAGAAAATACCAGTTTTATCATTCAAAAAGTTGATAGCATGGCCATTGTTAAGACAATGGAAGTAATGAAGTAAATGAGTGAGATTTGTTATGTTAGCCAGTAAGGTCTGCAGAACTAGTTTTAATGATTGATATAAAAAGAAACATAATTAACAAAAATTAGTAAAATTTATCAATAGATATCATTTAAATGTATACTTTAATTTGTCTATAATAGATTCAATATGAATAATTCCTGCATAAATAGAAAGTCGGTGGACGAGTCGGTAACCCCTTCGATTCCCGACAGTTATGAACCGGGATTGAATCCCGCGTTAAAATTTTGTTTAATATGTAAATAACCTTCACATATTATTCACTGTTTCAATTATCATGAACTAGGTTGATCTTGCTGAGCGGTACCTATTAATGTGATTTTGAACCGATAATTCCTGCGGAATATTGTGTTGCTTGATGCATTTACTTGCACTTATATGTTTGTACTCTGCAGATCTGTAGCCATTATATCCATAGGTTTTCTGAATACCCTAAAGCTGTGTCTTATAGGGAAATGCAAGGTATATACACTAATGGACAAAACTTAAGGAAGTTGATCTTTCAGAAAATAACTCTGAAATATTTTTGATACACAGTAACCTTTATTAAAGACATACGAGATAACCAAGTGTCGACAAAATTGCCTCTGTCTCATTCTAAAAAAATACGACTGTCGACATCAAAGACTTTCCAATAATATAAATTTGTCCATGAGTGAAAGAAAAATAATGAGAAACAATAGTAGGGTAGTCTGGCGAATAAGTCGGTCAAACAGTTAAGAGGGCTTACCACTGATGAGTCAAGCCTTCTTAGATGATATTTTATATTATCGTAGTATAACCTGAATCAGTGCTGTTTATTATTTATACCATATGAAAGATAACTTCGCCTTTGCCGGTCCCAAGCCCGGATGAAAAAGGAGGAGGGGGAGCAGTAACAAGCTCGCTAAAAAACCTGGGCTCAGCTGGCCCGGCTGATAGTACCCTGTAAGAGCTCCCAATCCAGGGATACAGAATAAGCAGCGTTTGTATTTCATGTTAGAAGCGGCTGCCCATGGCGTCTGTTCCTTATGTCAGAGACAGCCATTTCATATCGGAGCTAAGTCGGCCTGCCACTGAGTAGTGCTCCCAGTCTTAATGACAAAGGCAGACACATTCTACTTCACCCAGTCATGAAGATAAGAAAAATAATTGCTAAAAGATTCAAAATGATGATGTGATTAAACCAAGGAAGTTAATGAAATATAATAAACGATTAAAGAATCACTAACTACTTGTGGTTAGAAAAAACTGGAATCAGATATGGGGAACCGTAATTTGAGATAATAACAACATAATTTCCTGTATTCAAGGTCAGAAGTACTAGAGATTGGTTTAACGACAACCAAACTTCCTTGTTTTCCCAGTCGTTGACAATTTTGGCGACATCTCGCTGTTTGTCAAAATGTCAATTGAAAACATTCATCCACAGTAACTGTCCGACAGATTCTCTGTGGACAAAAATTACCTTCAACCCTGATTTTATAACCATTTTTCTCTATGGATTTTATTTCACAAAAAACTTTGAGGTTTCAGAATGAAATACGTCTATTTATTTATAATGCATTACAAAATTGAAACTCATAAAATACTAGAGAAGCAATGAGGGAAGTTTGCAATTTATGCAACTACACGAAGACGGTAACTGTCCGACAGATTTTCTGTGAACAAAAAGTATCTCCAATCCTGATTTTATAAACAATTTTACTATGAATTTTATTGAACAAAAAACTTTGAGGTTTCAGAATGAAATACGTTAATTTATATATTTATAATGCATTACAAAATTGAAACTTATAAAATACTAGAGAAGCAATGAGAAAGTTTGCAATCTATGCAACTCCACAAAGACAGTAACTGTCCGACAGATTTTCTGTGAACAAAAATTACCTCCAACTCTAATTTTATAAACATTTTTCACTGTGGATTTTATTGCACAAAAACCTTTGAGGTTTCAGAATGAAATACGTCTATTTATTTATAATGCATTACAAAATTGAAACTCATAAAATACTAGAGAATCAATGAGGGAAGTTTGCAATTTATGCAACTACACGAAGACGGTAACTGTCCGACAGATTCTCTGTGAACACAAATTTCCTCCAACCCTGATTTTATAAACAATTTCACTATGAATTTTATTGCACAAAAACTTTGAGGTTTCAGAATGAAAACTATCAATTTATTTATAATGCATTACAAAATTGAAACTTATAAAATAATAGAGAAGCAATGAGGGAAGTTTGCAATCTATGCAACTCCACAAAGACAGTAACTGTCCGACAGATTCTCTGTGAACAAAAATTACCTCCAAACCTGATTTTATAAACAAATTTACTATGAATTTTATTGCACAAAAAAAAAAAACTTTGAGGTTTCAGAATGAAAAGTATCAATTTATTTAATGCATTTAAAAATTAAAACTTATAAAATACCAGAGAGGCAATGAGGGAAGTTGGCAGAGTGTATCCAAATGTACCGTTAAAAATCACTTTATTAGGTACCGCTCAACAAGAGCAACCTAGTTTATGATAATTGAAACAATGAATAATATGTGATGGTTATTCACATATTAAACAAAATGTTAACGTGGGATTCAATCCCAGTTCATGACTGTCGGGAATCGAGGGTGTTACACACTCGTCCAACGACTATGATCCAAATGTAAATATCAGAATTAATTATATGGAAAAATACTACAAAAGTGAAATTGTACTGGGATCAGGTGAATAAATAGCCTTTTTATTAAAATTAATAATGTTCATTGTGAAAATATTTTTGATACAATTTAATTACCACTTCTCCAGTGAATTTAATTGATGATTTTGTTTTTGTATCATTAATAGAAAACGTATCTACATTCTCTAGTGGAAATAGAAAGTTTAACACTCAGAATAAGTTGAAGTAAGACTTGTATTTTTTCTTAAATTGACTTATTGTAGCGGATAGAGAGAATAATCATTTTGAATGCAAAAACGACTAAAAAAATTCAAATTTTCAATCGTTTGTTCTATGTAAAAGCCGTTTCATTCCACCAGTTCCTCTGTGTGTAATACTATCTACTTCTACTAGAGAGGATGTATTTATAATTAGAAAATTCATATTGATGCATTTCTCATAGCACACAATGGTCCGAATTATTTATCTACTTGTCATTTGTTTTAATAAAAAGTATAACGAAATTAATTCCAATCAAAATTTGGCCTAAAATCTTCCCATATTGGAAAAATGACATCTAAAGTGTTTAGATAAATTCTTTTTTTTCAATAATCAGGTTAATTATACGTTAATTATTTGGATTCTTTGTTTTCCTCTTCTCTCTTTTGTTTACATACCATTACGCTCCTAAAATAGTATTTTATATTCAATATTTTCAAATTATCAGATAGAAATTGATATATAGAAATAAATTTATTCTTTTTATTAATTATTTAATTAGCCTTTTGCCAACTCCACGGGTCGCTCTTAAGTCTTTCAAAATGTATTTACAAGGAGCAAGTGAAGTTCCTCAATTTATAAGGTGATACCAAACAGAATTATTTCTTGAAGGGCTTTTTGATCAGACCGGGTAATTTTTCTTATTTCACAATTAATTGATCAACACGATGAATCCGATGTGTCACAAATCATAGAAAATTAATTTTCCATTTTGATTACTGAGAAATAAGAATTGAACTAAACTGACGCACAAAAGGTTGCACTCATGGATAAAACTTAAGGAAGTTTCATATTTTGATGTCATATGTTATAAACCTTTTTTTGTGTGTGTGAAGGAGACAGAGGCAATTTTATGTTCACACTTGGTTATCTCGTGTGTCTTCAATAAAGGTTACTATGTATCAAATATCTTTCAGAGTTATTATCTGAATCCCGGTATACATGCTAAAAGGTACAACTTCCTTAAATTTCGTCCATGAGTGTATTTTTGTCAATTTACAACAATGAATAAAAATGAATAACAAATTACATATTTAAAGTAAAATTGATTGAATCAATTACATAATATTTTTTCTTTAGATATAAATTATCAAAACTATATCTATATACACAGACCTTAATGCAATGATAGGAATTATTAGAAGAGAGGAGCTTGGCTCATCAGTGGTGAGCCCTCTCAGCGATTTCCATCAAAATTTCACTTTCATCTAATATATTTCTATCATCGCATATAAAAACATTAGTGTCAAAATGAATGAAAAAATTAGTCTAAAAACAGCGTTGTTACCGAAACGTCATTTATTTGGATTAGGTTTTCTTATTACTTTATAGTTCTAATCTAGAATTCAAATTGTGCCTTATCATACTCTATAAAAACAAAATGATGAAAATGTGGTTTAAAAAAAAAATACAATATTTTTCTCACGCGCTACTTAAGTGTAAATGTATCAAAAGGGGGTCGGTGGAAGGATGGTCTAAACCGTTGGTTTTCGGCAGATACGACCCGGGTTCGATTCCCGCATTGAGCACTTTTTTCTGATTAAAAAAAAAAGATCCAATGGCCCACGATTCTTGCAAAAGTCCAACCACACCAGCGAGTGCAAGTAACCAAACGGGGCTCTGGCACATTTGTAAGTGCAATATAGAACTGTTTTTCACATGTTCAGACATGTGGTGCACTTACAGTAAAAGCAGTCACCTACTTCTACCCACCATTCTTATCATGGCCTGTACCACGTGTACTAGGGATAAGCAAAAAAAAAAGTATCAAAAAGTTGCGGTAAAAAGGAGACATGTTTAATGTTTTCCCCAAAAGGAAAAAAAAGAGCTCAGACCTCGGCCATAGCTCCAATCTCTGGCAGCCCCATCTATTCCAATTCTCCATCACCTTAGCTCTTTATCCACATTTCCTATACACTTCCTTTGTAACTATCGCACACAGGAGATTTTACCAAATATTCCTATATAAAAAAGTTCCGATTAATCGAAAATTTCTCTATTTTAACGTTTTCTTTTTGTTTTACATTCCCCAGAACAGCTAGGTTTCTATTAAGTGTATCAATAATATCATTGTAGATCTCTAACGAAATACGTGGTGTCTCTGGAGGCCCGCTGGCGATCTTCCATCAAACTCCTGCAACGGTGGCTGAGGCGCCATATTAATTATTGTATATATATAATTATTTTAAAATAATAGTTCAGAGTGTGAATTTTTACATGTTTAATTAAAAAGGCATATATTAGATCAAAATAATCATTTATTTTACCAATATTTCAGTTGGCTGAACGCTAACCCTTTTTATTAATTAATATATACTATTAAAATAAATATATAATATAATTTAAAAAATAAATATTAATATGTTATAATACCTTTGAAAAAGGTTGGCGTTCTGCCAACCGATATATTGGTAAAATAAATGATATTTTGATCTAATATATGCCTTTTTAATTAAAGATTTATTTATGGATTGCTTTATTTTCAATTTTTACATGTATTGATAAAATGTCAATAAAAATTAATGGTAATTGTCAATAATCAATAATAGTATATAGCCTAGATACAATTAAACATTCTAGAAGCAGCTCATCTAAAGAAAGCGATCATCACCCTGAACGTACTTTTAAATGGAGGACTTATAGAAAAAAATACATTATATATAGCACACACGTTTCTCTGTATCTTCATAAAAGGACAAGAAATAAGTAACTTAGAATTACTTTCCTTAGTGGCAGTGAGTCACTGAAACGCAGTAAAAAATAAAAATAAAGGTTCTGTGTGTGTGAAGTGAGTTTTTAATCTTATAAAAATGACTTGATCTGATCTATTCCAACCTCCAATGAACGACCACCTCCAGAAGAGACCAGGTATATCCATATTTTTTTAGCCGTGGTCTTTCATTTGAAGATCTACTGTATACATGAAAGCCTCTTTTTAGTAAAAAAGAAACCTTCCATTAAATAGATTAGGGTCCAATAGAAGCATTTAGACCATTGATTTGAAGGTTGATGGAAATAAGGAACATGTTGTGTTGAATTTTGATAACCGCGACTCGGGATTGAATACTTTCTTTTCCTGCTTCAATGGCACCCGATTCATACTTATATATAACGAATGAAGGCATTACAACGCGAATGTTTCTTTTCACAAATAAATCAAACTTCTACTGTCCTTACTGCGATGATAAAATATTGGGAGGGCTTGGCTCATCAGTGGTAAATTCTCCCAGCGGTTTCACCAATTTAATCTACCAGACCGCTTCTTTAGAGCTCCAATACTGTATTGGATCATTTTGCTTCTATATGCAACACTGAAGAGTGGAATCTTAGAAATGATATTTAAGCAAACTATGGACATAAGCTTTTAGGACATTAAAATTATATTCAAAAATTTTTCATCGCAGTAAGGACCGTAGAAGTTTGATTTATTTGTGAAAAGAAACATTCGCGTCTTTATGTCTTCATTCGTTTTATATAGATGGCACGTTATTGCTTTTCATACTTTTATATATTTATTTTCGAGCATAAAATCTTTTATGTAAATCGGCAATAAAAAGTTTCAATCTCTGAGTCACAACTCCAGGTCTGTTTCGGAAAGAAAGCTTTGTTCCTCAATTTATCGGTATAACAGAATGTATTTATTTCAAGATCTCCCATCAGGTATCGCGCATGAGAACCCTTGGTCTCTCATGGAGGTGGTCTTTTATTGGAGTTTAGGTTATGTCTGGATCAAGTCGTCGTTTTGATTTAACAAAGGTGCAAGCTCTGTGAGGTATTCGTTTATTGAAATGGAACGTTATGGGGAGATACTTCTTGACAGTATATCCAGGAAACAATCTCAATTGTGAGAGGACTTTTATCTACTAAGCAATATATATTATATTGAAATATTATTTTATTTTTAAAATTTTATATTTCTTAGATTCAAATACTCTGTTAAATCGACCGCCAGAGATCGCGCTTCCCCTATAAAAACTCATTGTTGTTGTTTCCCGATGGCCGGCTCAAATCCTTTGTACATTATGTAAATAAGTTTTTATTTTTTTTAGATTCTCACGCCTTAAGCCAGGCATTAATTTTATAAATTTGTTTTTTATATATCCCTTTAGCTCAATTAAAGCAAATACTGATCAAAACTATTTTTTATTATCAAACTTTCAAGATTTTTTTGCCACGACTGCATACCAATACCATTGACCTAATACTAATGTATTCCAAAATATATCAAATCCCAATCTTAAAAATAATTCCAAAATCAACAGAAAAATATCTTTTTTTTTCTATTTATAATATATATATATGTCATAATATATGCTCTTACAGGAATAATAAAGTAAATCTGCAGTCGACCAGAGAGAGAGAGAGACGTAGTCGATAGAAGACAACTAACTTACGACCATTTTGACCACATTCCAAAGGGGGTGAAAAAGGGACCCGCCCGTCAACACCTGGACGGTAGTCGGGGGGTGACCACACAAGCAGTCGTTCAGCGGACAGCGCTCTCGCTACCTCTTTCTCTCTCGGATGGCTTCCAGAATCCTCTTCCAACTCGTCGTGTGATTATTTCTCTCCTCACCACATTTACCACTATATTGTCATATATATATTGTTGGCTTCCGTAGGCGTTTCTTACTGGGAAAAAGAAAGAGAGGATCCAATGAAATAATTTAGTAGTGTTTATTAGAACAAAATCATAATAGTGAACAACAAATATAACAGAGAGTACCGTCGTCTTCCGGGTATTCCTTCTACTGGGGAGCTCGGATTCTATATTCTGTGCGTTTATAATCTGTTTATCTGTGGCTCTCTGGTCGGGATGGCGCCTACATTCGGCCATTCCTGGATTTCAATCGTCCTCGATTGAACCTTGCGTTGCAGGAACGTCGTGGGTTGCGTCGGGGGGTATCTTCTACTTCTGGCTCCTCGTCCGGACTTTCTTCTGTAGCTGTAGTCGTTAATTCTATTTTGTTCTCCTACTGTCCTATCACACGGGTCCTTTCGAAAGATCTGGATCAGGTCTCTCAATTCAGGGTCGGAATGCTGAATCATCAAGATTTGTTCTTCCTGTGTGATCGTGAGGCACACTTCAAGGTTTTTCTCCACGATTTCCTCCATCGTGTCTCTAGGGTCGTCGACTGGAGCTCTACTCATTCCGTCTACGTGGGCCATCTTCTCCCCTGGTTTATGTCGAATTTCGAAATCGTATTCCTGAATCAGATTGTACCATCGCGCTATCTGAGGATTTGTAGTCTTCTTCGCGTTCATGTAGACCAGTGCTTGGCAATCTGTAACCACTGTAAACTTGATTCCTACGAGGAACTGACGTAGTCGATCCAAGGTCCACACTATCGCCATCAGCTCCAATTTGCTTGAGTGGTACATCTTCTCGGCCTCTGTTGTCTTCTTGCTCACACAGTAGACCAAGCGCCATTTGCAGTCTTCGTCCATCTGTAGCACCATTCCTGCTAATCCCTCAGCACTCGCATCGCAATGTACTTCTGTCTTGAGTTCAGGGTTGTAATGAGCTAGTACCGGATATTCGACCAGATCCTTTCGTAGTCCTCCAAATGACCTTCGCTGTTCTTCCTTCCATTCAAATTGTGAACCTTTCTTCGTAAGTCTGCTTAGCGGTTCTGCTTTCCTCGCGAAGTCCTTTACAAATCGTCTGAAGAAGTTCGTCAGTCCCAGAAAGCGTCGTATGTCGTGGACATTCTTGGGTTCTGGAAATTCTTCTATCGCCTTGATCTTTCTTGGGCCTGGCTTAAGTCCGCCTGTACTGATGACATACCCTAAGAACTCAACTTCCCTCCTTCCGAACTCACATTTGGAGGGTTTCAGTGTCAACTTCGCTGATCTTATTCTTTCGAGGACTTCCTTCAACCTTTCGATCATCTCCCGCCAATCCTTTGCTGGGATAATCACGTCGTCGAGATAGCAGAATGCCTTCTTGTTCAGCAGCGGACCTAGGACAGTGTGCATCAGTCTTTGGAATTCAGCTGGTGCGTTGGCGAGTCCAAAAATCATCCTTTCGAATTGACCTGTATCATCTGGGGTGATGAATGCTGTCTTTAATTTTGCCTTATCGGTCAGTGGTATCTGCAGATATCCATGCGCCAGATCCAGAGTGGTGAAGAATTTCGCATTCCTTAGGCCTTCCAGAAGGTCGTCTATCCTTGGTAATGGGAACTTGTCCTTAACTGTTTGAATGTTGAGTCTCCTATAATCTACCACCAGACGATGATCTCCAGTTTTCTTCCTCACAAGTAGGACGGGACTAGCGTAGGGTGATCTAGTTTCCGTGACTATTCCATTGTCCTTCCACTCTCTGACAATCTCCCTGATTGCTTCGCGTTCACTTGCAGTCGTCTTATACGGTCTCAGACAGACTGGCTTGCTTCCATCAACCTCCTTAATGTCCATCTTGGTGACATCGGTGCACCCTAATTCCTCCATGCCAAGAGCGAAACAGTCTCTATACTCGTTTACTACATCTAGGATTTCTTGTCTCTCTTTCGAAGTCAGAGAATGATTGACGTTGATGTCCTCAGGCAGTATGGGGCGCTTACGTTTCATTTGGTCTTGTCCTTCCCTCTTCTCTTCATTTTTAGTCTGAAACGAATCCTCTGCGACGTCCAGGTTAACAACAATATCATCAAGGTTCAGTAGTTCAACTCGCCCTACACATTGGTTCTTCCTTACTCTCAACTTGCCCTTGCCAGCTGAGATGATGGGTACGGTCGTCTTTCCGTCGACCACTTCCAATAGGGAATCGACACAGGCGTCATCTACTCCTGTGAACAATACATATCCGTCCTTTACCTCGTCTGTGATTGCACTTGTAAAGTTAATGGAGTCGCTCTCCAACTGAACAGTTTCGGTTGCTCTCAGTTCGATGCGACGCGACTTGATTTCTTCTTGCAGATTAGCAAACGGAAATTCGGATGAATAGCCAATATGCAAGTTTTTACCAATTCTGGCGAAGGATACGTAGGGCAGATCTGTCCATGTTCTTCCAATTAATAGGTCATAGGGTTGGGCATCATCGTTGACAATGAATACAGTGATTTCCCTTCCGACGATGCCATCAATCTCCAGGTCGACTGTCGTCTTCCCAACGGTCCTGGCAGCTGGTGCAGTCTGGTTACCGATGCCGTACAGACTAGTCGAGTCTGGTTCGATGTCGACGCTGATCCTCCTTGCGACCGATTCTCTCATTAGACAACTGCTGCTCCCGGTGTCTATCATTGCCTTCACGGTTTCCTTGTTGTCGATCTTGACATCCTTCAAATATACATCTGGCGGGACAGTCTCCAGTCCTTCGACTTCCAAGTTGGCTACTTTTTGTCCTTCTTTGGGTCTTGTGCAATTCCTTTCCTTGTGTCCCGTTTGACCGCATCCTCGGCATGTCAACGTAGTCCTGGGTGCTGGGCAGTCTCTGGCAATGTGTCCAAACTGATTGCAGTTGAAGCACTTCGGTTCTCCCTTGTCGTTTCTGATTGCACGGTTGACCATTCTCCTCAAGGTGTTAGGGTACGTTTCACTGATTTCGTTCCTTGCAGCGTCTTGACCCGAAACATTCGTTCCTTGTTTAGTTTCTTTAACTTCGCTTTGGTTGGGGAATCTCGCAGATTTCTGCTGAAACGACGGTGGTATGAGGTGTTTCGCATTCCAATGCGGAGGTCCCATCTCGGTGCGAACATTTTCGTACTCGTCCAGTTTATCCGCCAACTCATCTGGGTTGTTTAACTTGGTCCAATCGTCAATGAGATGATTACGCAGCACATTTGGAACTTTTTTCTTTAGTTGGTTAGTGACGGACAAATCCTTTAGGGCGTCGAAATTTTCCACGTTCATTCCTTCGATCCATTCGTTGAAATATCCTCGCAATTCGAAAGCGAAGTCTCTCCAGGAACCCTTTTGAGATCTCTCGTGCTTCTCGAATTTTTGTCTGAATTGTTCGGGGCTCAACTTGTACCGTTTTAGGAGCAACCTTTTCACGAACCTATAATCGCCGCTTTGTTCTTCTGTTTCCCGAGCGATTAATTGAGTCATTTCGTAAGGTAGCAATCCTAGGAGGCTGAACGCCCATTGGTCTTCATCCAATCCTAGTCGCTTTGCCTGTCTTTCGAAAAGAATTAGGTAAAAACTCAAATCATTGTCCTTCGACTCGTACTTGGGCATCAGTTTACGTATCTCGTAATGTGCGTCATTGCTGGTACTTCGAGACGTATCGTTGTTTCCGCGTGTAGTCTGGATGCGCAGCTTCTCAAGCTCGAATTCCATTACCATTTGTTCTTTTCGTTCGATTCGTTCCCGATCCTCGATTCGTTCCCGTTCTATACGTTCTGCTTGCTCTGTTTGTGCTGTTTGTTCCATTCGCTCCCGTTCTGCTCGTTCTGTTTGTTCCCGTTCCTCGATCAGAGTCTCCAACAGTTGCTTTGCGAATTCTTCTTCGTAAGATTGACTATTCAGGATAAGGCGTTTTAAGTCGACGATCCTGCTCTCTGGCGGTACTACCTCGCCGAGTTCATACGCCAACTTGCTCAAATCGCATTTCCTTACTTTCGCTAAGTAAGTCATGTTTTTCAAAAGGAAAAATAAACAAGGCAAAGTTTTTTTTTTTAAATAAACAAATAAAACTGACTAAGCCAGATACGTACTGTTTCAATTATTTCTTTAAACGAAATCAACTTTTCTTTGGTAATTTTGAGACAATACTTTTTTTTTTTTCTTTTTACCGCGATACTTTGCGATAATACTCTTTATTTGTTTCTTCAATTTACTTTAAAAATACTTTCTTTAGAATACTTTACTTTACTTTAAAATACTTTCTTTAGAATACTGTACTTTACTTTAAAATACTTCACTTTACTTTAAAATACTTTCTTTAAAATACTTCACTTTACTTTAAAATGCTTTCTTTAAAATACTTTCTTTAAAATACTTCACTTTAAAATACTTCACTTTACTTTAAAATGCTTACTTTAAAATACTTCACTTTACTTTAAAATACTTTATTTAAAATACTTCACTTTAAAATACTTCGCTTTACTTTAAAATGCTTACTTTAAAATACTTCACTTTACTTTAAAATGCTTACTTTAAAATACTTTCTTATCGAGATGATTTTGCAATAATATTTTACCGAGGTGACTTGTAATAATACTTTTAGGAATAGGTAATTAAATTTCGTACATACCATGCAACTCCTCTTACGTTGATCGGTCACCGCGCCACGTCCTTCTCGTTTCCAAATTATTCCAGTGAATCTTCAATTTTCTTCAGGACTATCCCACTTCTGAATTTCTGTTGGCTTCCGTAGGCGTTTCTTACTGGGAAAAAGAAAGAGAGGATCCAATGAAATAATTTAGTAGTGTTTATTAGAACAAAATCATAATAGTGAACAACAAATATAACAGAGAGTACCGTCGTCTTCCGGGTATTCCTTCTACTGGGGAGCTCGGATTCTATATTCTGTGCGTTTATAATCTGTTTATCTGTGGCTCTCTGGTCGGGATGGCGCCTACAATATATATATCGTTTTATCGACTTAAAATCCATCGATAATTGTTAGAAAAAGAAGAATAAAATCACCAAGGATGAGTTTCTCATATTTAATGTTTTACGTTCAAGCTTTCGGGTATTAACGACCCTTGTACAGAAATAAAAACCAAAGAATGAATCTAGATGGATAAACCGGTTATATATACAAACACATATAATATTTACATACTGTTATGTATATGTGTTTGTATATAGCCGGTTGATTCATCTATATTTATTCTTTGGTTTTTATTCATGTAGAAGGGTCGATAATACCCGAGAGCTTGAAACGTAAAACATTAAATATAAGAAACTCATCCTTGGTGATTTTATTTTTATTTTTCTAATATATCGTTTTATACCTCACATAATCTCTCTCTCTATATATATATATATATAAATGAATGAATGTGTGTGTGAGTCCTTTATGCCTGACCAAACCACTCATTGGAACGCCATGAAACTTTGGGAAGTTATTTAGTATAGTACTGGGAAGGTTTCTGAAAAATAATTTCTTGAATATCTTGAATATCCTTAGAGTTATTAGCAGATTTGTAGATTTAACTCGCAAGCAGCGCCACCATTGCGACGATGATAAAAAGAGTTTTTATCTATAAGTTTTATTATCACTAAGTTTATTATCTTAAAGATTATTTATCAAAAGTAAGATTTTCTACCTATTAATTGCGCACAAGTCAAAGTTAGTTATCGAGTATTTTTCAAGGGACCGGGAAAAAATGTTCACTAGATAAAACGATGAATGTAGAAAATTAGGAAAGACAAAATTCAGGATGACACGGCAATTTATTTGAGACAAGAATAATGATACAATTCCAAGGCAAGATACTATTCCTTTAACTTCCAATTACCGAGGGAACCAATTAATATTGATTTTATTCAACTTATCGAGTATTTTTCAAGGGACCGGGAAAAAATGTTCACTTTATCGAGAGATTCAAATTTACGAGTTTCAAATTATCAAAATATATCTATTATTTTTTTTTAAAATAAGTTTATAGAGAATTGTTTTAACAAATGTTCGTTAGACAAACCTTTACTCGGGTAAAACCCGGGCGAAGCCGGGTACATCCGCTAGTATATTATAAATAAGAAAGGCATATCCTGACCACGAGAACATGTGCTTTTTAGATGGCAGAGCGCCATCTGGTGGAATAGGAAACAACTAAACATTGATTTAACCTGTTCCCTGATATTTGGTCAACCCATTTTCTTGATAAATCAAGAAAAGCCATCCACGGACGCGTTTCGGGTTGTTGGCCCTCGTCAGTGTGGAGCAGGTTGTACCACTGCGACCAAAAATGTTTTGGTTCCAGAGGCTTCTTGAGAAACCATGAAATGGGTATTTAAGGCCAAACTTGCGTAAATACGCTTTACATGTGAAAAAACAACAGAAAAAATAAAAAGTCAGGTATTGATAGTAAAAACAAAGAAGGCATATCCTGACCATATGCCTTCTTTGTTTTTACTATCAATACCTGACTTTTTATTTTTTTCTATTGTTTATTCACATTATATATTATATTATAAAATGGATATATATACGAGTAGGGAACAGAATTGGAAGAAAAACTTTCATGAAACGTATAGACTGCATAATGTTAAAATTTTATTTCAATACGAATTGTATGATTGTAAACAAACAAAATTCGATACAAATTTTGACGCTTCATTTTAAATTAAAATACCTTATACAGTCGAACTTGGATAATTTGAAGTCCAAGGGACCAAAAATATAATTCGAGTTATCCAAAAATTCGAATTAAAAACGGAAATTCTATTTATAGGAAATTCTAGGGACCAAGATAAATATTCAAATTAAAGACGTTTTCGAATTATCCAGGTTCTACTGTATTGAAATAATAGAAAATTTCATAAATATGAAATTTCTCGTTGCCATATAAGATCTATAGAAATAGTGTTTCATTATATATAAAATGTAGAATTTTATATATTAAACATTTGTTAAATAAAACGATGATTCAAAATCACATTAATAGGTACCGCTCAGCAAGAGCAACCTAGTTTATGATAATTGAAACAATGAATAATATGTGAAGGTTATTCACATGTTAAACAAAATTTTAACGCAGGATTCAATCCCGGTTCATGACTGTCGGGAATCGAGGGTGTTACCTACTTGTCCACCGACTTTTCTTTTTAAACGATGATTGTGTGAAGAGGAGTATCTTATACGAATTTTATTAGCAAGCTTTCGGACGTCCTTCTACAGGCTTTACGATGACTAAACAGAAAGAAGTACGAGATGTAGAATACGAGTACAGAAATTTTCTGTATATACAAAATTTACGTTTTCACTTTTCTCTTTCATTTATTTTTACTATATTTTTCTCTCTTCAAATTAAAGATACTTCGGCCAGTAAATCTTTTTATTATCTCGACGTTTCGACAAAAATCTTTTGTCCTCGTCAGGAGCGAACAAAAATTAAAACATTAGGCAAAGCGTTAGAAATCATTCTAAGGTTGCAAGGGCGTTCTCACGCGATATTCGAAATTTTGTACAACATCTAAAGCACGAGTCAAAAAACAAATATTTAACTCACAAAATCTTTACGATATTTTTTCTCGTATGCAAAAGATCTTATCCTATTAATAATCATCTCGTACTTCTTTATATTTAGTCATAGTAAAGCCTGTAGAAGGACGTCTGAAAGCTTGCTAATATAGTTTGTATAAGATACTCCTCTTCAATCATCGTTTTATTTCGCTATTTTAATTCGAAGAGTTTAATTTAGTCGATTAAACATTTGTATTTTGCTTTTTTACCTTCATTTGCCCTGAATCCGTGGTAAATCCATGTATAATAAATTTCCTTTCCTCCAATTTATCCAGACTAATCTATTAGCTTGATTGTCTTTATAATTTTTCCTGTATATAAATATCATATTACCATTAAGGTACTATTACTTTTTTCCTGCATTTATCCTACAAACTCTTTAATGAGTGTCTGGTGCTGGGTTACTATCCTGAAAGCTGGAAACATTCGGTATTAAAAATTATTACGAAACCGCAAAAAGCTGACTACGAAGCAATTAATAGCTATCGCCCAATTTCACTAACATCAAATTTCTCAAAAATATTTGAAACGATCATTAAAAATAAAATACTCAATTATTATAATCATAATAACTTACTGAGCCATAGACAACATGGATTTACGAAAAGAAAATCTACAATAACGGCATTGGACAAAATAACCGAGACCATACTGAAACACAAACAAAACGAATTGGTTGCATTGATTGCCATTGATATAAGTGGTTCATTTGATAATGCGTGGTGGCCTGCCTTAATAAAAAGAATGGACGAAGACCACGTCCCAGCAGTTCTTATAAAAATTATCCAATCATTTTTAAATCGGAGAAGAAAAACAAGTCTCACCTTCTCGAATACAACAATTTCGAAATATTTATCAAAGGGATGTCCTCAAGGCGGACCATTATCACCTTTATTGTGGAATATAGTCCTGAGTGATTTGTTGATCAACTTCGCATCCCCAAATTCTGAAATAATCTGTTATGCGGATGATGTTTCGATTGTTTGCTGGCACAAGACCATAGAAGGGTTAAAAAATGAAACAGAAAGAACTTTAAATTATGTAATACAATGTTGTACAAGAAATAAGCTAAAGCTAAGCCCGGAGAAAACCGGCTTAATACATATGCACGGCAAACAAAATATTCCAATGGGAACTCCAAATTTCATAATAAAACCAGTGGAAGAGGTAAAAATTTTAGGTATAAAATTTTCTAATCACAGAATTAAGTCAAAAATTAACTTCACACCCCACATTAATGATATTCTTTGTAAAATCAACCGTATGAAAAATCTTTTGTTTTCGCTCTGTGGGAAGATGTGGGGATTGGATGCTAAAAAAAGATTAATTTTATATAAAACTCTTTTCAGGCCAATACTAACCTATGGATCTGAAATATGGTATAAATTTATTAATAAAATAAGTAAGCAAAGATTAAACTCTCAGCAATATCAGATTCTTCTTTGGGTAGTGAGAGCCTATAAAACGACCTCATCAAATTGTATTCATAGTTTGGCAAAAATACCTATTCTCACAGATCAAATAGAATCGTTGATAATAAAATACGATTTGGCCAATTTATCAAAAGAAGAAATTAATGTATTCAGACCGCATGCCCCGACTATAATTCATAACTACATAGAATCAAGAATGGCTGAAACAATAGCTAACACTAATGAAACATTCAGAAAATTTTTCCCATTTGGAATTCCTTTTTATTTTCGTCCGAATTTTTATAACTCACAGTTCGTCACGGGTCATGGTAATTTTGGAGAATTTCTGTCAAAAATCGGGGCAACGAATGATCCTAGCTGTTTCTGTGGAAAAGAAAACCAAGACTCAATGCATTTATTGATGGAATGTCCGATATTCCACAGCTACAGAAGTAATCATTTTTATCCCATCGAAGAGGTTTGCGAATTTGTATATAACAAAGACACTTATGTAAAATTCAATAATTTTTGTAAGTTCATTTTGGATTTTCTCTTCTGTTTAGGAAAACCGTAGTTTCAGTTTTAATTGTGTTTTTAACCGGTTATTGTGTTGTATATACTGAATTGTATATAGGTTGCTAAAATAATTTATTTTGGATTTTCTCTTCTGTTTGAGAAAACCATCGTTTCAGTTTTAATTGTGTTTTTAGTCGGTTATTGAGTTGTATATAGGTTGATAAAATAATCCATTTTGGATTTTCTCTTCTGTTTTAGAGTGCCATCGTTTGAGTTTTAATTATGTTTTTAGTCCGGTTATTAAATTGTATATAATGAATTGTATATAATCTACTAAAATGTATTTAGGCGCAAGTATCCCGAGCTGGGATATCGCGTCCGATATGTCAAATAAAAAAAAATCCTACATTTCTGCTTGGAGAATCTGTACAAGAGTAAAAGGTCTTAATAAAGCTTTTTGTTGTTGTTGTGATATTAAACATTGGTGACAATTTTATCCGATAGATGGCGGTAAGAAGATTATCATGATTCTAGATAATTCAATGGTGGTGAGGTAGATCAACTTGGTAAGACTTACATGGGAGGGTTCACCACTGATGAGCCAGGCCTTCCTTTAATTTTCGGTTTAGCTGTTATGGAAATTTCTTTAAGAGAGAATATATAATCAAGTAAAACCTCTCTCTAAAATAAAGCTAGTGGTAGATCTAAAATGTGCTTTAGATACAGGTGTCCACTTATAGAGAGCTGCTAATTTGTAAAAATGGTCTTTTTACTTTGAAAACTGTTCTTTATATGGAGATGTCCGTTAGCGGGAATGTCCTCTCATAGATACTGTACTACTGTACAAGAATAATCTATGATAACACGGTGATAATTTTCAATGTTTACAAATAGACTGTGTGCATGCACTGTAATGCAATGTAAATATTTGTTCAATCTATGCAAAATTTTGAGTTTTAAATAAAGTGAACCGTTTCTGAAGTAACCCATTGATGCATCCTCATGTAGTCTTGCAGAGATATATTATAGTTTTCCCGCAGATTTGAATATTATTTATATTTGAAATTGGCACACAGGGTCACAAAAAAGAGATGCAATGGCTGTTATACCTATATCGTTTCTGGGTTTGTCGTTTGATTTAGCCAAATTTCTCTTCTGTTTTCTTGCACTAACAAGCGTACAGACATCGGTCTAGGTAGCCCACTATCCAATGGTGTGTGCATGCACTTAGGTATGAGAATCACTGAATATGATGATGAAGATGTGTCTACCAAGGTAAATAAATATTCGTGTAGACAGTAGCAAACTTACCTTGTCTCTCCTTTCCTGTCGCGGTAGGACGAGCGGTAGAATCCCACGAGCTGGTCGTTCAGGACCCCAGTGAAGTTGACCGTGATGACGTACCGCTCCCCGGGACTGAGGAACGTTGACAGCGGCAAGATAAGGAAGTCCCTCTCTTCGTCGCGTTTGATGCTGACGACCGAAGGCGATGTTGAGCCTTCAGCCCCTTCGACCTGTGCAAAGTCCACGTCCAGGTGCGCGGCATGCATGGTGATATTAGAGGCCGGTAAATCACGGACCAGTACCGTTACGCTGACCTGTCCTCGGAAGGTAAATTTGTCCATGTAGGGTTGTAGCACAAGACGGTAGTGCTCAGGCACGACATTGGTGGGTAGCATGCTGGCGACAGGCTTTGGAGGTGGGAGAATTGTATCGTTGATTCCGTCGACTCGGGTTGAGCTGCGGCATTGGGCAGCTAGGTAGCCCGCCAGGAGCCCCACAGCTGCTAGACCGACGAGGGCCAACACCGCCAGCAATATCAGACCCCATCGTGGGCACCATACGCCGGCTCGGCGCTCAAACCGTAGCCGCTTATCCGCCGCCGGCTCCATCGCAGACTGGGCTACGCCACCTAGCGCCGCCACCAGTTGAATGGCCAACTTTCTCCCGGGATCAATACCGGCCCTAAATTGGCTGTCAGGGGGAGTTTAGCAAATGACGGAACTTTCCGCATGATCTACCGTGCGTGCCTATCTTCCTACACCATCCGCCGCTTGCCGAGAGTGATTGAAATTTATTCCTACATACGGGAGTTAATTATAGCGATCTTTCACACTCGAGCGAGGCGCGGAAACATGTTCGGGGGGCCAATAATTGCCAATTTAAAAAAGCTTTGATAAGAAATAAGAGAGAGAAATAGATCCTGCCACTCTTATTTTATATTTGACTAGAAGTTACAAATTTGGGTGATAATTCTAAACTTTATTTTTTTTATGTCAAAAATATTTTTCCCCTGTTTTTTTTTTTTTAAGGAAAATATTCCGAGAAAAGAAATAATTTCGAGTAAACTTGAACACAACTAATATTAAAAATGGCAAACATCTTTATTCTCATTTTTAATAAAATCTTTTAGAAATTTTCCTTTTTTTTATTTTTGCACATAGAAAACGATTAATATAATACTTCTTCATAACAAAATAGAATATCAGAATACTTAAAATAATAAAGATTTTATCTAGAACATTTATATAAAGTTAAACAATAGCACAAATAAGATATTGTACTGGGATAAAGTGCATAAATTATGAAAAAGAAAAACGAATCCCCTTATCGTGCAACTCTGTTGCTGATGGTTTGCGCCATCTATCAAAATAAATATACAAAAAGAAGTCGGTGGACGAGTGGGTAACACCCTCGATTCCCGACAGTCATGAACCGGGATTGAATCCCACGTTAACATTTTGTTTAATATGTGAATAACCTTCACATATTATTCATTGTTGCAATTATCATAAACTAGGTTGCTCTTGTTGAGCGGTACCTAATAAAGTGATTTTGGAACCGAAAAATAAATATAAACTATTCTCGTTAATTGTTTTTTTTTTTTAAATCAACGAGAATAGTTGATATTTATTCCGATAGATGGCGCAAGCCATCAGCAACTTTCAGTTTCACAATAAGAAGATGTCTTTTTCTTTTTCATTTATATAAAGGTTTTGACGAATTTCACCTTTGTTAAGCACTATGGTAACTAATCAAATGTTTTGTTGGGAAGCCATTTAAAATATCGAAATCGTTTGCTATTTTAGAAACCATTTACACCCAGATGTTAGAATGACGGTCTACAGCTGCTTTGATATTTCATAATATGCAATTATATCCAGTCCTATCTCAACATCACATTTCTCGCTGATTCGCCAAAATCTATTCTTTATTTTAACAATGATATGGCTAAATATTAGTGTACCATCATGCCAATAATTAAATTTATTTGTATTTAATCATTTGTAAGTTAGCAAGAACGATTCCAAATAACCTAATTAAGCTTAGAATATATCATTGAAGCTTTCCTACTATATTCCTAATAAGGTAATTACAATAAAACCTCTCTAGAGCGGTCCCTCTTATAAGTGATTCGGTATCCTATTTTAAACTTATTTAACTAATTGTTCCTAATATATAAGTATATAATTATATAATACAATATAATACGGCTTATGATTGTAGAACGACGTTTGACAAATTTTACTGCAAATGTTTCTTTTGAACGAAAAATCGTATTTATAGTCGTATTTCTCCTTAAAATAAAATTACGATTTTTCGTTCAAAAGAAGCATTTGCGGTAAAATTTGTCAAACGTGTTATATAATTATATTATATACTTGTATTAATATACAAGCTTCTCCTAAACGTATCTTTTATTAACCAAGCGACTCATTTATCTGGCCACCAAATCCTTTTCCCATTCAAAATTTACTTGCCGTAAGCAACTTGTACACTTATAATCAATTATTATATTTATTTATTTTTAGAATTATATGACCGAATGACTCGGTTTCGTTCACATTCAGCTCGAGTGAATATTTATTCAACGAAAGTTGTTTTAACCATTTTTTTAATTATGGAGATCATTTAGAAATGTAAATTATTTATAATGCGAACGTTTCTCTTTTTCAAATAAGACAATTTTCTACTGCTCTTACTGCAATGATAAAAATATTGGCAGGGCCTGGATCATCAGTGGTAATACAGTATTAATCAGTTATTCATTGCAGTAAGGGGGTGTTAGAAAATGGTTTTATTTGAAAAAGAAACATTCGCGCTCTGAATAGTTTACATTTTCTAAATATTGTAGCGAAATATTTATTTTTATCAACAGATTATTAATTTAGATATTTATATCTTGAAACTCTATATAGTTCTTTTATTGCTTCTCTTATATTTCATAAATTTTAGTTTGTGCCTTAAATACATTTCTGTGTCATCCAGAAGTTTGCTTTTCCTAATTCTCTATGTGACAATATAGATGGCGCGCTTGATAAATGGATCCTATTATGGTTAACAGTAACAGCACAATAGTAATGAAGAGAAATATTCATATATTTATATCATTATTATTATCATTTATATCTTCAATATATGCAAATCAGTTTGTTATAGGAATAATTTGTATAGACTAGCCTATATGTAAATTTATATATCTTCCATGTGTTAGATTTCATATAATGATTTACACTCGTGGATAAAACTTAAGGAAGTCGAAAGTCTATGATTTCATCGGTGGTCTGTTTTTTTATTAAGGAGACAAGGAGACAGAGGTAATTTTGTTCACACTTGGTTATCTCGTGTGTCTTCAAAAAAGGTCACGGTGTATCAAATATCTTTCAGAGTTATTGTCTGAATCCCGATATACATGCTAAAGTACAACTTCCTTAAATTTTGTACATTAGTGTATGCGCTTTCTCTTGTGTTTGATGGATACATGCTGTCCGGAAAAAGATGACGTTGAAGAATCAAAAAGATTTACATGATCACACCAATATTCAGCCATATCGAATAAAACAGCTGGTCAATAGCTGAACAGAATGGAGAGAGAATGTAGTCGCTGACAGCATAGATCTGTTTTCAACGAAACACTAAAAAAAGCAAAACATCAAAGCAACTAAAGAAGATACACTAATAGACAAAACTTAAGGAAGTGAAAGGTCTTTGGTGTCACTGGTGGACTGTTTTATCGAAGGAGACACAGACAAATTTATTCACAATTGGTTATCTCGTGTGTTTTCAATAAAGATCACTGTGTATCAAATATCTTTCAGAGTTATTGTCTGAATCCTGATATAGATGCTAAAAGGTACAACTTCCTTAAGAATTGTCCATGAGTGTATATTAATTCTCATGGCATTTTTAAATGCTAAACTACCAAATACCTCATACATATAGAAATTTACCATCATATAAAATGTTCTTTTTTTATCTGAGTTTTTAAATTCTCTCTGAATTCTGGCTGTTTACAGATGCTGCTAAAAGTAGGAAAACATGTGTAATTGCAACATGCCGAGGTGTTACAGAAATTGAGAAATATATTTACGAAACCTTTTGCAAGAACAGAATCAAATTGGAAATCCTAAAAACATGACGATATTCAATCAGAAAATATCAATACCATAACCCTAATCACAAATTGAGATAAAATGAAAATTAGATAAACTGATCTTTTACTTTAAAATATGGTTGAAAGCTGTGAAAACTTGAGATATGAAATCTGTTAACAAATTCCATCGTGAAGCTGACACTTAGATATATTAACAATTCACAGGGGCATAGTTTGAAACTACTCTCAAAAACAAATTTTATATAAAAATGTAATTATATAAATGAAATAAAAAATATTATTACTTGTTTAATAATAGGAGACTTCTAAGGCAATAACACGTCACCTATATACACTCATGAACACAATTTAAGGAAGTGAAATTTCTTTAAAGTCACCAGTGGTATATATATTTTTAAGGAGACAGAGGCAATTATGTTCACACTTGGTTATCTCGTGTATCTTCAATAAAGGTCACCATGTATCAAATATCTTTCAGAGTTATTGTTTGAATCCCGATATACATGGTAAAAGGTATAAGTTCCTTAAGTTTTGTCCATGAATGTATTTATAGCAGAACATCCGTCAGTAGAATCTTATCACACATAAAGTTGACGTCTGTTCTATCTATCACTATATCAACTACCAACCTTTGAAACCAAGATTTTTGATACTAAAATGAAGTAATGCAAAGATGGACAACGAATTGACCAGTGAAAAAAAATTAACCAGAGGGGATACCTATATAGATGAATTTGAGACTTCAATTTAGGAAATTTTGGTCGAAATTCTTATAGCCGTTTTTTTTTTTCAGATCCTGAACCAAGGATTCTTCGCTTAAAAGAATAGAATACACTATCTAACTATATATAGTAACTAAATCCATAGTATTTCCACATCAAGTGAAGCTGCTCTTACCTTGCTGGATGGCTATCTCACTCTGGGTCTTCTTCCTTGTCGCAGGGCCCGGCTGTTCCGCTATCTCTAAACCTGCCACACGGCGAAACTAACCGATTGAATTCCTTTCTATGTCACAACAGGATATTTGGTAGATTCTAAGGTATTTAATTGATTATTATATACCTCTCGGTAAAGAATATCTAGCTGTAGAGTCAAAGTGTCCTTCACAGAGAGGTGTCTTCTTACCTGAGAGCATCTAAATGGTCATAATGGTAATTTTGGTGATGAAAACTGTCCTTTGTAGAGAGATGTCTTCTAGCGAGAGTGTTCTCTCTGATGGAGGTTCTTCTAGGTATACGATAATATACGCCTTAATATATTTATCTATATGTGAAAAAATAGTACAAATGTAATATTGTACTGGGATAAGGTGCATAAATTAAGAAAAATGCATCTACTTATCGTGCAACTGAAAGTTGCTGATGGCTTGCGCCATCTATCGGAATAATTAAAAATCAACGAGAATAGTTGATATTTATTCCGATAGATGGCGCAAGCCATTAGCAACCTTCAGTTGCACGATAAGGAGATGCCTTTTTATTAATTTATGCACCTTATCCCAGTACAATATTACATTTGTACTATTTTTTCACATTGTGTAGCGTTCTCACGCAATTCTGGCCTTAACTACCCGTTTCATGATTTTTCAAGATGCCTTAATGACCAATTTTTTTGGTCGTTGAGGTACGTCGTCAGCCCTAGCTAGACAGGAGTCTTAGACGTCCTTTGCTCTCCTGCTCCTGCCATGAACCCCGCCAAGAAGAAGAATGCTCAGAAGCCCATCGTGGACGTCGATGCCCTGGATAGGGAGGACGAAATGGTGCTCGCCCGCCACCTCCAGGTCCTGATCAACGTTGGACATCCCGCCCTCAAGCCCCTGCACGAAGACGTGATTGAGTACATCGCAGCGCGGAACAAGCAGATTAAGGCCTTTTGCGCTGAAGTGGAGAGCCTCACTGCCACGCTCAGTGCCTTCGCGGAGCTGGACGTCATCACTCCAACTGCCAATCAAAGCACTCAAACCAGCCCAGCTCCTTCCTGCATGGAGGCCTGTTCCCAAACCGACCCAATCAAGCCCGCCGCCCCTGTTCCTGCCGCTCCCCCAACTAAGAAGCCTGCCCCCATCGTGCCCGCTCCTGCTCCCTCCAAGAGGAAGCAGCCTGAGGCTCCCAACCCTCCCGCGAAGAGGACCAACCTGAGGGGTCCCGAAAAACCTGCGCCTTCCCGTCTCTCCAAGCCTGCGGCCGCCCAAGTGGTCCTCCACGGGGAAAAATCGGCGGCACACACAGTGGTCATCTCTGATGACCCACAGGCCGACCCAAGAGCAATGCTCAAAGCTGTCCGCGCTGCCCACACTCTACCCCAAGGCGTTTGGGCCTCCCTGCGAACCAAAGGGAAGCTTGTCCTCCCTTCAGCAACCCCGATACCATCCCAGCTGTCACCAACTCCCTGGCCAACAAGCTGGATGGCATGAAGGTCCGCCAACAGAAGGTGATCCTGCCTCGCATCTGCCTCTTCAAAGTGGATGAGGATACATCCAACTCCACCATTGAAGAGACGCTGCTGGGAACTCCTGCTGTCAGCCAACTCCCTGGGGACAAGGTGGTGCGCGTGGCGCACCGTTCCGCACCCAGAAACGGGACCTGCACCGCCTTCATCGAGGTGGACCTCAACACCTTCAGAGCTCTGGGCAATCGCGGAAGGATCGTGGTGGATGGTGTGATCCTCAACTTCGAGGAGTCCATCCGCGCACGAATCTGCTTCCGCTGTTGTGGCTTCGGCCACAACTCTGCCCAATGCACCAGAGATCCCAAGTGCTTCCACTGCGGTGAAGGCGACCATGAAGGCCGTGCCTGCCCCTCCGCTGCCGACCGGCGCACTTCCAAGTGCGCCAACTGCTGTGCCAAGGGCCTCTCAGACAAGCACGAGGCGAGAGCCTCAAGCTGCCCCACCTTGAAGCTTAGAGCCCTCAGGTTCTAGGCTTCCAGGACCTCCTGCCTCCTCAACCGGCCTCCATCCTGGCTTCTCACCCATCAAGGCGCTATTTCCCTGACCTCTCCAGCTTTCTCCCCCCCTGCGATGACACCTCCACTGCCAGATCCTAGGATCCCTTGCCACCAGCTCGCGTTCTGCAGCCATAGTAGGGCTAGAAGACCTTATTTGTAGGCTAATTAGCCCGGATTCTCAACTATCATCATCATCATCGTTGAGGTACAGCTTGCACCACGCTGATGAGGGCCAACAGCCCGAAACGCGTCCGTGGTTAGCTTTTCTTGATTAATCAAGAATGGGTATTTGGCCAATTCTGGAATAATTAAAAATCAACGAGAATAGTTGATATTTATTCCGATAGATGGCGCAAGCCATCAGCAACTTTCAGTTGCACGATAAGTAGATGCCTTTTTCTTATATTTATCTATATATTCAAATGGTGTTTCCATTTTATTCGTTAACTGATTGGCTCTCTAGTATCACGTGATCTCATTCAGAAAATCAAAGCTAAGTTCACGAGTCAATCAGCGGGTAGTGTTTGTTTTCGCTCAGTAGTTGCATCGAACAATACGAGTGTTTATATATATATATATATAAATCAACACAATGAATTTATATATATATATACAATTTAAATCCTTTTATTTTATATATATACAAAAATCAACAAAATGAATTGGTTAAGCAAATTATTGGAAGATTTACGTATGTTGAAAGCAGGTTATAACATCTGAGTGTATTATAAGGTAATATAGGTAAATGATTAGAATTACAGAGCATTAGCGAATACGCATGCTGAGTAGTGAGCTCTAATTGGCTATATTTAGCGCTTATATAAAGAGCTGTAAAGTGCAGTGTGCAAATAGTGTATTCTTCCAGTGGGCTCATTAATGATTACTTTGCGCCTCAGCGAGGGCAAATATGTCCCATTTGAGCAAGTGATAGTTTGAAAGGAAGCGAATGATCGGCCTTCGTGAAATGGGTTCCTCTTATTGTGACATTGGAGCCAGTACGAGACGTACAGTGATTGATGGGGTGAAGAGGTGTCTTCAAGACAACAGGTTATGTCGTAACGGGGATTGGACAACGATAGATTACGTCATCCCTAGATGACAGATACCTCATCAACATGGTAGTGATGGAATGTACAGCTTCATCTCGAACGTTGGCTCAATGTTAGAACACAGGTGTGCCATTGTCTCCTTCCACAGTTCGTTGGCGTTTGTTGCAAAACGGACTTCGGGCGAACATTCCTTTGTGCAGGATTCCACTGACCCAAATCCAAAGGCGGCTACGGCTACAATGCCTCATCAATACAGAGTGGCAATAAGTCGCTTTTACTGATGAGTCTCGCTTTAATGTGAACTACAGCGGTGACCGAGTTGACGTCATAGGGGGGAATGCCGCATTCCAGAGTATAGTATGCAGTATCAGGGTGGACAGAGGCCATGGTATGAAGTACCATTGGTTAGCATGGTCGATCTTGACAACTTCGAAATATGCGTATTCTCGCGATTCAAGAAGGCGCCTCCTTGTCTGAAGGAGGACTCTTTCTAGAAGGAGGAGCCTCCCTGACAGAAGAGAACCAAAATATGGATATATTATCATTTTTAAAATACACTTATGGAGAAAAATTGAGGGAGTTGTACCTTTTAGAATGTATATTGGGGTTCAGACAATAACTCTGAAATATATTTAATACACAGTGATCTTTATTGAAGACAAACGAGATAACTAAGTGTGAACAAAACTGTCTCTGTCTCCTCCATAAAATGAATGAGCCAACTAGATCAAGGCAACATCTTACAACCAGACTATGGCAATAGCGATAGAATTCATGGAACCTGTTTTTAAGGAAGCAAAAACCAGTCTTAGGGCTGAATTATCCAAATAAAGTATTCTTAAAAACATATCTATGCTCTCACTATGTACCATCCACTCGTTATGTACTTTCTAAAAGCTTCCAATATAAACTCATGGATAAAACTTAAGGAAGTGAAAAATATTTTATATCGCCGGTCGTCTTTATCGCGAGACAGAGGCAAATTTGTTCACACTTGGTTATATCGTGTGTCTTCAATAAAGGTCACTGTGTATCAAATATATTTCAAAGTTATTGTCTAAATCCTGATATACATCCTAAAAGGTAGAATTTCCTCAAATTTTGTCTATGTGTGCATTTTCTATACGCGGTTCAATCAAGCCAAAAACAATAGAAATATAAATTCAACTAGAAAATCCAACTGGAAGGTTAAACTCTAGCCAGGTTCTCTTCTCTATTAATACAAAGCAATAACGCGCCATCTATGTATAACAAATGAAAACATTGAGACGCGAGTCTTTCTTTCACAAATAAATCAAACTTCTACTCTCCTTACTTCGATGGAAAAATATTGGAAGGGCTTTGCTCATAATGGTGAACCCTTCCAGCTGTTTCTCCAAATCAATCTACCAGACCGGTTCTCAAGAGCTCTAATACTGTATTGGATCATTCTGCTTATATATGCTACACTGAAGAGTGTCTTTATATCTGTCTGAAGTATCTCTTATTTTAAATAACTATGAATATCGGCAAGGTGACCCTAACTTAAAAATATATAGGTTTTTGTTCTATTTTTATTTCATATTGAAATAATAATCAATTTTTCAAAAAACTATCCATCAGTTTTGAAAATTTAGCGAAGTTTTCAAATAGCGAGGCTATTCTTAGTTTCCTCTGTGTGCTGTTTGAGCTAGTAATCCCTGAAGAATGTTCTATGGATTCAGAAAAGGATGACGTGAGTACATAGCAGCTGTGATTTAACGACCTTGGTTTGATATCCGCGACAGATGCTCTGTAGATGTTTGGATGATGTCAGGGACAGATGCATGACTTCCTGTGTCCTTCAAGATAGTCAATTTGGAACAGAAAGGACAGGATTGGAAGTCCAACCATGTTACATCACCAACTACTAACTCTGTATAACCCAGACACCTGGAGCGTAGTCAAATCGCCAGGGATTTCTCGATATTCTGAGTGACAAATGCTATTTGACTCATATCTGTGTGTGAACACCAATAGACAACATTAAGCAAATATAAGAAATGTATTCCTGTAGAAGGGTCGTTAATACCCGAAAGCTTGAAACGTAAACATTAAATATAAGATACTCATCCTTGGTGATTTTCTTTTTCATCAAATATAATAAATGAAAATTTTCATCACGAATGTTTCTTTTAGATACAGGACAAACTTCTACTGTCCTCACTGCGATGAAAACAAATATTGGGAGGGCATGGCTTATCCATGGTGAATCCTCCTAGCGGTTTCACCAATTTAATCCACCAGACTGCTTCTTAGAGCTCTAATGGGTTCACCACTAATGAGCCAAAAGCCCTCCCAATATTTGTTCATCATAGTAAGGATGGTAGAAGTTTTTTTTTGTGTGTAAAAGAAAGGTTCGTGCTTAAATTACATCATTTCCTATACATAGATAGAGCGGTGTTGTTTTATATAAATTAAGCAAATAATACAGAGCGCCTTCTAGGTTGCGACTGGGAATATTCGACGATGGAACTGAAGATGAGAAACACCATCACCAAGAATAAACCTTCAAGTAAAGACGCACTACACTCTTGGACAAAACTTAGGGAAGTGAAAAATATTTTTTGTCGATGTCGTCTTTTTTTTTTTTTTGAAGGAGACGGGCAATTTTTTCACACCTTGTTATCTCGTGTGTCTTCAATAAAGGCCACTGTGATATCTTTCAGAGTTATTGTCTAAATACCGATATGCATGATAAAAGGTACAACTTCCTTTGTCCATGAGTGTATATGTGATTATGTCCTGTTGACTCTTGTAGAATCCTGTCGACTAAATATGTGATGAGGTCCTGTCTACTCTCGCTATACTGTGTTGACCGAGAGGAACAGTCAGAATGGGTAGTTTTCCAGTACCTCTCTGCACCTTGGAAGACCTTTTACAGTTCTCACAAAGTACAGGCAGTCGTGGTCGAGGCAGAGTGGAAAGCTTGGGAATGTTCACACAAAAAACGAAGACACAGTTGCACTAAGAAAGTTCCGTGAACAGATAAAAGTTGAGCTAGGAGCGAAAGATGGAGATAGAAGAGTTCTTACTGGTCTACATGGTGGATGAGGTGGACCTTGGTGACAACCGACGAGGGCTCGCGCTGATGGTGAAGTAACTGTCAAGTGACTGTATTTTTGGCTTGGACGGAGGCCTTATATATCTTTTCCGAGAAAGGGAGTATTGCATTTCAGCAGATGTGACGAGAGCGTGGATCGTCTGGCGAAATTGGACACTGGCGCCGTGGCAGTTTCCATCTTTAGACATTGTTTTGGGACTTCTAAATCTATCTCGATTTTAGACGTTATGACTTCTATCTCTTGCTTCAGCTCAACTCTTAATCTATTACAGAGTTTTATTTATTTATCCTCAATTTGTACAAAGTACATTACATATGATGATGTAATGACACATGTCAATCATGCGTATAATCATTTACAGATGTTTTTATATTATACAACATGGAAATCTTGTTATAAGTTATATATAATATGGGGTTGTTGGTTTAAATTACCATATATATATATAAGCAGAATCAATATACAATATTGTACCGATAGGCTGGATTTTAAATAGGATAAATCTCTGGAAAAGTTAACCACTCATGAGTCAAGTCTACCTAAATCTTTTTCACTTTCGGTTCACTAATTGTAGAAGTTTTCCCTATATTAAGAAAATATCGTTTAAGAATTATATTACAAACATTAGCATTGTCCCATAGTTTTTTCTCCGCCAAATACCTTTACCAAGAATTAATCCTCAAAGACCAGATTTAAATAACAATTCATATCGATTGTATCATAAGATCATTTGGGAATAAAAATAATTATTCAAAGCAAAGTTTCTTGTTCTCCAAACAAAAATAGAGGGCAAGAAACGTATCCGTGGATGATGTTTTATCTCCAAAAGATCATATATCACTGTTGAAGTCACGTAGACCACGATGTAATGTGATAAGTGTGATGTGTAGGTGACGTGAGGCTTGGTATCTACTTAGGTGACACCGTCAACATATGAATGTGCAATTTTATGTAGGGTGTTGTTAGGTGAGTGTGATATAAGGCTTGTTAGATGGATGTTCTGAACTAACATCGCCAACATATGAATGCGCAATGTTGTGTAGCGGATTGTTAGGTGAGTGTGATACAAGGCTTGTTAGATGGATGTCCTGAAATAACATCGCCAACATATGAATGTAAAATGTTATGTAGCGGATTGTTAGGAGAGTGTGATACAAGGCTTGTTAGATGGATGTTCTGAACAAACATCGCCAACATATGAATGTGAAATGTTGTGTAGCGGATTGTTAGGAGAGTGTGATACAAGGCTTGTTAGATGGATGTCCTGAACTAACATCGCCAACATATGAATGTGAAATGTTGTGTAGCGGATTGTTAGGAGAGTGTGATACAAAACTTGTTAGATGGATGTCCTGAACTAACATCGCCAACATATGAATGTGAAATGTTGTGTAGCGGATTGTTAGGAGAGTGTGATACAAGACTTGTTAGATGGATGTCCTGAACTAACATCGCCAACATATGAATGTGAAATGTTATGTAGCGGATTGTTAGGAGAGTGTGATACAAGGCTTGTTAGATGGATGTTCTGAACTAACATCGCCAACATATGAATGTGAAATGTTGTGTAGCGGATTGTTAGGAGAGTGTGATACAAGGCTTGTTAGATGGATGTCCTGAACTAACATCGCCAACATATGAATGTGAAATGTCGTGTAGCGGATTGTTAGGTGAGTGTGATACAAGGCTTGTTTGATGGATGTCCTGAACTAACATCGCCAACATATGAATGTGAAATGTTATGTAGCGGATTGTTAGGTAAGTGTGATACAAGGCTTGTTAGATGGATGTCCTGAACTAACATTGCCAACATATGAATGTGCAATGTTATTTTTTGACAATTAAACAATTTTTATTGTCATCTTAGACAATCGGCAAACTCCTAAGAGTTAAGTAGCAATTTACAGTTCAAAGGCGGTGTCCTCACCGAGGGTCGTCTGGACTCAAGCAGGTAATAATTTCCTGAGTGCGGACATACTTTCAAGTACAAAAGGATCTAATTCCCGAGCGCGCCTGATGGCGGTGCTCATGAATCCACCGAGGGTGTACCTATCCCGAGTGGGTAGGCGCTTGATGAGGGGCTCCCTATTCCCGGGGTATAGGATTGCTCTTATGATGTCATCCACGACAACCCGCGATTGGAACCGGTGCTCCAAGTCGAGTTCGAATTCACGATTCAATCCATGTATTAAATCTCTTAGCGCCTCCCAGCGCTTGTCCATCAGAGCTCTATCCATTTGGGTGGATAGTGGAGGCGGAGATGTCGCCATGGCCGGTGTCGTCGTATCCCCATGGGGGACGGGTGGTATTGGCCCAGCGAGCCGAGGCGCAGGCGGTGGGGGTGCACAGCGCTCTTCCTCCGTCATTGGAACGTCCTCCTCCATCTCCGCCGGGGCGGGCAGCGGGGGTGTTCTGAGAGCAGGTGACAGTTGTTTCCCGTGGGAAGTGAGCGGCGCCGGCTCAGATGGTCGAGGCGCAGGCAGTGGAGGTGTAGGCACTGCGGCTGGTGTTGTCCTCAGCTCAGCCTTGACCTGTCCGAGGACTTTGTAGATATTGCTGCCTGCTCCGGGCCTCAGATCCAAGATTTGTTTGATCAGGCCGGCGAGAGCGTCGCCCTGCGGAGGTAACAGGAGGGGTCCATTCCTCTGCGCCTTGGTCCTCGAGGAGAGGAGGTCCAAGACCTCCTCCCGTCCAAGACCAAGGGCGTCCGTCCCAGCAAAGGATACGCTGGGGTGCCTCTCGATGAACGCATCGAGGTCGTTTCTCGTTGCGTTCTTTGCTGATGACGTGGAGGACGCAGAGGTCTCCTCCACGATGGACATCTCCACGTCCGGTGTTGGGGCCGCAGGCCCGAGGGTCTTCTGGGCGGGCAGAGGGTCACGCGGGGCAACGAAGTCCGGCCGAGCGGGAGGCGGCTCTGGATGTTGTGAATTGGCCAGGCGAGGGCCCACGGGACACTCAGGCGCCTGCAGGGACGGAGCAGGGGTCACAGGTGGAGGGGCAGAAGGCGTCTCCTCCGCAGGTGAGGCCGGGGGTGCTGTTGGTGATGGCCGGGGTGCGCCTGCTGGTTGGATCGCAGCTCGGGCCGCGGGCGAGGCGCCGGAGATCTCCAAGGGAGGCGCCGGTGCTGGATGCTGGGACGTTGGCCTCTGAGGCGGTGCAGGGGCGGTCGATGGTGGGACGCCGGCAGGGGAGGCTGGTGGGGCCGAACTGGTGGTGTTAACCCGCCCTGCAAGCAGGGGGCAGTTGGCCCTGCGGTGCCCCTGACCGTGGCATCTGGAACACTTGATGCCGGTAGAGAGATAAGCGGGCCAGGCCTCGCCTTTGATGGTGATGTCGAGGCGGGTGGGGAGCCTCTCGGTTGTCACTCCTTCGTGGAGGACGATGAACGCCTCGCGGCGGCCGTCGGTGTAGGTGTACGGGCCGGCCTTCATCATTTTGGGCGCGATGGATGTGATGCGCCCAAAGGGCCTAAGGGCATTGATGATGGCTGAGTCCTCCACGAAGAAGGGGAGGTTGCTCACCGTTATCCTTTCCGCTCTTTTACGGAAAGGAAACGCCCTTAGGAGAGTGCCCTCAACCTCAAGGCCGTTGTTTATGAGGCGCTCGGCGAGGCCTCTGTTGGCTAGTCCCAGGAGTTCGTGGCCGTTTACCTTGGAGATCTGGATAATTCTGGCGGTTCCTCCAAGCAGCCTGTCCAGCGCCCTCAGGTAGTGGAAGGGCTGTAGCTCGGGGCCGTGTTCCAGGTAGACGCAGTGCTCCTCGGAGGAGGACGCCTGCCGCGCCCTGGCCTCTGTGATATGGGCCCTGGTTGTCGGGATCTCCTGTGCCCGGGGTACCGATCGCGCCGATGATTGCAATCGGCGACTGCTCCTGGCGCCTCCGCTGTTGGAGGATGGTGCAGCGGCTGTAGGCGAATTCGATGATTCGCGGCGCCTCTTTTTGGTCTTCACGACGGTAAAGTCGTTGTCTGTCCCGGGGTTCATGTCTTCATCATAATCTGCCCAGTTTCTAATAGCAAGGGCAGCGCTATTGGATGACAAAGTTGCCGCTGAGCCGGACGTGACGTCGACGCGCGCGGCGGCCAGATTTACATTTCCGCCGTCAGCAGGCGGATTTGCATACTGTTGAGTATTAGAGTTTTCTTTATAGATTTCTCTATAAAATTCGTTTTTCGCCGAATTCTCGCTACCGGTTGGAGGTGGGATGCTGGGCCTTCCAGGCTTTTGTCCAGCAGATCCTGGGAACCTCGGCAATGCCGAATTCGGCATGTTTAGGGATGCATTACAGCTCGCCAGAGGCGAAATGTTGTGTAGCGGATTGTTAGGAGAGTGTGATTCAAGGCTTGTTAGATGGATGTTCTGAACTAACATCGCCAACATATGAATGTGAAATGTTGTGTAGCGGATTGCTAGGAGAGTGTGATACAAGGCTTGTTAGATGGATGTTCTGAACTAACATCGCCAACATATGAATGTGAAATGTTGTGTAGCGGATTGCTAGGAGAGTGTCATACAAGGCTTGTTAGATGGATGTTCTGAACTAACATCGCCAACATATGAATGTGAAATGTTGTGTAGCGGATTGTTAGGAGAGTGTGATACAAGGCTTGTTAGATGGATGTTCTGAACTAACATCGCCAACATATGAATGTGAAATATTGTGTAGCGGATTGTTAGGAGAGTGTGATACAAGGCTTGTTAGATGGATGTTCTGAACTAACATCGCCAACATATGAATGTGAAATATTGTGTAGCGGATTGTTAGGAGAGTGTGATACAAGGCTTGTTAGATGGATGTCCTGAACTAACATCGCCAACATATGAATGTGAAATGTTGTGTAGCGGATTGTTAGGTGAGTGTGATACAAGGCTTGTTAGATGGATTTTTTGAACTAACATCGCCAACATATGAATGTGAAATGTTGTGTAGCGGATTGTTAGGAGAGTGTGATACAAGGCTTGTTAGATGGATGTTCTGAAATAACATCGCCAACATATGAATGTGAAATGTTGTGTAGCGGATTGCTAGGAGAGTGTCATACAAGGCTTGTTAGATGGATGTTCTGAACTAACATCGCCAACATATGAATGTGAAATGTTGTGTAGCGGATTGTTAGGAGAGTGTGATACAAGGCTTGTTAGATGGATGTTCTGAACTAACATCGCCAACATATGAATGTGAAATGTTGTGTAGCGGATTGTTAGGTGAGTGTGATACAAGGCTTGTTAGATGGATGTTTTGAACTAACATCGCCAACATATGAATGTGAAATGTTGTGTAGCGGATTGTTAGGTGAGTGTTATATAAGGCTTGTTAGATGGATGTCCTGAACTAACATCGCCAATATATGAATGTGATATGTTATGTAGCGGATTGTTAGGTGAGTGTGATACAAGGCTTGTTAGATGGATGTCCTGAACTAACATCGCCAACATATGAATGTGCAATGTTGGGTAGCGGGTTGTTAGGTGAGTGGTATACAAGGCTTGTTAGATGGATGTTCTGAACTAACATCGCCAGCATATGAATGTGAAATGTTGGGTAGCGGGTTGTTAGGTGAGTGTGGTATACAAGGCTTGTTAGATGGATGTTCTGAACTAACATCGCCAGCATATGAATGTGAAATGTTGGGTAGCGGGTTGTTAGGTGAGTATGGTATACAAGGCTTGTTAGATGGATGTTCTGAACTTACATCGCCAGCATATGAATGTGAAATGTTGGGTAGCGGGTTGTTAGGTGAGTGTGGTATACAAGGCTTGTTAGATGGATGTTCTGAACTAACATCGCCAGCATATGAATGTGAAATGTTGTGTAGCGGGTTGTTAGGTGATTGACAATGAAAATAAATTTATTGACTGTCAGTCAATGTTAAAACTCAACCAGGAGGGTGAGAAGAAATATTTACATTTAACAGTTGTCAGGAATTAAGGCATCGCCGCCTAAGTCTGGCCATATCGGTGCCAACATCGGGATGGTAGCCCCGAGCCAGTTCTATGGCCGCGCCGAGGAACTCAGCGAGGACCCCCTTCAGCGCAGGTGAAAGTCTCGTCATGAGGGACGCTCTGTCTTCGGTAAATAAAATGGCATCCCTGAGGTCATTACAATCGATCCCTGAATCATATAAGGGCTTTAGGCAGGTTGTGTGCCTCAGTTTTCTAAAGATTTTAATAATTTGGATATCCTCTTGCTCTTGTAGTATCTCCTCCTCGTGGGGTACGGGCGGTGTCGGCCCAGCAGGACGAGGCGCAGGCAGTGGGAGTGTTGAAATCACTGCGGCTGGTGAGGATGCAGAGGTCTCCTCAGTGGTGGTCATGTCGACATCTGGTGTATGGGTTGCAGGCCCGAGGGTCCCCTGCGCAGGCAGAGGGCCACACGGGGCAGTGAAGTCCGGCCGGGCGGGAGGCGTCGGCTCAGTCGCCGCCGAGCGAGGGCTCGCGGGGTGCTCGGGTGCAGGGGCCTCTGGTGGAGGAACAGGAGCCGCCACCTGTACAAATGAGGCCGGAAGCGCTGGTGTAGACGGCCGGGGCGCCGTAGATGGTAGGGATGCAATTCGGGCATCTGGTGGAGCGCCGGAAGGCCCGAGAGCTGGATTGGGAGGCGCCGGCGCAGTAGGCGCGGCCGAAGACCGTCCAGGCAGCCCATGCGCGGTCAATGGTGGGAGGTTGGTGGTAGAGGGCGGTGAAGCCCGTCTGGAGGTGGTGGACTGCCCATGGAGTAAAGGGCAGTTGGCTCTTCTGTGCCCTTGGCATCTAGAGCACCTGATACCGGAGGTCAGGTACATGGGCCAGGCCTCGCCTTTTATTCTTATATCGAGGCGGGCAGGGAGCGACTCGATGTTGATTCCGTCATGTGGGACAATATACGCCTCTCGGCGGCCGTCGGTGTAGACGTATTTACCAGCTTTTAGCTGTTTAGGGACGATGGAGGTTATCCGCCCATAAGGTAGAAGGGCGTCGATGACTGAAGCATCCTTCACAAAGAAGGGGAGGTTGCCAATGGTTATTCTTGCCGCTCTTCTGTAGAAGGGGAAGGTCTTGAGGGACATGCCCTCAACCTCGAGCCCTTCATTGATCAGGCGCTCCGCCAGGGCCTTGTTGGAAAGTCCCAAAAGCAAGTGTCCATTCACTTTCGCGATCTGGACAATGTCACTGGTCCCCCCGACCATTTCATCGATCGCCTTGAGATAATGGTAAGGCTCGAGTTCAGGGCAGTGCTTAAAATAGAGACAATGCTCCTTAGTAGAAGACGTCTGCCGCGCCCTGGCCTCCACGATGTGTGTTCTCGTGGTCTTGATTTCTTGTGCCCGAGGCACCCTTTCCGTCGATGTTCGTTGACGGTGATTGGTTCCAGAGCGTCGGGCGTTGCTGGAATGTGCGGCTGCTTCAGGCGATTCCGCCGAGCCGCGGCGTCTCTTTTTGCCTTTGACGACCGTGAAGCCGTTCTCAGATGCAGGATTCACATCCTCTGAAGAATTTGCCGAAGTTCTTTGGGCTTCGATAACGCCGTTAAAAGGCGACTTAATCGCAAAGTCAGCCGACGTTGCAGAATTTGCATCTTTACCGCCAGCCGGCGAATTTGCATATTTTTTAACTGTTCTTAAATTAATAGAACGTTTGCTCTGCAAATCGAAATTTGCAGATTTCTCTGCACAGGGATGAGCGTCTTGGCCGTGCCTACCAGGCATTTGTTCGGCGTTGAATGGGCTATCCGCCCATACCAATTTCGTCGCATGGATGTTCTGAACTAACATCGCCAGCATATGAATGTGAAATGTTGTGTAGCGGGTTGTTAGGTGAGTATGGTATACAAGGCTTGTTAGATGGATGTTCTGAACTAACATCGCCAGCATATGAATGTGAAATGTTGTGTAGCGGGTTGTTAGGTGAGTATGGTATACAAGGCTTGTTAGATGGATGTTCTGAACTAACATCGCTAACATATGAATGTGAAATGTTGGGTAGCGGATTGTTAGGTGTGGTATACAAGGCTTGTTAGATGGATGTTCTGAACTAACATCGCCAGCATATGAATGTGAAATGTTGTGTAGCGGGTTGTTAGGTGAGTATGGTATACAAGGCTTGTTAGATGGATGTTCTGAACTAACATCGCCAGCATATGAATGTGGAATGTTGTGTAACGGGTTGCTAGGTTAGTGTGGTATACAAGGCTTGTTAGATGGATGTCCTGAACTAACATCGCCAGCATATAAATGTGAAATGTTGTGTAGCGGGTTGTTAGGTGAGTATGGTATACAAGGCTTGTTAGATGGATGTTCTGAACTAACATCGCCAGCATATAAATGTAAAATGTTGTGTAGCGGGTTGTTAGGTGAGTGTGGTATACAAGGCTTATTAGATGGATGTCCTGAACTAACATCGCCAACATATGAATGTGAAATGTTGTGTAGCGGGTTGTTAGGTGAGTATGGTATACAAGGCTTGTTAGATGGATGTTCTGAACTAACATCGCCAACATATGAATGTGAAATGTTGTGTAGCGGGTTGTTAGGTGAGTGTGGTATACAAGGCTTGTTAGGTGGATGTTCTGAACTAACATCGCCAACATATGAATGTGAAAAGTTGTATAGCGGGTTGTTAGGTGAGTGATATACAGTCTTCAATTGACAACGTGCACACGTAAATGTGAAAATATTATTTAGTGTTTTTATGTGAGTGCAACCCAAGGCCTGTTAGATGAATGTTATTAACTGTTATTGTCAACATGTGAATGTGCAAAGTTGTGTAGCGGGTTGTTAGGTCAGTGGTGAGTGTAATACAGACATCGTTGATATCGTCCACACGTAAATGTACAAATATTATTTAGTGTTCTTATATGAGTGTAACACAAAGCCTGTTAGATGAATGTTATGAACTAAGATCGCTAGCATATGAATGTGCAATGTTGTTAGGTGAGTGGTGAGTGGGATACAGTCTCTAATTGACATCGTCCACACGTAAATGTGCAAATATTATTTAGTGTTCTTATGTAAGTGTGACACAATGTCTTTTAGGCGAGTGTTATGAACTGACATGTCAACACGTGAATGTACAATGATGTATAGCGGGTCACGAAAGTTTGACATGAGACCTATTGGATGAATGTTCCTCAACTGACAATGTTCAAAATGTGAATGTGCCAATGTTATGTACCGGATCAATAAGTGAGTGTGAGAGGAACAAATGACATCGGGAATCCCATCTCGAGAATCTCGGAACCTAACAAAAAAGACATCAATCACTCTGCGTGAGTCAGCGGCGCCAAGATAGCTCAGTTTCTCACCGGTTTGAGAAAGTTCTGTAGCATCTGTCTTGTCTTTCTACTGATGCGGTCATTGAGCTTGGAACTCTGTCACCGCGATACATATTATATTCCGAGTAATGAATACTTAATCTATTGAGTTTTGTAGATAATTGGTTGGCTTCTCGAGCATGTTTTCAGTTGAAAGGCGATTGACTGAATATAATTATATGAAAGGGCGTATTAAGGGATTCTGTGATTTTTTTATTTCGCAGATTCAGCTTCGACTTTAAAAAACAATAATTTTCGCATGGTGTTCTGGAACTCTGTCTCTCATCGTAAATAATATTTTACATTTTAACTGAAATGTAATTTTTAGTGGCTTGTTAGTTCTAGAAAAGTATTTTGAAATTCTGTCATCGAAATGTTTGGCACTTTAACTAAATTTATTGGTTCAACGGTCTGAATTTTGGATATCATGTAAACGTACAAGGGTAGATAATAGACGCTGGTAGTTAAAAATAAAATGTTTAATATATACCCTCGAAGTTCTTGAAAAAATACTTCATTGAACCTAGCTAACAAACGGAATTTTTATAAACAAATAATTCTTTCAAACTCTCTTACTGCTAAGATATCTTCAAAGTTTGTTGTTTTTGTCAGAGTTAAATAAATTCATAATGCATTTTTCAAATAAATGATCGGCCAATAGTGTGGTAGGGGAACAACGTTTGGGGTAAATTTGTCAAAATGTCCTAAATGGGCATATATTCCAAACTCAAGATATTTCTAGCAATTGTGCTTCTAGTAGTTATTTGATTTAACCTGATGATAAAACCAGAAATGTATTGTTACAACATGTTGTAATAAATTTCACATTGCCACACATGGCAACAAAACGGCAGATAGTCTTACAGATTTGTGGGAAATTTGAGGGGAAACAATCGTACGATAAGTTTCCAAATGTATTTGTAATATGTTACTGGTTACAAGGCACGCACACACGTGATAGAAAGACAGTTGAATGGTCATGTGAAAGGTTTTATATTGTCGCAAAGTATTAATTATTTTATTAACAGAGTACCATTTTTTATTTTTTATATTTTGCTAATCTATAAACTGTCTTCAATACTTATTGTCGTATATTTATATTTTAATAATTTTAAATCCACAGATTCTGTGATATATTGTATACTAGACAAGTGACCCGGGCTTCGCCCCGGGATTGACCCGTGTGCATATCTACCCGTACAAAAGCTACATACCTATACTTTCGATATTTGCGGACCTATAATGAGGTATTGTTAACAATAGATTATTTAAGGAGCGACCCGCTCCAACACAATAGTTACAAAAACCAAAAAGCGAGTGGGGGGGGCATGATGGGGGAGGGGGGGGGGGGCAAAGGTGGCGTGATCGTAGCCAACCAATAGGAGAGCGCCATTCCAAAAAAAAAAAAGCAAACGGTGACAGAGATGAAGAATTATTAAGAACACATGACGCTCGTAACTGTATATATAATATCGTAATATATAACTTATCATTCTGTTGTTGACTTGTAATTCTTAAGTTTGCATCTACTCCGGTGTAATATAATAAAAGCCATTTAAATAAATAAAGCCTAAAATATATTTCTACTTTTAAATCAACCTAAATACACCACACTTTTGTTTATTATTCATAGTTTGTTCTTGCCCTAAATAAATTGCTGTGTCAACGCTCCAGGAATCATGGTTACCTCAAGAGAGAAAGATTGAGATTGAATCAACTTCTATGACATCGTTCATAAAAATTTATGGTGACAGATGAAAACTAAAGAAAATAATAACAAGGATGAATATACATAATGAAACCTATACAGGCTTCATTGGTTTAGATCAAGGGCTACAAGACATCCTGGATAGGCCCTTGGTTATAAATGGGTCTTTGTCCCCCACATGTTCAATTGCCTTGTTGAGGAAAGAGAGAGAGAGCTGTATCATCCCGAAGTTTGTCTTTCCTAATTTTCCACGTGTCAATATATTTCAAATCTCAATTGATTTAAATCTCAAGGATATAAATGCAATAATACAACATGTTTCTGGAGATACTAATTCTATTTAGTATCTTACTGTGTTTATTATTATTCGTTTTATGTACCACTGTAGAAGGGCAGAGATGTCCAACAGCTTGAGATAGCATTAATCAATATGAAAAGAAACTCATCTCCAGAGAAACTTGTTGTATTATTTGATTAATAGGTTTAATATATATTAGAATTTTTTTAATATTCTCTTTAAAGTTTAAAAAAAAATGTTTAAAAATTTGAATTTTGTATGTATATATCATATTTACATATTCTTTCTTTTTCCGTATATTCCTCACTTTCACAGGCCTATCTCTCTTGTAATCTCGGGGAGAATCCTCTATAAGACCAGTGTGTCTTGATAAAGGCTTTTGTGTGTGTGTTTAAGAATTTGAGTGCTATTATACTCGTATAGTTTCTTACCTGAATCTAACCCTTCTCCACCAAACTCTGCAGCGCTGGCAGAGACGCCATATTCATTGTACATAGTGTATATGATGCATATTATCTTTTTTAAATAGTACAGACTGTGCACTTTGAATGTATTGACAATATGTCAATAAAATCATTTCAATTGTCAATTGTCTATCGTATGCTATATTTTATGTCAGATATATTTTTCTCTCTTTATAGGAAAAGCGCCTATTGTAATTTTCTCAGAGTACGAGTTGTAATTATAAATTACACTCATGTCAAAAAATTAAGGAAGTTTTATATACTTTTCAGCATGTATATTGTGATTCAGACAATAAATCTGAAAGATATTACAGGGGATTAATCAAGAAAGGGTATTTTTATTTTTTTTTTTTGAAAATTCTGGAATAATTAAAAAATTGACGATTAGCTGATATTTATTCCGACAGATGGCGCAAGCCATCGCCAAATTTTAGTTGCATAATCAGCAGATATCATTTTGTTAATTTTTTCACCTGAACCCAGTACAATATTTCACTTTTGTACTATTTTTCATAGAACTCGTTTTATTAGCAAGCAGCAACAAAGCAGAGAATTCTATGGAAGGTATTCGAAGACACAAAGAGATTTACATAGAATAAATATGAAAAATAGTACAAATGTGATATTGTACTGGGATATGGTGCATTATGAAAGAACAAAGACATCTCCTTATCGTGCAATTGAAAGTTGCTGATGGCTGGCGCCATCTATAGGAATAAATATCAACTATTCTCGTTGATTTTTAATTATTCCGTACTTGGCCAAATACCTATTCTCGATTAATCAAGAATGAGTATTTGGCTAACTATGGAATAATTTTAAAAATCAACGAATATTTATTCCGATAGATGGCGCCAGCCATCAGAAACTTTGAGCTGCACGATAAGGAGATGCCTTTTTTCTTTCATAATAGAATAAATAGTTGAATTCTTTGGCGACTCCTGTGAGATTTAAGAGTCTCTAGCCGCATCTTGGATCGTCATATTTACTGTGGAACAAGCCAACAAGATGACAACTATCGAAGTTACTGTTGTGTCACTATCATTGACCTCCATCTTCCATTTTGTCAGGACGGTCAGCCTCTAGGTGTCTGTGCAAATTTTCCGGGAAAGTGAACACAAGTATCCTTACACGTGTTTTCAGAATATATGTTACGGATCATCGGAGAATCGTCACCTTTCAAATATGCCTTATCGGAATAAACTATTGCTTTTCTCGAATACACACAATACTTTACAATTTTATTTCATTTACTAAATTTGCATACCAACCCTTTGTACATATATCAATTGTGTTGATATATATATATTATCTTTTTTATCTAACTAACTAACTTGCATACTAATTCTGTACATATTTAAAATATCTTTCTTTCTTTTCTTTGAAAATTTTGTTTATCTTTAAAGTGCAAGTGTCCCTAGGGGGACATAGCGCTCTAAGTCGAAATAAAGAATAAACTATAACTGGTTTAAAATAGGTTATATAGTTAAGAGACTTTTTGGCCAGAAAATGTTTTATTCTCGCGACGTTTAGGCCAAAATCTTTGGTCCTTGTCAGGAAAAAAAATTAAAGCATTTGGCTGGGCTTTATAAATGTTTCTAGATATTTTTATAACATCTTGCCAAATGCTTCAACTTTTTTTTTTCTGACGAGGACCCAAGATTTTGGTCTAAATAATATTGTAGTATAAATAGTAGTGATATGAAATTGTTAAATCGAGAAAAATGTCTAATTGAGGATCGTTGAATTGGGGTTATACTGAATTCTAGAAAGTTAGGTTCCTATTATAACCCATAGGTTTTTATGTTTCTAAGGATAGCTTCAAATGTATACGGAAAATATAACAATTAGAGGGTTTGCAATAAGTCTCTTTGTTAACGCGCCGAGAAATAATATACATAGACTCATTGACAAAACTTAAGGAAGTAGAAAGTCTGATGTCGCCGGCAGCTTATTTTTCTTTAAAGGAGACAGAGGCAGTTTTGTTCACACTTGGTTATCTCGTGTGTCTTCAATAAAGGTCACTGTGTATCAAATATATTTCAGAGTTACTGTCTGAATACCGATATACATACTATAAGATACAACTTCCCTAAGTTTTGTCAATGAGTAAAGTTGCCAGCAGGATAAAGGAGACACCAAACTTAGCAGAGAGATGAAGATAGATCCATCAAATAGATTGAAGAGAATAAAAACTTGATCAGCACTAGATCTGACAAACTTTTCAGCTAACTAGCTGCCACTGTGATTATGAACAAATCTAATTACTGTGAGGAGATTCATAACATATCCTGTGATTTGAAGGGACGAAGAATGTGCTATTGCTAAGAGGAAAGCTGGAGAAGACCGATCCAAGCAATGCAGCTGTGATCTGGCCATATGTTCTACGAGGAATCTAGCCTCTACGTCATGTCCAGTAACTTTATCCTTACATCACGGCTGTAATTTACAGAAAATCCATTGTGTAGGAATATTTGGTAACGTCCCCCCTATATACAGAAGTCTCATAGTATATATGATACAGGTTCTGATTATAAATGTAACTTTGTATCGCTCCAGGAGCTATTGATGAGCCTGGTTCTTTCAAATATATTCATTTATAGATGGAAATTTTGCCGGGAGGAAATTGATCTAAAGATATAAGGGTCGCCTATCCCGTCAAAAAACACGTCTAAAACCAGACGCCATCTATTGACCGTCGCCGCAACTAGCGGCCTCGGGTCGGTGACAAAGCCACAACACCCGAGGCCGCTAGTTGCGGCAACGGTCAATAGATGGCGTCTGGTTTTAGACGTCTATTTTGACAGGAGAGGCGAACCTTGTCTTTTTATATTTTTGACGTGACAACGTCTTAAATTAGGTTGCGGCTGGGAGTCACTTATGAAAAAGTGTAACGCCCGGTAACGTTACGATGAGTCACCGAACGAGAGTGCTGCGCGCGCAGCTGCGCGCGCAGCGCTAGAGAATTAGGCGCATTGAATCGGCGCATGCTTGTCTCTGTCTTTGTCTTTCTCGAACGTTCTTGGCGTTGGAAAAACAAGAAAGCGTCATAATACAAGTTCACACGTGTGGTTAAAGTATCGTCAGCTGTGTCTGTAGTGAAAATGTGGAGCGCTTAGATTCGTCATTTACAACAACTACAACAATAAAGGTAAATAATTGTACACTGATATTTCATTATCGTAAACTGATATTTCAAATCGTATTGATTAATTGTTAGATTGACACAAAAGTTGAGAAACTGAGTTTATAGGTTATGTCATACTATTGATAAATGTTGATAGTGTTAAGTAAATTATTAGTTTAAAATTAATTAATTAATTAATTATTATTTTACAAATTTTAAATAGTTTCAAATTTATTTAGCAAAAATTTGAACCTTCGATCTGAATAAATGTTTTGATTTTCGAATTGATTATTTAAAATTACAAATATTAAGAAAAAGTGGCAGATATAAGAAAACTTTATTTAAACTGTGTTGAGCAAGAATTTTAACATCGAATATAAGTAAATGTTTTAATTTTCAACTTCATCATTTACAATTACAAATTTTATTTAATTTCAAATTGTTCCTATTGTGCAATTTAATTATATTCATATCAATAAATATTCTACCGTTGTCACGTAAAATCTTCGCCCGTAAAACCGACTTTACAGGCAACCATTGTTTTTTTATTTATTTATATATGATGCATTAGCGCGCTATCTGTTATGAAAATTGGAAACTATTATAGACGCGTAATATTCTTTTAAAAATTAAACAATTTCTACTACCCTTACTGCGATGGAAAAATTAATGGGAGGGCCTGGCTCATCAGTGGTGAACCCTCCCAGCGGTTTCGCCAGTTTAATATACCATACCGCTGTTATATTGCATTCTTCAAACTTCCTTTTATAGTGATACTGATACATAGGTTCATGCTTAGTAGAGATCTTCAAATACTTTTTAAAAGTAAAAACAATAAAAATAACCCTTAAAATATTTTAGGTTTGATATACATAAAAAATACATATAAATATTAAAAACAAAATAGGCAAATCCGAAACGCTCACATGAGCTTTTTAGATGTTAAGGCGCCATCTAGTGGAACAAAAATCAACTAAACGTTGATTTAACTTTTTCTTTTATGTTTGGCAAACCAATTTACTTGATAAATCAATAAAAGCGCCAATCACAAATGCGTATATATTATATATAAAAGCACATATACGCTTCTAGAAATTAACCATTTTCACCTATAAACATTGTGTGTGTCAATTAAGATATTGACCCCGTTAGGAACAATCGCTTGAAAAGAAACAAAGTAAAAAATCGGTACATGTGCCAGAACAATGTTAGATGCATTTCAGACATTAGGAAGAATCTCCTGAAGTGAAATATGATGGATTAGTAGTATTTCTGATTTTGGGATTAGTCATCTAAAACCAAGAAAAGAATTAGAAAACATGTGCAAAAATAAGTTTAGAAGAAACTAGGAAGTAAGTAACAATTTTATAAGAAAAAAGAAAGCAGGATACATCAGGATACATATATAAGAACAATAATCAAGTTAAATCAAGTTCAAGTAGTTGTCTTGAAGAAATACAACGAATAATGAGTTAAAAACAAAGATAGAAGCAGAGTTATAACGTTAGAAACAATATCCTAGCGAGACAAATAAATAAATAAGAAAAAAGAAAGCAGGATGCATATATAAGAACAAGAATCAAGTTCAGTCGAGTTCAAGTAGTTGTCTTGAAGAAAGACAAAGAATGATGAGGCAAAAACAAAGATAGAAGCAAAGTTCTAACGTTAGAAACAATATCCTAGCGAGACAAATAAATAAGAGAAAGCAGGATGCATATATAAGAACAAGAATCAAGTTCAGCCAAGTTCAAGTAGTTGTCTTGAAGAAAGACAAAGAAAGTTGAGTTAAAAACAAAGATAGAAGCAAAGTTCTAATGTTAGAAACAATATTCTAGTGAAACAAACAAATGAATAAGAGAGAAGATTCAGAAACAACAACAGCTGTTGTGCACGTGTAAAAGGTAATATTGATGGCCTAGTGATAAATCAAACTGAGACAATTTATAGGTTCCATGTCAGCTGATGTCACTGAGTTGCGAATGGACGACATCAGTGCGCAGATATCGAGAATTTCTGATTCTACAAATACTGTTCAACATTCAAATCTTTTAATTCTTAAGAAAAATGTATATCTTTATCGTTCAACTTAAAGTTGCTGAATTTGTGCAACTTAAACTTACGTTATTTGTCGCAATTTTCAGCCCTTTATATGGCAGAAATCAATCCAAAAGAAGACATCCATACGGACATGTTGGCCGGTATTGTGATCAGGGTGCACGTACCGATCTGATCTGCTCCATGGACAAGACACCACTACCATTTGTCGCAATAGACTCGTAGACAAAACTTAAGGAAGTTGTAACTTTTATCATGTATATCGGGATTCTGAGAGTAACTCTGAAAGATATTTGATACACAGTGACCTTTATTGAAGACATACTAGATAACCAGGTGTGAACAAAATTGCCCCCGTCTCCTAAAAACAAAAAAAAAGCAAAAATAGACGAACGGCTTCGCGCGCATTGATTTTAAAAGTTTTTAGAATATTGGCAAGATACCTTTTCTTGATAAATAAAGAAAAGCCAACCACGTACACGTTTCAGACAGTTGTTTTCGTCAGCGTGCTGCAGACTGTATCTTAACGACAAGAAAAGCTGGTCCTAAATTATTCTTGAAAAAAACAGGATATGGGTAGTTAATGCCACAATTGCGTGAGAAGACAAATAGTGCATAAGTGAAACTATACTGGGATCAGGTGGGTAAATTATGAAAGAGTCACACTGACTATGGCCAACAAACTGACACGCGTACATGGTTATAGTTATTATTTTATTTATTAATAAAGGGTATTTGGCCGATATTTTATGAAGTGATTAAAAAATCGTCATTTAGTTGATATTTATTCCTATAGATAATTAAATATATATGCATTATATACACTATGTACAATGATTTTGGCGTCTCTGCCAGCGCTGCAGAGTTTGGTGGAGAATCGCCAGTGAGTCTCCAGCGACACCACGTATTTCGCGATCTACGAAGAATACGTACTTCGCCACTGAAGAGATGGCGTGGTCCTCGAGACCAACTGGATGGCACTATCTATCAGCAAATTTCAGTTGCACGATCAGAAGATGCCTTTTTCGTAATTTCTCCATCAGATCCCATTACAGTTTCACTTTTGGACTATATTTTCGTTAATTGAGTAATAAATGGTTTACACACGCACTTTAACCTTTTGAACAATTACGGTAGAACCTCCCTTTAGCGGATACCCCGATAGCGGACACCTCTCTACAAAAGACAGTTTTCAATTGAAAAATTGCCATTTTTACAATTCAGAAACTCTCCGGTAAGAGGATACCGCTCCCTAAAGGACACTTTGGCTCTGCAATTAGGTGTCCTTTACCGGGAGGTTTTACTGTATTTATTATATCCGACTATTCTCAGTGAACCGCTTTCTCTCTTTTCATGGAAAACAAATTTGAATAAGCTTTATTTGAGCTCCATATTTGACTAAAAACGTCGAAAACGTTGGAATTAAAGTATAAAAAAGGTTTATAACTCAATATAAAGACTATAAATACTATAAATTAGCATATTCCAAATGTTTTTCTTTAATCTTTGTTTATTTGTTTCCCTTTCTTGCCTCTCTTTCACTAATAATCTTATATAAATCAGTATTAATAATTAAAGTGTAAACCATTTCATGGCCCTATTTATTCTATGTAGGTAAGGTAGAAAAGATCGTTGGACAAGAACTCTCAAGAACAATATCCCCAAGGACCTGAGAATCCGGACCCAACAACATCAATATACAAAAATATACTTGTAAATTAATATAAATTATAATTGTAAATGAACCGTTGTACATAACCATCCCCCACAGTATATTGTAAATATGATGATCTAGGTTGCTCTTTTTGAGCGGCACCTAATAAAGTTATTTGGAACTTGGTGGGCAAGTGGATAAAACTCTCCATTCCCGACAGCCATGAACCAGGATCTAATCCCATATTGGACACTTTGTTTTAATATGTGAATGACCTTCACGTATATTATTCATTGTTGTTAATATCATAAACTAGGTTGTTCTTTTTGAGCGGTACCGAATAAAGTTACTTTGGAACCAGTTAGAGAATTATTGCCTCGTCATATGGAAGAATAAACATTGTATATTTACTTTGATAGCGATGCATTATTCTCTTCCGAGGGAACGTTCCAAGAATCCAGACGTCATTTGAAGACGTAGCCACGCTGTCTTTATCTGCGACCACAGGGATTGGCACAGAGGTGTAAACATGAGATAGGGCCTACTTGTGACAACAGGGATGTAAACACAAATATAAGCTTAACTGGGCCTACATGAGACAATAGGGATGTAAACAGAATTGTAAACATGACAGGGCCTACTTGTGACAACAGGGATGTAAACACAAATGTAAACATAACAGGGCCTACTTGAGACAACAGGGATTTGAACACAAATGTAAACATAACAGAGCCTACTTGGGACAACAAGGATGTAAACACAAATGTAAGCTTAACGGGGACTACTTGAGACAACAGGCATTTTAACAACAAATGTAAACATAACAGGGCCTACTTGTGACAACGGGGATTTTAACACAAATGTAAACATAACAGGGCCTACTTGTGACAACAGGGATGTAAACACAAATGTAAACATAACAGGGCCTACTTGAGACAACAGGGATTTGAACACAAATGTAAACATAACAGAGCCTACTTGGGACAACAAGGATGTAAACACAAATGTAAGCTTAACGGGGACTACTTGAGACAACAGGCATTTTAACAACAAATGTAAACATAACAGGGCCTACTTGTGACAACGGGGATTTTAACACAAATGTAAACATAACAGGGCCTACTTGTGACAACAGGGATGTAAACACAAATGTAAACATAACAGGGCCTACTTGTGACAACAGGGATTTGAACACAAATGTAAACATGATAGGGCCTAATTGTGACGACGAAGATTTGAACACTAATGTAAACAGAACACGGTCTACTTTAGATTATGGGGGGGGGATTTGAACACAAAACGTAAACATGTTAGGGCCTACTTGGGACAACAAGAATTTGAACACAAATATAAACAGAACACGGTCTACTTTAGATGACGGAGATTTGAACACAAATATAAACAGAACACGGTCTACTTTATATGACGGAGATTTGAAAACAAATATAAACAGAACACGGTCTACTTTATATGACGGAGATTTGAGCACAAATATAAACATGATAGGGCCTACTTGAGACAACAAGAATTTGAACACAAATATAAACAGAACACGGTCTACTTTAGATGACGGAGATTTGAAAACAAATATAAACAGAACACGGTCTACTTTATATGACGGAGATTTGAGCACAAATATAAACATGATAGGGCCTACTTGAGACAACAAGAATTTGAAAACAAATATAAACAGAACACGGTCTACTTTATATGACGGAGATTTGAAAACAAATATAAACAGAACACGGTCTACTTTATATGACGGAGATTTGAGCACAAATATAAACATGATAGGGCCTACTTGAGACAACAAGAATTTGAACACAAATGTATATATAAACATGACAGGTCCTTCATTAGATGACGGAGATTTGAACACAAATGTAAACATGATAGGACCTACTTGGGAAGACGGGAATTTAGACACAACTGTAAACACGACAGGGCTTACCTGGAAGAAGAAACAGTTGAGTATAGCGCAAGTACACGTGGGAGCGAGGTTCAATGCAAAAGCTTTCCACTTAACGCAATGCACTAGATGGTTACAAACAAGGCATTTCTTCAAGTGGAATTCTTCTCGGAGTCATCATTCGCACTATCCCTTGCATAGAGTACAAATATAGTTGGTCAAACTAACAATACAATATGACCAAAGTATATAATTTTGATTATTATATGATAGCGCGTTTCATATGTTATTTACATAATTATAAGTTTTAGATTTTATTAGAATTACATAGTTTAGCTTGAATTGTGCCATTGTTATATAGATATGCGTAGCTACAATTTTAGACCGTTGTTACCGAGAATAAAGTTTGTTTGTGCTTATCTCTCCTCGCGACATTTTTCAACGCGACAATATTCTTGGATAAATATTGAATAAATTTGTACCACATTGAAATATCGGGGAATATATTTGAAGTTTATAATCAAAATATACTTGTTAAAACGTTATTAATTTTAAATAAATAGGAAAATGATGCGTAAAAATGCTTCTTTTCATTGTAAAAATGACCACTTGATATTTTGTATGCTTAAAAAATTGGCTCAAATAAAAGCAAGAGTTGACTCCTGGGACAATAAAATTAGATTTCTCTAATGTAGATGAACCTTGAATTCCTTAGCGACGAATTTATGTATCAGATGAACATAAATTAATAACTAATAGAACATAAAAATTAGTTCTCTTCTGTTAAATATTATAACAAAATACACTATTTATTATTTTATTGACAGAATATTGATTTTTAATATTTTAAAACTATTTTCTACTCTTTAAACTTCCCTTATTGCCTCTTTGCTATTTAATTAATTTTAATTTGGTTTTACATAAAATAAATTTCCGTTTCTCTTATCCTGAAATTCGTCTTTCCTAATTTCCTACGTTAAAATAGCTTGAAGGTTACAGGAGGCTCTAAAGATATTTGCTGGAAAGTTAGAATTAAGCCTTTAAATAATACGCAACACCTAGACTCCTGGAGCAGCAAAATAAAACCAAAATATGCTTCATCTACGGAAAAGTAGGATGGAATAATTATTTCTCAAATCTATGTATTCTCGGGACTACTGTGTTTAAATTCATAATTCAAATGCACATAATTATTTGACCTCGGGGTGCTTGGAATGTAGGTAGCACAGATTATTGGGGCGGTCAGAAAATTGGTCTCAAATGTATGTATCCCATACACATGGGTAGGTCGCAAAATTGTCTTAAACTGTACGTATCAAAAAATCTTGGGGAGGTTATAAAATTGTCCTATAATGTACGTATCACAGACTACTGTGAGAGATACAAAATTGACCTGAATTGTATGTATCCCAGATTACTGTGTAGGTCACAATATCAACATGAAATGTACTTAGCCCAAATTTCTTTGGTAGTCAGAAAATGAACTTCAAATGTAAGTATATCAGACTCTTGTGGAGGTCAAAAAGTTGGCCCCAAATGTATGAATCCATGTATCCTGTGGAGGTAACACAATATTGATTTCAAATGTAAGTACCTCAGACTTTCTAGGAGGTCACTAAGTTGGCTTTAAATGTACGTATCCCAGACTACTGTAGAGGTCACAATATTGATTTCAAATGTAAGTATCCAAAACTTCCTTGAAGGTCATATAGTTGGCCTCAATTCTGCATAACCCTCGGACTCCTGTCCTAAACTGGCATCTATATATGGAATTAATCCTGCGGAGATAGAGTGAGGAATTATGACAGGAGAGCGATAAACTTTTATTGCAGCTGTATTTTTCCGAGTTCCTTTGTTCTTGGTGATTTAATGCTTCACTATGTTTTTTTCCTATTTTCTTATTGCACCTTGTAGCCCCTTTATGCCTTTTGCAGCCCAGCAGCTTATGCATTCTAGTCAGCACCTTATTGAAACCCAGTGATATATGTTTCATTGCACCTTTTTAGCATATTTTACATCTCATGATTTTTTCATCTTATTGCATCCAATTAAACTTTATGTTTTAATGTGTTTATCAGAAAATAGGAGTCTCTAGGTTTTAACTTTTTGCACCTCGTGGCCCTTTATAGCTTGTTGCAATACAGTTGCCTATGTTTTGACTTACATTGTCGCCTAATTACCTTTACTTTAGCTCATTGCAGACCAGAGACCTATGATTTAAAGCATGGCAAAACTTTGTCCTTTGCTTGCAGTTTATTGCGAAACAGAATATTTTTGTGTTGTTTTTTAAGAAATTGTGGTCTATTTTTCAGCTTCTTGCAGCCCAGAGGTTATGCTTTAATTTATTGCAAAACTTTGTCTTTTGTTGAAGTTTATTGCGAAACAATGGTCTATGTTTTAGCTCATTGCAGACAAGAGGCCTATGCTTTAATTTATTACAAAATTTTGTCCTTTGCTGCAGTTTATTGCGAAACAGAGTATTTTTTATTAGTTTATTGCGAAACAATGGTCTATGTTTTAGCTCATTGCAGACCAGAGGCTTATGTTTTATTTTTTGGAAAACTTTGTTCTCTGCTGCAGTTTATTGCGAAACAATGATCTATGTCTAAGCTCATTGCAGACCAGAGGCCTATGCTTTAAATTATTGCAAAACTTTGTCCTTTGCTGCAGTTTATTGCGAAACAGTCTTTTGGTGTTAGTTTATTGCGAAACAATGATCTATGTCTTAGCTCATTGCAGACCAGAAGCCTATTGCTTTAATTCATTGCAAAACTTTGTCCTTTGCTGCAGTTTATTGCGAAACAGAGTATTTTGGTGTTAGTTTATTGCGAAACAATGATCTATGTCTTAGCTCATTGCAGACCAGGAGCCTATTGCTTTAATTCTTGCAAAACTTTGTCCTTTGCTGCAGTTTATTGCGAAACAGAGTCTTTTGGTGTTAGTTTATTGCGAAACAATGATCTATGTCTTAGCTCATTGCAGACCAGAAGCCTATTGCTTTAATTTATTGCAAAACTTTGTCCTTTGCTGCAGTTTATTGCGAAACAGAGTCTTTTGGTGTTAGTTTATTGCGAAACAATGATCTATGTCTTAGCTCATTGCAGACCAGAAGCCTATTGCTTTAATTTATTGCAAAACTTTGTCCTTTGCTGCAGTTTATTGCGAAACAGAGTCTTTTGGTGTTAGTTTATTGCGAAACAATGATCTATGTCTTAGCTCATTGCAGACCAGAGGCCTATGCTTTAAATTATTGCAAAACCTTGTCCTTTGCTGCAGTTTATTGCGAAACAGAATCTTTTTGTGTTAGTTTATTGCGAAACAATTATCTGTTTTAGCTCATTGCTGACTAGTGGGCTATTATTTAATTTATTGCAAAACAGCATTCTCTGTTGCGAAACAGAGTCTTTTTGTGTTAGTTTATTGCGAAACAATGGTCTATGTTTTAGCTCATTGCAGACCAGAGGCCTAGGCTTTAATTTATTGCAAAACAACAGTCTCTGTTTAAGTTTATTAGATAATAGTGGCCTATGTTTCATAATATTAGAACAATGTGGCCTATATTTTAGTTTATTAGAACACAGTAGCTTATGCTTTAAACCTTTGTTGTCTTGTAGCAGGCAGGCATGTTTTAGTTGACAGACACATTAATATACATTTTAATTGGTAATTTAACTGAACTATATGTGTGTGTACTCTAAATTTTAAAATATTTGGATAACATTTTCTGCTTTCAAATTGAAATAGTAACTTAATTGAAAAATAAGTGTATGTGTGTGTTATCTTTCAAATACAATTTTTAACATAAATCTATTCTACAAGAAATTCTACAAAATTGTGAATTTTATTGAAATACGAATGCAATTGAATTGTGAATATGAAATTAAACAAGACTTTCAAAACTACATATATTTTAACCAATACATTTGAAAAATTAAATAGGATATTTTCTAAATATCACTTGCTGTGAAATATCTGGATTAAATTACCTATTATCTCAGATTGAAAATAATTTATTTTTATGAGATCTCTTAAAATTCGTGAAAATGAGGTTCCACTATACTACAGGCACATCATTCGAAGAGAGGAAGAATTTGGATTAATTATACAAGAAAGGGAACAAGAAGAAAACACTACATTCGTACGGAGGAAGGATTGTGCTGAAATTTCACAGGAAAGGGTAGAGGGAACAAGAAGAAGACACATAATTCAAAGCGAGGAAGGAATGTGGAGAAATCATACAAGAAAGGGTAGAGGGAACAAGAAGAAGACACATCATTCAAAGAGAGGAAGAACTAAGGGACATACTACAGGAAAGGGTAGAGGAACAACAACAAGACTACACCCCATTTAAAGAGAGGAAGAGCTGGATAAATTCTACAGGAAAGGGTAGAGGGAACAATAAGAAGACACATCATTCAAAGAGAGGAAGGACTGTGGAAAAATTCTACAGGAAGGGGTTGAGGGGACAACAAGAAGACACATCATTCAAAGAAAGGAAGAACTGTGGAGAAATTCTACAGGAAAGGGTAGAGGGAACAAGAGGAGGATACATCATTCGAAGAGAGGAAGAACTAGGGGACATTCTACAAGAAAGGATAGAGGGAACAAGAAGAAGACACATCATTCGAAGAGAGGAAGAACTAGGGGACATTTTACAGGAAAGGGTAGAGGGAACAATAAGAAGGCAACAAACTAGAAGAAGATGAACTGATAACTTCGAAGAGATCTTGTTTTATTCACCTTGGAACAAAATATGAGAGGCTATCTCTCCGTCAACAATGGAGAAAGATTTGGATGAAAGTCACAAAACTTTGAACATGATCGAGGACGAAGCTAACTCACGAAGAAAGTAGCTCTACCTCCAGAATGGTTGTCAACCCAGCAACGGACAAAAAGTCCTCTCCTATATCTCTCTCATTTGTAGAGGAAAAACATTCCCAAAAATCCAAGAAGTATTTTGAACTAACGGATTTCCTGATGGCGGAGTCACGACTCCAGTTTATTTGATCTACTTTTTTTTTAATGACCATCTTCAAATATCTTTGATGTTTCCTTCGAAACTCAAGAAAATCTGAAACGAAAGTTTCTACACCAAAGTGCATGGATATCTATGAATTTCAAGCCAAAAGGAAATAATTGGCCATCAAAAGCTAATCGTAGTACAATTCTTGAAGAGGACAAAACCAAGAATGTTATTCAGGATCTACAAATGATCATCTGGAATTTTATCCCGTGAGAATCAAAATCGAATTATAAAAATATATTACAGTCAAATCATCTGAAATATCCCATTTTGTGAGAGGCGAAATTAATCTGTAAGTTCCCCAATACATTGTAAAATTAACTGATTTATTATACAAAAGTCAATCACGCGCCATATAAGAAATTAATATATTCAGTATGAATTTTTAGTTTTCAAATAAAGAACTTCTTACTACTGTTCGTACTGAGGTGAAAAAAAATAATTGGGAGGTTTCGCCAATTTAATCAACCACATACGGCTTTTTAGAGCTTTAATTTTTCAATTGCTGATTCTGCTTATATATCCGACACTGTAAGGAAATATCTTGTTTAAAGTATTTCATAAAAATATAGACATCATCTTTGAGGGCATTAAAATCGCCCAATATATTATTAGATCTCGAAAAAGCGGAATTGTTGATTAAAGTGGCGAAACCGCTGGAAGGGCTCACCACTGATGAGCCAAGCTCTCCGGATAATTTTTCATCGCAATAAGGACAGTATTAAGTTTGTTTAATTCGAAAATAGACAATTCGTGCTGAATATTTTAATTTATTATATATTCTTTATATATTTTTCATAAAAATAGGAATTTATACAAATTGAAAAAGACAATATAACCTTTACAGATTTTTTCCTATAAGAAGCATTCGCTTCATGAGATCTCTTTGAACTTATTGAAAATTTTATTGGCAAATAAATGGGCCGCAAATTCATTCCTATTCTAATCTGGTGTAAGGAAAAACAAGGTTCCCAAGGTAGGTGGAAATCCCATTTGTACTCAGGTCATTTTTAAATTCATACTACGTTTGAAAAATGGTAGTTAATCTTGAGTTGCATCATTGAACTCATGTCTTGTATAATATTGTATATAAAACAGTAGCATTGTATAGTTCTCCATCTTAAACCATCGCTTTATGCCAATTCTACACGCCATACTGTATATATACTCATTGTATATTTCTTATCTATATTTATATGTAATTTTACTTCCCTAAAAACTTATTTCCCTAGTTTTCTTAAATACTATTATTATGATTCCACCCTTCAGTGTAGCATATATAAGTAGAATCGTTCAATACAGTATTAGAGCTCTAAAAGCGGTCTGGTAGATTAAATTGGTGAAACCGCTGGGAGGGTTCACCACTGATGAACCAAGTAATTCCAATATTTTCCATCGCAGTAAATACAGTAGAAGTTTGTTTTATGTTTAAAAGAAATAGTCCTGCTTTATATAATGCTATCATTTCTTATATTTATTATATATCGGTTCCAAAATCACTTTATTAGGTATCGCTCAACAAGAGCAACCTAGTTTATGATATTTGAACAATGAATAATATGTGAAGATATTCACATATTAAACAAAATGTTAACGTGGGATTTAATACCAGTTCATGACTGTCGGGAATCAAGGGTGTTGTTACTCGCTCGTCCACAATTCATTATATATTTCTCATATTTCGTGTGTGTATGAACATTTTATCTACATCTCAGCTACTCTCAGTGCATATTTTCCTATTATATATTTATATAGGAAGGAATTTTTATAATTTTAATATAAGAAGATTTAGAACGTATGGAGCGAATGTGTTTTAACGTGTCTAATTATTATAATCTTCTGAATAATTCAGGTTCGATTCCTGGTTTTCTTGTTTTTAACAATTAGAGGGCTATATTCTTTAACGAATTTTCGCAACACACTTTCATGTCCTATCTTATACCATATTTTCGTGAAAATTCAATGTGACACAATTTATTGACATAATGACATAGCATTTATGGCTGTTTGTCCCCACCAGAAGATCACCGATTATTTCGTCTTATTAATTGCGAACATCTATTTTTTTGTTTTTTTTATTTCTTAAAAGATCAAATATAAACTATGATATGATATATTCAGAGCTTGAAAATTTTCAAAAATGGATTTCAAGTTCACCCACGGCTACAAAAATTGCTAGTTTTAGTAATTTAGTAATTCTAAGCAAGCCTTGAAGAGGAAGGTTTCTATGCATGATAGTCAAGGCGTGGTATGGTCAAGGCATAGTACGGTCAGGACGTGGTATGTCCGGGGAGTAGTATGCTCGAGGTGTGGTGTGGTCAGGACGTGGTATGGTCAAGGCATAGTGCGGTCAGGACGTGGTATGTCCGAGGAGTAGTATGCTCGAGGTGTGGTGTGGTCAGGACGTGGTATGGTCAAGGCATAGTGTGGTCAGGACGTGGTATGTCCGAGGAGTAGTATGCTCGAGGTGTGGTGTGGTCAGGACGTGGTATAGTCAAGGCATAGTGCGGTCAGGACGTGGTATGTCCGAGGAGTAGTATGCTCGAGGTGTGGTGTGGTCAGGACGTGGTATGGTCAAGGCATAGTGCGGTCAGGACGTGGTATGTCCGAGAAGTAGTAAGCTCGAGGTGTGGTGTGGTCAGGACGTGGTATGGTCAAGGCATAGTGTGGTCAGGACGTGGTATGTCCTAGGAGTAGTATGCTCGAGGTGTGGTGTGGTCAGGACGTGGTATGGTCAAGGCATAGTGCGGTCAGGACGTGGTATGTCCGAGGAGTAGTATGCTCGAGGTGTGGTGTGGTCAGGACGTGATATGGTCATGGCATAGTGTGGTCAGGACGTGGTATGTCCGAGGAGTAGTATGCTTGAGGTGTGGTGTGGTCAGGACGTGGTATGGTTAAGGCATAGTGCGGTCAGGACGTGGTATGGTCAAGGCATAGTGTGGTCAGGACGTGGTATTGTAAAAGCCTGGTACTGTAAAAATAAGCTATGGTTAGGACGTGGTATTGTAAAAGCCTGGTACTGTCAAAATAAGCTATGGTTAGGACGTGGTATTGTAAAAGCCTGGTACTGTCAAAATAAGCTATGGTTAGGACGTGGTATGATCAAAGCCTGGTGCTGTCAAAATAAGATATAGCCAAGACGTGGTACAAGTCCCAGTTTTCCATCGTCTAACAAGTATGTTGTCACACCATGGCTGACGTTACGCTACTGTGCCAATTTCCACGGAATTCTCTCTCAGCCGTGGAACCAGGATGTTGTCGCTTTCCCTGATGTCTCACCTGGTGACAACTTCGGTCTAGATAGCTCACTATCTATCGGTGTTGTTAGGCACAAGTGATCCAACTCGGGGATAAAATATTTTGTAAAAACAATGTCATAATGATAAACTATTGGGAGAACCTGGATCATCTATATATCTATATTAATAAAATGCAAATTTCATAAGTGGTGTTCGCTAGAAACTTTCGTTACAATGCATCAATTTCGACCAAATTTTCAACATTTATGTAAAACGAGATGGAGCAGGTTTTGCTTAACATCAAAATATTTTTCCTAACTTTAAAATACATAACTTTGCTGTTATCGATAAAATACAAAAAAAAAATCAACAGAGTTAATTTTATTTATAAATAAATACAAAAAAAAAATTCAGCAATTCATTCAACTCAATCTAAAAAAATATTCAAAACAAGCAATTTTAAGATAACACCATATGTAAAACAGTCGGCCAAGAAAACAACAACGATATTACATCTTTCTCACATATTCACACACAATCTTGATTAATAATTAAAACTAATCTTTAGCATTGTTTATTATACTTCATAATATATAATATTCGTTAGGCAAACTTTCACTCGGATAAAACCCGGGCGAAGCCGGGTACACATCCGCTAGTATATATATATAATTGAATGTCTGTCTGTGTGTACTCTCTAGATTCAAAAACCATACATCCAATCGCCGTGAAATTTTGGGATATTATTAGGTATATCCCCGGAAAGGTTTTCGAAAAATAATTTCTTGAATATCTTGAATGTCCTTAGAGTTATTTGCAGATTTGTAGATTTAACTCGCAAGCAGCGCCACCATTGCGACGATGATAACAAGTTTTTTATCTATAAGTTTTATTATCACTAAGTTTATTTATCAAAAGTAAGATTATCTCAGGATGACACGGCAATTTATTTGAGACAAGAATAATGATACAATTCCAAGGCGAAGATACTATTCCTTTAACTTCCAATTACCGAGGAAACCAATTAATATTGATTTTATTCAACTTTTCGAGTATTTTTCAAGGGACCGAGAAAAAATCCTCACTAGATAAAACGATGATTTTGTAATGTATAGAAAATTAGGAAAGATAAAATTCAGGATGACACGGCACACAGGGACCGGGAAAAAATGTTCACTTTATCGAGATATTCAAATTTACGAGTTTCAAATTATCAAAATATATCTATTATTTTTTTTATAAGTTTATAGATAATTGTTTTAACAAATGTTCCTTAGACAAACCTTTACTCGGGTAAAACCCCGGGCGATGCCGGGTACATCCGCTAGTTAAAGTATAAAGGTTGCTTATTTCAAAAACATCCGCGCTAAGAATACTTTAACATGTTGAATACAGATGGTGCGCATTCATATCACATACACAGCTTTATTAAGACCACCGGTCTTATACAGGTTCACCGCAGGAAGAAAGGATGCATAGATGGAGCTCCTATACTCCAGGCAGAAAAGAACCTAACAACAGCCTACAGGTCCGACGCATGTCCAATAGCTAAACGTTCCTTCGTGCATACGTCAACTGAAATACGTCACTGAAAAGGCTAGAGTAGAATCAAACGCGTTCTAGTCTTCACTTTCCTCATCTAAATGGACCACGAAATTCGGCGATTCTATTATTCTCCTCCGAACGGTGACTGCGGTCTTGTAGAATTTATATAAACCAAAGATCTTGATCAAACATAATTGTATTCATCCAGTTATATATTTGTTGACTCTCGGATTGAGACATGGACAAGTCGCCCAAGAGTTCCCCTCTTTGTTTCTACAAGCAAAAGCAACCAAATATTATACGCACGATTCCATATTGTATTCTGCTATTACATAGATAACAAATTAAAGGACAATCAGTCTTTCAGTGCTTGATCGATTTTCTGGGAATAACACCCATAAGAGTCTCAGTTGCGCAAAAAATCTTTTAAGAGGAGTATTTGTGAGTATATATTGTGTTAGGAACCAATTCTTTCCCAGTCTACAATCGAGCAGAGTAAACACTAACACCTCTAAGAAAATCAACACTTTTAATTTCCTTTCATGACTAACTAATTTACATCATTTAAAAACCAATTATATACATGTAAAATCGTCCGGTCATCTGGTCAAAATATAAATAAATTAATCCATGAAAAAACAACTTATAAAAATCCTAACAATGCCCCCCATTTTAAAGTTGTTTTCATACCCTCATCGGAGGCCTAGAGTGGTCAAGATCCTGGTCAGTTTAATTCTTCCAATTCCCCCAGTTAGAATATCTGCAATACTCCCTCCGCCAAGCCGCAATTCTTGAAGATGTTCTTGGGATTATAGTTTCATTCTGGCCTTCCTCGTCTTCCCTCCTTAGTGCTTCGTCTTCATAAGCCTGCTCTCCATCCTCTCTTCGCTCCATGTTTTTCAGATTTTTCTCTTCCGATATTGTTTCTTCATCAGTCCCTGAATATCCCCTTGGGATCGCAGCTTCATTTTGACCTTCCTCGTCTTCCTTCTTAAGTTCGTCTTTCTGATTCCTTTCCACCAATTTCGTATCTTCCTCATTTACAGATTCATAGTCTTCTTCAAAATTATTATTTAAAACCTGGAAAAAATCAGTTTCATGTGAAATTTGTTTATCGACTTTCTTAGTTGGGAAAACATCTTCTCTAAATCTGAAATTTCTGGTCACGAAGACCTTATTGTTTCTGATACCCCAAACCTTGTATCCCTTGACTCCTTCCGGATAGCCAATTAGAACACATTCTCTGCTCCTTGAGTCAAATTTGGATCGACGCTGGTCGTTGTATGTCCAGGTCTGACAACCGAAAACTCGGATATGCTCAATCTTCACTGGCCGTTCGGTCCACATTTCTTCTGGTATTTTGTTACTTATCGCCTTGCTAGAACATTTGTTTCTCAAGTAACATGCTGTATTAACCGCATCTGCCCAAAATGATTTGGGAATCCCTGATTCAAGCAAAATGTATCTGGCTGTGTTTAGTAATGTTTGATTCATTCTTTCCGCAGTTCCATTTTGCTGAGGTGTTCTTGGAACTGTAAGTTGTCGTTTGATGCCATTTTCATTAAGGAACTTATTAAATTCGTTGTTAACATATTCCGTCCCATTATCACTTCTTAGTACTTTGATTTTTCTGCTGTGGTAATTCTCAACACTGTTCTTATATTCCTTAAATTTGTCAAGTACCTCCGATTTAGACCTCATGAAATATACTGTAGTGTAATGAGTGAAATCATCTATGAACGTCACAAAATAATTGTTTCCTCCCTTCGACATTGGGCTAATGGGACCTACTACATCCGAATGGATGAGCTCCAAAGGTGATGAAGTCTTCTTACTTTCGACAGGTTTGGAAGGAAATGGGAGTCTTCTCATTTTACCTTCAAGGCACACCTCGCACTCTGCTGTGTCACTCACATTTTGGAGATCCTTTTTGTAAATGTGTCCTAGCCTTCTGTGCCAGATATCTGCACTAGGTGACTTCATTTTTGCTATCTTAAGTTCTTCCACTGTATAGATTCTTCCTCTTCTATTAGATTTCAAAATTAATTCACCATCACTTCCAAAAACAGAGGCCTTGCCATTCTGGAATAAAACTTTGTTTCCTCTTTCCTCAATCCTTCCAACAGACAAAATAGTTCCGTCTAACTCAGGAACGTATAATACGTTTTCCAAGAACAAGGTTTCACCTCCATATTCGTGACCGAGTTTGATGGTAACATCACCCATCTCTGATACTTTTATTTTCTCATTGTTAGCCATTTCAACTGAAGTTGAAATACTTTTTGTATTAGTCATTTTCAGTCTGTTCGACGTCTTATGTTCAGTAGCTCCACTGTCCAGAAACCAGATATTCTGAGAGTTATTGCTTTTCAAGTTATTTGCAAATAGGACTCTATGAGTAAGGTCTAACGTAGTTTGTTTCAGCATACCTTCTCTAATTCTCCTTGATGAGTTGGCAAATCTGCAATTCCTAGCCATGTGTCTTAATTTGCCACAATTGAAACATCTTATCCGCCTGAATTCCCTTTTCCCTTCCGTCCACGTATTATGATAATTCCTTTGTTGATCATATTCAAATTTATTTCGCTCTTGACATGGTGATTTGCATGTATCCTCTTTTCTTCTTACCGCAAAAGCGCAATTAGGATTTTCTTGAGGAATTTGACGCTGTTTCTGTCGTTTTTCTTCTAAAAGTAATTTGGATTTAACCACACTAGTAGATAGCTTCTCTTCTTGCTGTTCTAAACTGAGAATTAGCGGCTCGTAACTTTTTGGTAATCCCAATAGCATAATCAACGCTAATTCGCCATCCCCAAATCCATGGTGGCACTTTGCTAATTTTCTATGGCACTCCATTATTCTCGCGAAATATTCTTTCAGCGCAGTGGAAGCGTGCTGGGCCCATAACCTGTTAGGAACCAATTCTTTCCCATCTTCGTCATTTCTTTTGACAATGTTGAAAAACTCTCTCAGTAACTTTAATATGTGCAGCAAGCCATATTTTGTGTGGATATCCTCCAGTATCTGCCATGCATCGATCGCTCGTTTACAATCACCGATATCATCTAGGAATGAATCTTCAACTGCTAATAATATGACAGATAATGCCAAACTATCTTTCCGCTTCTGTTTTTCTGAAGTTTCACTAGGAAAGCCAGGCTCAATCGCATCCCATATATCCTTCTGAATCAAGATTGATTTGGCTCTTATAGCCCAGGAATAATAATTATTTCCATCTAGTTTAGGTATTCTCAATTCATCAGCCATTGATTTTTTTCTAGGTATGCAAATTTCACAAAAAAATATAACTTAAATCTTTTCTTCTTCTTCTTCTTTAAACTTTCTACTTATTCTTATTCAAACTTCACCTTCACTTCTTCAAACCCTATCTTCACTTCTTCAAACACTACTTCTTCAAACTTTACCTTCTTTATACTTTAGCCCGACTTCTTTAGACCTTAGCTTCAGCTACACTTCTTTAGACTTTAGCTTCAGCTACACTTCTTTAGACTTTAGCTTCAGCTACACTTCTTTACTTTCTTCAGCTTTGACCTCTAATTTCTTTCTACGGCGCAGTGGAAGCGTGCTGGGCCCATAACCTGTTAGGAACCAATTCTTTCCCAGTCTACAATCGAGCAGAGTAAACACTAACACCTCTAAGAAAATCAACACTTTTAATTTCCTTTCATGACTAACTAATTTACATCATTTAAAAACCAATTATATACATGTAAAAACGTCCGGTCATCTGGTCAAAATATAAATAAATTAATCCATGAAAAAACAACTTATAAAAATCCTAACATATTGCCACGTGGAAAATTAGGGAAGACCAACTTCAGGAGATGAGACAGCAATTTATTTCAGGCAAGAACAAACTATGAATGATAAACAAAATATAAGCAATGAGGGAAGTTTACAGAGTATAGCAGAATATAAACATAAAAATGATACTCTGTTAATAAAATAATAAATATTTTGTTACAATATAGTTCTGCTGTTAATGCATTTTAAAAGTATTTAAAGTGACTATTAAAATTACAAAATATTTTCTCACAAAGAGTTTACACGAGTTCACAATGAGGTTGCAATATTTTGTAATTTTAAAACTTTTTTCACAATTTTATCATGAATAAAGAAAATGACTATAATGAAAGGTATTTAATATTTGCAAATTGTTATTTTGAATGCTTTGTTGCTATTCGAATAATACCGGGTATTTCGGTCTGTATAACAATATAGTCCGTACAATCTTTCAAGAACGAAAACTATTTGAATTTAAAATAGTTGACAGGTTTTCAACAAATTTGCAGCCTAGCTCTTTGGTTATGTAAATATCATGTAAATTTATCATGTAAATGATACCAACATGTTTTAACATTGTATGCAAATTTCCCAGATTTGATTTCTATAGAAGACATATATTTGGAGTGATGTTAAATTTGATATTTTATTTCAACACACAAAATCCCGGCTAGGGATAATTGCGTCGATTTACATTTTTTTTAAACAGAAACAGTTATAAGCATATTATACAAGAAAAAGTAATCCAAAATAAAAAAAAAGAGAAACAATAATATATATTAGGAACCTGAACCTTTCAGGTTTGAAAGATAATCACAAATATATTTACAAAAATAGTTAAACTTACGATAATTCTCTCTGCTATTTACAAATTGATATAGATCTACATCATTATTTATTGTCTGTTGTCTAGCGGTGAAGAAGAGTGGGCATTCCAGCAGTAGGTGTCTTGAGTCCTGGAATTCGCTGCCACAATGACAGCTAGAGTATTCAACCGCGCCAATTTTTGATAAAAATCCCTTAAAATTTCCATGGTTCGTTATAAACTGGGTATTATAAAAATTTGGAGTTAAATTTGATATTAACACAACACAAACAGTTTGGATGTGAGATCCCAAAAACATTAAAGAATTGAAAAGTGTCATTCAGAATATTTGAGACAGTTAATCCCACGAAAAAAATCTAAGAAGCTTATATTAATCACCACCACAAAGATATCAAGCTGTTATATTTAACAAAGGATACTAAACTAAAAAATCAGAACATTTCAGTAAAAATAAAGTATTAATATACAGTTAAACCTGTCTATAGCGCCCCCTCTAAATAGCACCTTCCTCTCTATAGCGCCCGATTTTAAACATTAATATGTAAACTTTTTACATTAAAAGTGACCTGTCTATAGCACCCTATTTTGGGTGAGTCCCAAGAGGGGGCGCTATAGACAGGTTTAACTGTATATAATTTTGGGACAAAAGTGTTCCACGTGAAAGCATCATGAGATCTTAAGCAATAAGAAATCCAGCACAATAGCCAATAAAAGTAAAATAAACATACTTATCCTAAGTGTACTATGACTGTGCTTTATTCCATTGCTTGCGACATGTCTTGCACATCAAAACTTCGCCAACGTCAACCACCACATCCACACATTGACCTAAATAGGAATATTTCGATTTTAATAGAATTGTAAAACGACATTTAAAGATTATCCCGCATGAGTTTCTTTTCAACGAAAAATCAAAAATTTTTTAAGGAGAAATATCGATTATTTCTAACCTTAGGGATGAGGTATGAAAGGATGAATTGTGAAGAGTAATGATAAACGGAAAAATAAAAGTGTCCAATCGTTTTACAAACACATGCCGCATTATATTGTATTATAAATTACTTTAATAGAATTACAAATGTGTTCCTGTGGTATGTTTTATAGCTGATCTTAATTTATATATGTGTGTGCTTTTGTGGTTCAGACAGATAAATCAATTTACAAATTCAATTGACCTATATCGATAAAATTTGTCATACTTATATTTTGCCAATGTGTTTCTTTTCATAAAAGAAGTCGGTGGACAAGTGGTTAAAACCCTCAATTCCCGACAGCCATGAACTGGGATCGAATCCCGCGTTGGACACTTTGTTTTAATATGTGAATAACCTTCACCTATTATTCATTGTTGTAAATATCATAAGCTAAGTTGTTCTTTTTGAGCGGTACCTAGTAAAGTTACTTTGGAAGCAGGAACTATGTATTTATTTTCACATATATCATCAAATATAGTCTCTATACAGACCTTAATGTAATGATAAAAGTTGTTGAATGAGAGGGCTTGGCTCGTCGGTAGTGAACCCTTTTAGCGTTTTCGCCAAATTAATCTTCAGATCCCTCTACTATTATATAGGATTGGTTTTCTTATATATCCTGTATTCACTATGGAAGTCAGCTTAGGGGTGTTTAGAGAACCTATGGATACTTATGAAGATAAATAAATATTATCAATATATTTAAACAAACATAAACTAGACCCCTTCTCAATATTTTGTTATTGCAGTATGGACAATAAAAATTATGCTTTAATTGTGGTAAAAAAATATCAGCAAAGTGTTTCGATGCTCATTTACAGATTGTAATTTAATTTTTTTAATTTGAAATGACTTTCTATTTTGTTTAAGGAGTTGAGCTTGATACTCTCTCTCAGCCGTGCGGCTACGCGGTGCACGAGCTCCGCGTTTTTCAATGATAGAGACTGGACAAATTGAGCTAACCAACCAATATGCATATTGGCTGAATGCTCTATAGATTGTCTACCGACTGATATGGCTGGCCTGGGAAGTGAACAAGATATAGCTGATTAATCGACGACTGAAGAAAACGCAGTGGTAAAAGATTACCTGTCAAACAATGAAAATGGACGCAATGGTGCGAATTTGTTGGCGGGGAAAAAGCGAAACTGTGAATCATTTCGCAGTAAAATTCAATTGTATAGAAATTGGGCGAACACAGTGGAAGCCTCCGAGAATGAATAGACTTCCCAATGTATGTAAAAGCCTAAAGCTTCCAAAAAAAGTCCAGCCCGCAAAAATTCGCGAAGGCCGATTCGCAGCCAGGCCACCTCAGCGAATAATAAGGGAAATAGATGATATTGCGCAGATTAGAGGCATCAGAGAGCAACAGGATCTAGTCATGGCTTCGGTGACAAGTGCTGCTTGCACAAAACAGAATTCTACTGTCCTTACTGTGATGCAAATATTTATATGTAATTCTACTGTCCTATAAGCTTATATCCATAGGTTTATTGAATACCATTTCTGAGATTCCACCCTTCAGTAGCATATATAAGCAGAATGTCCAATACAGTATTAGAGCTCTAAGAAGCGGTCTGGTAGATTAAATTGGCAAACCCATGGGAAGATTCATCACTTACGTCGTCTAAGAATGATATATAGTGGGAACAGGCAAGTGTTTTTTTGGGCAAAATGCTTGTCAAAGGACGATTTCTTGGATTGGACGTTGAGGCTGCAACAGAAGGATGGCTACGTTCTCTACCTAAGAAGTTTTATGAAAAGGGGAGGCTTGTCCATCAGTGTCAGAAATATGCAAATCATGGCTATTATTCCTGGAATAAATTATATATTTAGTGACATGTTGTAATTTTATTTTGTAAGATATTACTAACCTTTGTTTGTGCACCTCCATTGCTCAAATGATAGAATTGAACCGCGTGCTATTCTCAGTATGCAGCGCGTGACTAATTCAGCTAACTGTTTGGTTTAAAAAATGATTCTCTTTCTATCTGTATCGTTTTTTATTTCTTTAACGAGTTTTTCTATTAAGCACAAATTAACGTTTTGACTTATACAACCATAATTATTTACATCAGAGAAGAAGAAGAAGAAGAGAGAGAGAGAGAGAGAGAGAGAGCTATATGTTCTTCAAATATATTACATAGTTATATATACATATCTAATTATCATTTTAAAACAATAGTACAGACTGTGCAATTTTGCATATATTGACAAGATGTCAATGAAATTATGCTAATTGTCAATTGTCTCTTCAAATATATTAAGGTATTATTTATCATTCGAAGATGTGTGTAATTCTAACTACAGAGAACATGGGTTCATCAGAAGTTAACCATGGGTATCAGGAACCATATTCTTACTTCAGGCAGATTTTGCCATATTCCAGTAAATCTTGAAAAGACAATCGTTGGGAACATCCTCTTTCAACTCTCCACTATAAGTTGAGTTTTCATCAAGCTAGGCAACGGGAAGTGAGTATCACGGAAGCAGGTGTAAGCTCAGAAAATCGTATTTGACGCAATTATCTCAGGATACACGCACGACAAGACATTTAAACGTTAGTCTACGATAATGTTTAAATCATCGTTTCGTGTTCCAGAAACCCGAGTTATCTCTCTAGTCCCTGGTAGTGGAAACATTCTGACCTGGTATACACTCATGGACAAAACTTAAAGAAGTTTCATATTTTGATGTCGCCAGTTTTTTTTAAGGAGACAGTGGAAATTTTGTTCATACTTGGTTATCTCGTATGTCTTCAAAAGAGGTCACGGTAATATATTTCAGAGTTATTGTCTGAATCCCTATATACATGCTGAAAGGTACAACTTCCTCAAGTTTTGTCTATGACATATAACTACAATACATTTTCTCTCTTCTTCTACTATATTCTGATGGAAAGGTAGTTGGTCTGATAAGTGAAAAGAAGTTTTAGAGTTTGAATATTCACTGTTTTTTTTTTTTTTTGGCTTACATTGACTTTTTATATAAATAACCATATTTTGAGAAAAAGGTTCAATATTTTACCCTGATAAAAATAGTAAAGAGGGGTATTAATTGTTTATAAAAAAATTGTAGATTGTGATGGTTTCGTCATGATTCATTCATTGAATATCTTATTGGGTAACATACACGTGTATTCTACTTGTGTATATAAAGCTGAGCCAAATATATCTCTACATACCTTACAGTTGTGGTGCCGGCCTGTTGATTTCCTTGAGCCGGCGGCCTCTAAAACCACTGGCCAGATCTTGCAGCCGTAGTTTGATCGAAAAATCAATTCCTTCATCTTTCGAGATGTGCGGCTTTTAAAACGATTGGCCATATATTATAGCTCTGATCAATTCAATTATCTTCGCAATGTGCGGCCTTTAAAACAATTGGCCATATATTTCTTGTAGCTCTATGTTCAATTCCTTTATCCTTTCCGATGTGCGGCCTTTAAAACAATTGGCCATATCTTTCTTTTCGCTCTGATCAATTCTATTATCTTCGCAATGTGCGGCCTTTAAAACAATTGGTCATATCTTGTAGCTCTGATCAATTTCTTCATCCTTCGTAATATGTGGCCTTTAAAACAATTGGCCATTTATTGTAGCTCTGAATAATTCCTTTAGCCTTCGCAATGTGCGCCCTTTAAGACAATTGGCCATTTCTTGTAGCTTTGATCAATTCCATTATCTTCGCAATGTGCGGCCTTCAAAACAATTGGCCATATCTTGTAGCTCTATGTTCAATTCCTTTATCCTTTGCAATGTGTAGCCTTTAAAACAATTGGTCATATCTTGTAGGTCTGATCAATTCCATTATCTTCACAATGTGCGGCCCATAAAACAATTGGCCATATCTTGTAGCTCTGATCAATTTATTAATCGCAATATGCGACTTTTAAAACAATTAGCCATATCTTGTATCTCTGATCAATTCAATTATCTTCACAATGTGCGGCCTTTAAAACAATTGGCCATATCTTGTATCTCTGATCAATTCAATTATCTTCACAATGTGCGACCTTTCAAACAATTGGCCATATCTTGTAGCTCTGATCAATTCAATTATCTTCACAATGTGCGGCCTTTAAAACAATTGGCCATATCTTGTAGCTCTATGTTCAATTCCTTTATCCTTTGCAATGTGTAGCCTTCAAAACAATTGGTCATGTAGCTCTGATCAATTCCATTATCTTCGCAATGTGCGGCCCATAAAACAATTGGCCATATCTTGTAGCTCTGATCAATTCAATTATCTTCACAATGTGCGGCCTTTAAAACAATTGGCCATATCTTGTAGCTCTGATCAATTTATTAATCGCAATGTGCGACTTTTAAAACAATTGGCCATATCTTGTAGCTCTGATCAATTCAATTATCTTCACAATGTGCGGCCTTTAAAACAATTGGTCATATCTTTCTTGCAGCTCTGATCAATTTCTTTAGCCTTCGCAATGTGCGGCCTTTAAAACAATTGGCCATATCTTGTAGCTCTGATCATTTCCTTTATCCTTCGCAATGTGCGGCCTTTAAAACAATTGGCCATATCTTTCTTGTAGCTCTGATCAATTTCTTTAGCCTTCGCAATGTGCGGCCTTTAAAACAATTGCCATATCTTGTAGCTCTGATCAATTTCTTTAGCCTTCGCAATGTGCGGCCTTCAAAACAATTGGCCATATCTTGTAGCTCTGATTAATTCCTTTATCCTTCGCAATGTGCGGCCTTTAAAACAATTGGCCATATCTTGTAGCTCTGATCAATTACTTTATCCTTCGCAATGTGCGGCCTTTAAAACAATTGGCCATATCATGTAGCTCTGATAAATTGCATGAGTCTTCTCAACGTCTGAATTCTTCTGGCAGCTGTGCCGCCGTTCTGAAAAATCCTTTGAGCTTTCGAAACGTTCAGCTTCAGTGGCCAGATGTTGAAACCGTGGTGCCGCTCCGATAAATTCCTTTATCCTACGCAGTAAGCGGCCTTTAGAGCCACTGACTTGCTCTTGTAGCCGTGATATGTCACCCTGATCAATTACTTGAGCCTTTAAAACAAATGCGGCCTTCAAAACAAACAAGCAGCCAGATCTTATAGCAGAAGTGACACCCATGATCAATTTCTTGAGCCTTCGCAACGTGCCGCCTTTAAAACAAGCGGCCAGATCTTGCATCCGTAGTATCGCCCTTATCAATACTTTGAGACTTCGTTGGGCCTTCAAAACCAGTTTATAGTTTTTGCATCCGTGGCGCCGTCCTGAGAACTTCTTCAAGCCTTCGTAAAGTGCTTTTATCAGCAGCCAGTTTTGCATCTTCGGCTTTGCCACAATCATTTCCTTGGGCCTTTTCAATTCAGTTCTAATTATTATGATGAATTAAAATTTGAATACTTCTCATCATGACTTGGAATTTAATCTTTATACAATTTCTCTACGCATTACTAAATCTTTCTTCACACAAAAAATTGTGAACTCAGGACTAATAACGCTATTCAGTAATTATCTGAGAAATATTATTTCCATTTGATTATATTCTCAGCTCCTTTGTTGCTAGGTGTTCTTTATAACAATGTATATTTAAAAATATCTTTATTTTTACAATTATACTATTGTATCTCGTGTGTATCAAATATCTTTCAGAGTTATTGTTTGAATCACGATATACATGCTAAATGGTATAACTTCCTTAAGTTTTGTCCACAGTGTAATTTCAACAATTGATGAAGTGAGGATGACAAAATTGACTTGACTCCTCAAAGTTGAACCTATCCAACGACTGTCAGTTTAATCAACTAACTTGTTTGTTCATTCTTCGTATAAAGTCTGCTTTTGAAGATTTTTTTTTAATGGAGTTTAATGAAACACAAAGAGGATTGTGTAAATCTCTTATGATATAACATTATCCTGACTTACATGCACGTAGAATTAGGTGAAAATGTTAAATGCCTGATTACGTCTCTCTCTCTCTCTCTCGCCCAAATATTGCTTTATTTTATATTTTCTAAACACCTAAAAATATACTAAATTTTACCCAGACTTATGCTATTCCAACTAGAGGATAGGGGGTCGGTGGGAAGATGGTCTAAACCGTTGGTTTTCGACCGCTACGACCCGGGTTCGATTCCCGCATTGGGCACTTTTTTTCTTATTAAAAAAAAAAGCTACAGTGGTCCCCGAATCTTGCAAAAGTCCAACTCTACCAGCGAGTGCAAGTAACAAAACGGGGCTCTGGCACATTTATAAGTTCAAAGTCGAACTGCTTTTCAAATGTGTAGACATGTGGTGCACTTACAGTAAAAGCAGTCGCCTACTTTTACCCACCATTATTATCATGGCCTGTACCACGTGTACTAGGGATAAGCAAAAAAAAAAAAAAAAAAACTAGAGGAGAATTTCCATCTAGAATATCGCCTAAGTTATTGCTATTTGGCTGTATTTTTCATTTTGACATTAACTAGCATATTTGTGCAGTTTTTGCATAGGGTTCAGTTCCTCTATATTTGCATAGTTGTCTTCTTTCTGTGCAACAACAAAATTCTATGCTCTCAATCCTCTTATTAACTGTTATTTGTGTATTTAAAAAGCTCAATAAAACTATTTTGTATATAGAATAGTACTTCCTATATATACACAAGGTAATAAGACCAAATCCAAATAAATAAATAGGGTGTGATGTTTCGGTAACAGCGTTGTTACCATCTTCAGACAAAAGTGCTAAATATGGTTACGAGAAGAGCACTTGCAACCTCCGCCAGTAGATGGCGCGTTCGCCTGTTTTGCATCCGCAACTGATGCGGGAGTCGCCGACTGCTGTGATCCCGTTTCCTGCGGAGGCCACCTCTCCTGGCTGTAAATACCTTTTCATATTGGCCCCAGGGGGTGGCGTAATGTAAATACCCGTTGTTTATTATTCAAGTTATATGTAATGTTTAGTAATAGACGACAATAAATAAGTGCTTCAAGTCTGCGTGCTGCCTCCTGTCGTTACTCTGCCACTGCCTTCATCGCCAGTCTACTGCTGCTGCTACTACTCTTCTGGTAAGTCTCTCGTGTCCCCCCACCAGTGATAAGGCCGAGAGATACTGCCAGGAGAAGGGAGTTTCCACTCGAGCAGTAGAACTCAGGAGAGCAAATCGGGGTGCCAGCAAGGAGGAGCTACTCCGCGGCGGAGGAAGCAGTCGTGCCCAGAGATTGGTTGGGCTCCCGCGCAACACTGGTGTCAGAGGTGGGCTTCTTCCTCGTGGAGGTCACCAGGAGGCTCCCTGTGAGATTTCTTCGGTTGCTGACGAATGCCCATCGAGACTAGAGGTAAAAAAAAATGGCCTCGGAGCAGAACGTGCTGGCCACAATCACCCATATGATTCAAGGGCTTCGAGAAGAGAAAGAGAAAGAAAAGCTTCTTAAAGAAGAAAGAAGAGTTCTTAAAGAAGAAGAGAAAGAGAAAGAAAAGCTTCTTAAAGAAAAAATAAGAGTTCTTAAAGAAGAAGAGAAAGAGAAAAGAAGAGTTCTTAAAGAAGAAGAGAAAGAGAAAGAAAAGCTTCTTAGAGAAGAAGAGAAAGAGAAAGAAAGGCTTCTTCAAGAAAAAAAGAAGATTTCTTAAAGAAAAAGTGAAAGAGGAAGAAAGACTTCTTCGACAGCAGGAGAGGGAGGAATTCCACCAAAAAGTTACAAATTTGGAGATTAGGTTCCAAAGCGAGATCGGGGGGGTCCAGGCAGCCTTAGAGAATAATATTGGCGAAGTCCGGACAGAGTGCAAGAGGCTGGAGATCGAGCTGGCGCGCATGAAGAGTCTAGAGGGTGCTGTGATCTCCCCTACAGGCCGCAACATACCTCCGCCTACCTTTGACGGACAAACTTCACTCGAGGGTTTTAGGCGACAATTCGAAGCAGTGACTCTCAACAATGGCTGGGGAGAGACCGAAAAAGTGACAAATTTGATTGTGGCTCTTCGGGGACCGGCCTTAGATCTGCTTCAGGCGGTTCCGCGTGCAGATCAACAGAGTTATGCGATGTTGATGGGAGAACTTGAGTTGAGATATGGAGAACAACATCTAAGGCAAGTATACCAAGCTCAACTTAAGCTAAGAAGACAAAAAGTCGGGGAAAGTTTGCAGGGGTTTGAAGCTGATGTCAAGAGGCTATGTCATCTGGCCTACCCTGGTGCTCCCATTGATTTCCTTGACCAATTGGCCGCCCAGACGTTTATCGATGGTATTCGAGACGTGGAAGTCCAGAGAGTGCTACGACTTGCTTCTTTCGATAAATCAAGAGAGGCGCTGGTTCGCGCCCTGGAGGTGGAGGCGGCCTATCGAGTGAGCGAATCGGGGCATCCACGGGTCCGTGGTGCAGAATTAATTGTGGAACAAAGCACCACTGGAGGCGGTGGGAAATTGAACGCCATTAAGGAGATACTGAAGAGACTAGAACGGCTAGAAGAGACCGGCAGGCCTGGCAGACGATCGGCTGGGCCCTGTTTCCGCTGTGGACGACATGGTCATCTGAAGAGGCAGTGCACCGTCAGGCTGCCCGACCAGAGACAGCCAGGGAAACTAAATTCTGCCAACGTTATGGGGCAACCGTTGGCTGTGGTGAACCCGCCCCACAATATTGTGTCTATCCGTGAAATAAAAAGGACCTATGACACTCTGATGATAGAAATATTTGTAAACTCAATAAGGATGAAGGCCACTGTCGACACTGGGGCAATGGTTTCCCTCATAAAAAAGGATGTGATAAGGAGCGCGCCAACTCCGTTGCGGCATGGCATGATGCTGAAAACAGTCACAGGAGATACATCGCCAATTTTGGGAGGACTGGACGTGGAGATCTGCCTCGGAGGAATTCGATTTAATCATCGAGTGCTGGTGGCGGAGATTGATGACGAGTTCATTCTTGGAATGGATATCCTCAGGAGACAAGATTTTACGTTCGATCCAACGCAAGGAGTTTTGACATTGGGCAGCGAAAGCTTTGTGCTGTCAAAAGAGGGTCAAAAAGATGAAGGAGTTCGACTGTTTGCCTGTGAGGATAAGCACATTGATGGAAACAACGAGGGGGTGGTCAGGGCTGTCGCGGAGGAGCCTTTGGGATGTTGCATTGGATTAGCGGAACCAACTGATAACTCGGCGAAAAATCTCTTGGTGGCCAGAACACTCGTCAATACTATTCACGGGAAAGTCCCCGTTAGAGTGGCCAACGTTTTTTTTAGTGGAGTTCGCATAAGAAAAGGAGACCTCTTGGCGACTTGTACACCCATTTCAAGAATTTCTACGAAAGAAGACGGTCAACACAAAATAATAAGGCAGACGAAGTTGGAACTGGACATAAAGGATCTGTCGGAAGAAGAGGCTCGGAATGCTCGGGCGTTTCTCAAGAAGAACCAGGACGTATTTTCGTCTGGAGATGGAAACTTGGGGAGGACAGATCTGGTCCGGCACCGGATAAATACTGGCGATGCTCGGCCTATCCGGCAACCACCTAGACGGCTGCCTATGGCGAAACAAGAAGAAGTGACTGGATTATTAAGGAAAATGAAACGGGACGGAATAATCGAGGAATCCAACGGCCCATGGTCTTCGCCCGTGGTTCTGGTGACAAAGAAGGACGGTACTACAAGATTTTGTGTAGACTATAGGCGGCTAAACGACATAACCAAGAAGGACAGCTACCCCTGCCGCGGATCGATGACACTCTAACAACACTAGCAGGGTCGTCGTGGTTCTCTACTCTAGATCTCAAGAGTGGGTACTGGCAGGTTGGCATGCATCCAGAGGACAAAGAAAAGACGGCGTTCAGTACAGGCAGCGGGCTCTATCAATTCACCGTGATGCCTTTTGGCTTGTGTAATGCGCCGGCCACTTTCGAAAGATTGATAGAGCTCGTACTTAAAGGTTTGACCTGGAAGACCTGTTTGGTTTACCTTGACGACATAATGGTCATGGGCAGGACTTTCGAGGAACACCTTCGGAATTTGCAAGAGGTCTTCGATCGATTTAGGGCAAACAACTTGGCATTGAATCCAAAGAAATGCCAACTATTTCAGAAGAGTGTAAAGTTCCTGGGTCATATAGTGTCCACAGAGGGAATCAGGACCAGTGACGACAAGATCTTCGCCATCAAAAATTGGCCCGAACCAAGAGATAAACATGAATTATGGAGCTTCCTTGGGCTGTGTACGTACTATCGACGCTTCGTGGAGGGATATGCCGATATTGCTGCCCCGTTGCATCGATTAACAGAGGCCAGGGCATCATTTCATTGGAATGAAGAATGTGAAAAAGCATTCCGAGCTCTAAAAAGAAGCCTTTGTTCTAGTCCAATTTTGGCGTATCCTCAGCCGGGAACAAATTTCATTTTGGATATGGACGCCAGTAACCTTGGTATCGGAGCTGTGTTATCTCAGGTTCAGGATGAGGATGAATGGGTTATTGAATTCTTTAGTAGGGTACTGACTAAAGCGGAACGGAATTACTGTGCCACGCGGAAGGAACTTTTGGCTATTGTAAAAGCAGTGGAGCATTTCCATAAATATCTTTATGGGCAGAACTTCCTGATCAGGACAGATCATGCCGCCCTCACGTGGCTGTTGCGGATGAAGAATCCTGAGGGCCAAGTGGCGAGGTGGCTGGAAAAATTGCAGCAATACCATTTTCAGATCAAACACCGGCCTGGAAGAAAACATAACAATGCAGATGCTCTCTCCAGAAGACCTTGTGGCGACTGCAAGCATTGTGAGAGAATTGATGAACATGAAGTAACCTCAAGGAAGACAACTATGGTGCCGAGTAACGATTGGACCGCTGAAAGTTGTAGGACTATCCAGCAACGGGATCCCAACATCGGCCCAATCTTGGAATGGAAAGAAAGGGGGAATGAAAGACCAAGCTGGGAAGTGATATCCGACAAGAGCCCCGAATTGAAGACCTTGTGGTAACAATGGGACTCCCTCAGTATAGATAACGGACTGCTGAAAAGAATTTGGGAAAGTGCCGATGGAAGGAGTAAAACCATGCAGCTAGTAGTTCCTAAGGTCCAGGTTCCCAATGTCCTGCAGGAAATACACGATGGGGTCTCGGGGGCTCATTTTGGCATTAATAAAACGCTAAAGAAAGTTAGGGAGAGATTTTATTGGGTCTACTATCACGAGGATGTTGAAAGGTGGTGCAAGGAATGCGACAGGTGTGCCGCAAGCAAAGGACCAAAAACTAGGTCCAGAGGAGTGATGAGGGAATACAATATGGGCGCACCATTCGAGAGAATCGCGATCGATGTGGCCGGTCCATTCCCAGTCACAGAAGGCGGCAACAAATATATTTTGGTCGCCATGGATTATTTTACTAAGTGGCCTGAAGCCTACGCAATCCCGAATCAGGAGGCTACGACGGTTGCGAAAGTTCTATTGGACAACCTGATTTGTCGGTTTGGAGTGCCACTGGAACTGCATTCGGATCAAGGACGAAACTTCGAGGCAGGGGTGTTCCAAGAATTGTGTAGGCTGTTGGGGATTCGGAAGACAAGAACTACTCCCCTTCACCCCCAATCTGATGGAATGGTTGAAAGGTTCAATAAAACGATGGAGGAACATTTGTCTAAAGTTGTGGAGCAGCACCAAAGGGATTGGGATGTAAGACTGCCGCCATTTCTTATGGCGTACCGAGCCGCCATTCACGAGACAACTGGGCAGACACCGGCCAAGATAATGTTTGGAAGAGAATTACGACTTCCATGTGATTTGGAGTTCGGCAGTCCTGGGGAGCCGCCTGCAGAGGTAACTGATTATGTAAACAATCTGAGGAGTATTCTGTTGGAGACTCACGAATTGGTTAGGGCCAAGATTCGCACGGCAAGCCACCGGATGAAGACTCGCTATGACCAAAGGGCGAACCACGATGGATTTAGACAAAATGATTTAGTATGGCTGTTTGATCCAAAAAGAAAAAAGGGACTTTCGCCAAAATTAATGCCAGTTTGGGAAGGGCCCTACAAGATCATCAAAAGGATCAATGATTTGGTCTACCGTATCCAGCGAAGTTCTAAATCAAAGGCCAAGGTGGTGCATTTGGGACGACTGGCTTGTTACCAAGGAGATAGGACTAATTGGACCTGATCGGGACGATCTAGTTTAAGGGAGAGGTAGTGTTACGAGAAGAGCACTTGCAACCTCCGCCAGTAGATGGCGCGTTCGCCTGTTTTGCATCCGCAACTGATGCGGGAGTCGCCGACTGCTGTGATCCCGTTTCCTGCGGAGGCCACCTCTCCTGGCTGTAAATACCTTTTCATATTGGCCCCAGGGGGTGGCGTAATGTAAATACCCGTTGTTTATTATTCAAGTTATATGTAATGTTTAGTAATAGACGACAATAAATAAGTGCTTCAAGTCTGCGTGCTGCCTCCTGTCGTTACTCTGCCACTGCCTTCATCGCCAGTCTACTGCTGCTGCTACTACTCTTCTGGTAAGTCTCTCGTGTCCCCCCACCAGTGATAAGGCCGAGAGATACTGCCAGGAGAAGGGAGTTTCCACTCGAGCAGTAGAACTCAGGAGAGCAAATCGGGGTGCCAGCAAGGAGGAGCTACTCCGCGGCGGAGGAAGCAGTCGTGCCCAGAGATTGGTTGGGCTCCCGCGCAACAATATATATAAAAATGATAAGGCACAAACAATTTGAATTATAGATTATAAACACAAGGGTAATAAGACCAAATCCAAATAAATAAATAGTGTGTATATCATTCACACTTTTGTCTGAAGATGGTAACAACGCTGTTACTGAAATGTCACACACTATTTATTTATTTGGATTTGGTCTTATTACCTTGTGTTTATAATATAGAATTCAAATTGTGTCTTATTACTTCCTATATATGAAAATAAAGGTTATTTCTCCTGTCAAAATAGATGTAAAAGCTATATACTGTCTATTTACAGTCTCTACACCATCTCTACACTCTAGCAGACTCTCAGTGAATACACAATCTCTGCACCATCAGACTGTGCGCTATTGACAAGATGTCAGTAAAATTATGTTAACTGTCTACAATCTAGTAGACTCTAGTCAGGGAATACACAGTCTATTACATCTCTACAATTTAACAGACTGTCAGTGAATACACAATCTCTACACTCTAGCAGACTCTGTCAGTGACACAAAATTGACACATTCAGAAACAACCACCCCTGAGAGATCATGGGTTGGAGAGAACTATTTATATTAACCTTATTTTTTATATTAAAATTTCTATTTATACTTTCTCATGAAATACACAAAAGGTGGCTGTCCACCAAATGAAAGAGATGGTCATATCTTAGTTTTGAGGAGTAACGTGGAAACAACAATATCTCCCAGCAAAGTTATTGTATGGTATAGAAAAACTTCCATTGAGTGCCCGAACAGATGAGAGACCATTTCCCTAAGAAGCCACATTTGGAAAACCAATAATGAATTGAACTAGCCAAACTAATCTACAATAAGAGACCAAATTATTATCTATGGTTTAGACATTCTCCTTTTGAAGTCCTACAGTCTCTTGCACTTCTGAGAGTTTTTTTTTTTTTTGCTTATCTCTAGTACATGTGGTATAGGCCAAGATAATCATGGTGGGTAGAAGAGTAGGCGACTGCTTTTACTGTAAGTGCCCCACATGTCTACACATGTGAAAAGCAGTTCGACTTTGCACTTACAAATTTTCCATAGCCCCATTTGGTTACTTGCACTTGCTGGTGGGGTTGGACTTTTGCAAGAATTGGGGGCCATTGGAGCATTTTTTTTTATCAGAAAAAAAGTACCCAATGCGGGAATCAAACCCGGGTTGTAGTGGTCGAAAACCAAAGGTTTAGACCACCCTTTCACCAACCCCCCATTGAGAATGTCCTACAATAATCAATTTGTGCATAAAAACTTCTCTTAATATGAATGTGCTGCAAGACCAGATGATTAAATAAAAACAACTGTTGCAGGCTGTAGGTACCCAATAGCTCAATCCATTCACTAAAGTCCATACACATGGACAAAACTTGAGGAAGTTGTACCTTTTAGCATGTATATTGGGATTCAGACAATAACTCTGAAAGATACACTCATGGACAAATCTAAAGGAAGTTGTACCTTTTAGCATGTATATCGGGATTCAGGTAATAACTCTGAAAGGTATTTGATATACAGTGACCTTTATTGAAGACCCACGAGATAACCAAGTGTGAACAAAATTGCCTTGTCTGAATCCTGATATACATGCTAAAAGGTAAACTTCCTTTAGTTTTGTCCATGAGTATATATTGGTTGAAAATGAAGTAATCCATCCCAGACTATTGGAAAAGGTTATGGAAGAAAGAATTTATTCCTTAGTTTCTATATTTCTCCCTATTTACAATTTCAATTCAAAGTTGTAGTTTACACATTATTTTAAAAATGCCCTACCTTTGGTATCAGTTGATATTACCAAAGATTGCGCTTCTCAAAATAATGCTTGAATGGTTCTCCAATTCTTACAAAGTCCACCCCCACCAGTGAGTATGAAAACAACTAAACAGGGTTCTGACATCTTGTAATTGTAATACTGTTTCTACATGTGTAGACTTGTGGTGCACTTGAATAAAAAGTCAGTCACTTTTTTTTTTTGCTTATCCCTAGTACACGTGGTACAGGCCATGATAATCATGGTGGGTAGTTAGCGACTGCTTTTTGCTGTAAGTGCACCACATGTCTACACATGCGAAAGCAGTTCGACTTTGCACTTACAAATGTGTCAGAGCCCCGTTTGGTTACTTGCACTCGCTGGTGGGGTTGGACTTTTGCAAGAATCGGGGGGGCTATTGGAGAATTCTTTTTTTTTTTAAACAGAAAAAAGTGTCCAATGCGGGAATCGAACCCGGGTCGTAGTGGTCAAAAACCAAACGGTTTAACCAGCCTTCCACCGACCCCCCAAGTCAGTCACTAATTACCAACATTGATTATCATGGTCTTTTATAACATGTTATTGGTGTTGTGTCCAATGAAGAGCCTCAGATGTATCCATACATCTCTATCACAGTAGTCACAATGTCCTCTATCTTGGGTGTGTGAAGCTGCTGCTCTGGGTCCATGTCAATTTTCTGTTGTTGTTGTGTCCAATGAAGAGCCTCAGATGTCTCCATACATCTCTATCACAGTAGTCACAATGTCCTCTATCTTGGGTGTGTGAAGCTGCTGCTCTGGGTCCATGTCAATTTTCTGTTGTTGTTGTTGTCGTGTCCAATGAAGAGCCTCAGATGTATCTGTGCATCTCTATCACAACAGTTGCAATGCTCTCTACCTTGGGTGTATAAAATTGCCGTTCTGGGTCCATGTCAATTTTCTGTTGTTGTTGTGTCCAATGAAGAGCCTCAGATGTCTCCATACATCTCTATCACAGTAGTCGCAATTTCCTCTATCTTGGGTGTGTGAAGCTGCTGTTCTGGGTCCATGTCAATTTTCTGTTGTTGTTGTGTCCAATGAAGAGCCTCAGATGTCTCCATACATCTCTATCACAGTAGTCGCAATTTCCTTTATCTTGGGTGTGTGAAGCTGCCGTTCTGGGTCCATGTCAATTTTCTGTTGTTGTTGTGTCCAATGAAAGAGCCTCAGATGTCTCCATACATCTTTATCACAGTAGTCGCAATTTCCTCTATCTTGGGTGTGTGAAGATGCTGTTCTGGGTCTATGTCAATTTTCTGTTGTTGTTGTTGTCGTGTCCAATGAAGAGCCTCAGATGTATCTGTGCATCTCTATCACAACAGTTGCAATGCTCTCTACCTTGGGTGTATAAAATTGCTGTTCTGGGTCCATGTCAATTTTCTACAAGACTGCGGCCATTGCTGGACAATGTGGGTAGGTGTTAGTTCCACACCAGGACCATTGTTGCATGTTCTGTAGGATTATAACATGTATGTTGTTGTTGTTTCTTATCCCCTTGTGTAAAGATTACACGAATTCCATGAGTTCATGCTCCTCGAGCCTCATGGAATGGGGTGTAGGGGTGCAGCTTTCGTTGATCATGGCACCATGATCCAGGCACACTTTGATGAAAGTCTGACTTTGCCTGTAGTTTGAGGCCGTTCCTAACATGGAAGCTGACGCCTTTGCTGCTGACTCTAACATGAGTACAGACACAGCTCCTCCATATCCCTGGAGTGGGACCCTTGCTGAGGTCCATCAACTGGTTCAGCTGAAGTCAGGATTTTTAAAGAGGTCTACTCCTCTTTTAACAATGCTGCTGTTGGTCCGCGACTGCTTATTCGTCAGAGTTATTCTGCTTGTTTCGCAGCTGGCCTTCATATCTGAAGGTCGTTCCCCTATCCGCCACCTGGGGACGCGCCCTATAGCAGTCAGCTCTGCCAAGGGATAACATGTATACTTGGGATAAGTAGAAAAATAAAATAATTCGGAAGCATAAACACAAGGTATTAAGACCAAATCCAAATAAATACATTTTTATTATTAATATATAATTATTTAATAATATATATTATTAATTAATATATTTTAAATAAATATTTATTTGAATTTGGTCATATTGCCATGTGTTTATAATCTATAATCCAGATTGTACCTTACCAATTTTGAAGCATGTGTGGCTGGAAATGTTATTGATGAATGAGTGTTGAAGCTTGCTATGATACAGCTTGACTCCATATCAACCAAACAGCAAACAATTGAAGCAATGGATCAAGAAAGATTGAGAAAATACATTCGTCCAAACTAAACTGAAATGTCCATGAACCACAATTTGTGCTGATTTATTGGCTTAATTATAAGAGATTATTGTGAAGCCTCATCAATATCAAATTGGGCTGAACAGTTCTTGATCCTAGCCGTTGCTACCCAGGCCATTCGCCTTCCAAACTGTCTGAGGGAAAGAACTTGGGGCATTCATTTCTTTTTTGCTTATCCCTAATACACATGGTACAGGCCATGATAATCATGGTGGATAGAAGTAGGCAACTGCTTTTACTGTATGTGCACCACATGTCTACACATATGAAAAGTAGTTCGACTTTGCACTTACAAATGTGCCAGAGCCCTGTTTGGTTACTTGCACTCGCTGGTGGGGTTGGACTTTTGCAAGAATAGGGGACCATTGGAGAATTTTATAAATTTATTTTTATTTTCATTTCTTAACTTACCAAGGTTGATGTTGTTTCTTATCCCCTTGTGCAAAGATTACACAAATTCCATGAGTTCATGCTCCTCAAGCTGTTTGATAATAAGCAGTAGCCTCTCCCAATGGTCCTGTTTAGTGAGTGTATTTAATGCAAGTTAAAATGTGTTCTGTAGCTGCAGGTGCCAAGCTACATTTTGGGGAAGTGGGGTAGATTTGGTTGTTATTTCTATCTTCAATGGCTTGAGATGGCTTAAATCTTGTTATCTGGTGCAAGATGATTGATGGTACACACTGTTGATTTCAACAACACCAAGACCTGGGATTGAATCATTCCTTGAGCATTTTTTTCTGAGATTCAATGGACCCTGATTCTTGCACAAGTCCAACCTGCACAGTGAGTGCAAGTAGATAAATGGGGCTCTGGCATATTTTTAAGTGCAAAAGTCAAACTGCTGTGTAGCCATGTGGTGCACTTACAGTAAAAGACAGTCACTAACTACTCAACATGATTATCTTGGCCTGGTACCATGTATACTTGGGATAAAAAAAAAAAGGAGTGATTGAGGTTTATCCAATGCACATCAAGGTATTGTAATATCAGGACCTCCCTCTTACTGCACCTAATCAATGGGTGAATATCTGAGGGGGATGTTGAGAAAGAAAGGATGGACTACAGCTGCAGCAGGGCCCCTGTGAGAGGGGGATAGTATGAAGAGGCAGAATTCTTGTGTTACAAGGTGCGACATCGGCAGAGTAAGAAACAATGGGAAGTTTACTCCTGAAGTGTACCTGTGAAGATTAACTTGTAAGACAGTGTGCCAAGAGAGCTGACCTAACCAGGACAGAGTCGGCCATTGATGAGGAGCATCTTTCTGATGGCAGATATTGGATGATGCAAGTCTATCTACTGTTATTTATTCCACTTCAAACTACTTGTAATAAAGTGTGTTAATCTGTATCCACAGAGAATCCATATTGTTACTAAGACACCTTGTACAGCTGGAGAATGGTGTAACAGTAGGTTGTGGAGAAGGCAACAAGAAAGAGAAGGGTAGGTAACATCAAACACAATTTACTCTCACTGTCAACAATCAGGTAATCTTGAAGGAGGCCAGGAGGCCCCAGTGGTCGCTGGGGAAGCAGGTGTGGGGCTTGAGCCTCTCCAGCCCCAGCAGGCCAAAGTAGGTGGGCAGGAGGCGAGCGGGATGAGCCTGCCCCAAGTACATCCTGTCAAACCGGGCTCTGGGCTTGAAACGCCCGTTCCACACCAGGTTGTCATTGCGCATCATGTCCCAGGTGTACGCCAGCTCTGGCCGCTTGCCCGTCAGCATCCAGACATCGTCCAAGCCCGGTGGAATGCCCCCCACTGCATCCAGTTCCTTCTCTCGTAGATTGAGGTCTCCCCCAAAGATCACAGTCTCATTCTCCTGGTCCACCTCGGTTTGCATCAGCTCAAAGGTCTCCTTCAGTTGTTTCTTGCGCTCCGCGGAGTAGTCTGCGGTGCTCTCCAGGTGGGTGTTGATCAGGCAGATGGGGATCTTGTTGAAGGTCACCTGAACATACATCATCCTGAATTAACAGTTGAATTTGACCAGTAAGTATAGAGTAAAGGGATTAAATCCTGGGTCATAGTTGTTAAAATTGGTGCCATGTATTCCTTCCCCCATCAATTCTCAAGATCTTTAAGCAGTTGATGTCATTACTACTGGTGTGAAACAATTCCAGTTTACTAAATATCAATTTCAAGCATTTATAGCACATTCTTTCTTCTTCTTTTTTTCTCTACTCAATCATATTAGGGTAGAAAACCTGTGGAGCTAGAGTTCTTATACAGTAGAACCTCCCTGTAAGTAAAACACAACATCTAGTTGCGGAGCTAAAATTTCCTTTAGGAAGAAATATCCTCTTACCAGAGAATTACTCTTTTTTAAAGGTAAAAAAAAAAAACCAAACAAACTAAAAAATTTATGAGCATACATTATTTATTATTATAACATAATTATATATCCTGGTTTGACACTTAATAAACTGTTGTTGTTGCTTCTTATCCCCTTGTGCAAAGATTACACGAATTCCAATGGAATGGGGTGTAGCTTTCGTTGATCATGGCACCATGATCCAGGCACATTTTGGTGAAAGTCTGACTTTGCCTGTAATTTGAGGTTGTTCCTAACATGGAAGCAGACGCCTTTGCTGCCGACTAACATGAGTACAGACACAGCTCCTCCGTATCCCTGGAGTGGGACCTCTGCTTGGGTCTATCATCAGAGTCAGTTGAACTCAGGATTTTAAAAGAAGTCTTTCTCCTCTTCTAATAATGTGGTGCACTTACAGTAAAAGCAGTCACCTACTTCTACCCACCATGTTTATCATGGCCTGTACCACGTGTTGTTGTTGTTGCTTCTTATCCCCTTGTGTAAAGATTACACGAATCCCATGAGTTCATGATCTCATGGAATGGGGTATAGGGGTGCAGCTTTCGTTGATCATGGCACCATGATCCAGGCACACTTTGGTGAAAGTCTGACTTTGCCTGTAGTTTGAGGCTGTTCCTAACATGGAAGCCTTTGCTGCACTCTAACATGAGTACGGACACATCTCCTCCGTATTCCTGGAGTGGGACCCTTGTTGAGGACCATCAACCGGGTCAGTTGAACTCAGGATTTTTAACCACGTGTACTAGGTATGAGCAAAAAAAACATTGAAAATAAATTTCATTTTCAATCATTAAGAAGGAATCGTTACTGAATATAATTGCAAGAAAATTTATACCTGGCTATTTTTTTTTTTCTAATTTTCAAATAATAAAATTTATATTTAAAATTTAATTGTCATGTATCATAAAAAAAAAATTGTAATAATTATTTTTGGCAATGTGTGTTTCTTTTAAAAAAAAATTCATTATTGTTTTAAAAATATATAAGAGACTGGCAAAATTTTTATAAGAAAATATTGATCAATGGAATGAATAAAATGCATCGAAAATCAATAAAGATCTATGACTTTTTAAAAATTATTTTTAATTTGCATAAGCTAACTTTTACCTATTGATTTTTTTTTTCATCTGATCTGCATCTTAAAAGCTAGCCATTCATTTGTGATGCCTGATATAAAAGCTTATGCACAATTTATTTTAAGCTCTTTCGAAGTTTACTTTTGTGCCTGGAAAATCTCATTTGCAGGAAGCTTGGCTTTTCACCTTCAACCTCAGGAAAAGCGCAACCGAGGCTCATCAAATGCTCTATAGTGCCTAAGGCAACAATGCACCTGCAGCTCCAGAACACATTTTGGCTTGCATTAGATGCACTAAACAGGACCTTTGGGAGAGGCCGCTGCTCATCATAAAACAGCTCGAGGAGCATGAACTCATGGAATTCGTGTAATCTTTACACAAGGGGATAAGAAACAACAACAACAACAACAACTTCATGCATTAGAAAACACTGACCTGAACAAGACTCCTGGGCCAGATGGAATCCATGGCCAAATGATATTAAACTTGGGCAAAAATGGCAAAGAAAAACTTCTTGATATTTTCAATAACTCCTGGAAAACTGGAAAATTGCCTCAAGACTGGAAAACTGCAACAATAATTCCTATTAAAAAACTTGACAAATCTGCTGATGACCCAAAAAACTACCGACCTATCTCCCTCACAAGTATTTGCTGCAAATTAATGGAAAAAATTATACTCAGACGACTCACCTACCACCTCGACACAAGAAATCTCTTACCAAAAGAACAATATGGATTTAGGAAAGGACATGGGACAATAGACCAACTCTTATTTTTCACACAAAAGGTAAAAGATGCACAAAATAGAAAACCAACTAACCACACAATAGCTGCTTTTTTAGACCTTACACAAGCTTTTGATAAGGTATGGAAAAACAAGTTAATTACAAAATTATACAAACATTTCAAAATTGATGGAAAAGCTATCACTTGGATAAATGATTTCCTTAAAAATAGATACATCAGGGTCAAATATAATGGCACTCTATCTAAAACCTTCAAATTGTACCAAGGATTACCACAAGGATCAGTCCTTAGCCCAACTCTCTTCACCCTATTTATTGCAGGCATAGAAGAAAAAATTTCACATAAAACCAATATTGGACTTTTCGCTGATGACATTATTCTATGGAGCAGCAATACTAACTGGAAAAAAGCTGAAAGAGATTTGAACAAGACTCTTTTCCACCTAGAAAAATTTGCTAATAAACATAAATTAGAATTTAACCCCCAAAAATCTGAAACCTGTCTTTTTACTACCGATAAGAAACTATACAAAATAAGACCAAAAATTATTCTGAAAGAACAACAATTGCAATATAATAAACATCCTAAATATCTTGGCTACACCCTGGATCCAGAAATTAACTCCAGTAAACATATTGAAGAAGTTATTAGAAAAGGAAGAGACCGACTAAAAATCCTGAAATATATTTCAGGAAGAGAGTGGGGAGCCGATGCAACCACACTAAAATTAACTTACACATCTCTAATTAGACCTATCCTGGAATATGGATATCAAATCTATGGTACAGCATCTGAAACAAATCTAAAATCACTGGAAAGGATACAACTAAGTGCAGCTAGAATTATTACAGGTCTTCGAAATACCTGCCCTAATGATATTGTACTTTACGAGGCAGACATTATGCCCTTAAAGGATAGAAGAAGCTACAATCTGCCAAAATATATAAACAAAATCAAGAGTTATGGAAACAAACACAGAACTTCCAAGTACATACTTAATTGGGAATCCAATTTAAGACTCAAAAAAGAAGGCCCTCTACACCTGGCCAAAAGAAATGGATTTTTAAAATATAAAGTGGAAAAAAATTATTTAGCAGAAAAATTTTCTCCATGCAAACCACTACAAAATGTTACTTTTAATGCCACTTTAAATGAACCCACCAACAAACAATACCAAAATCCAGAATACTTAAAACAATTATCATTAGAAATAATTAATAACATTCCTAAAAATGCAATAACTATCTATACCGATGGTAGCAGAGACGAGCTAGGACACACTGGCAGTGGCTGTCTCATCAAAACCACAAATGGCATTGAGAAAATGAACAGAAGAAACCCAGATTTTTGCTCAGTCTTCAGATCAGAACTTATAGCCATCTATGAAGCCTTAAAATCCATCAGAAATACTAATTATCAAGATATCTGGATTCTTACTGATAGTAGAAGTGCCATACAACACTTGAGTCACACAGGGGAACTCGGAGACAAAGTAAGCAGGAACATAATTGGTTATCTCCAAAAACTCTCAAAAACCTCAAAAATTCACATTCAATGGATACCCTCACACGTTGGCATTGAAGGCAATGAAGCTGCTGATGTGCTAGCGAAAAAAGGCACAAAAGAACCCTTGCCACAGAAAAATAAACTTACTTTTAAAGAAATAGAAACAATAGCCAAAACAAAAATAAACAATAACTGGAGGATCCCACCTAAGCACAGTTGGTACAGTGGAGTGAACCCAGGAGAAGCTCTGAAGATCAGAAATAGACAGCATCAAACAACACTAACAAGATTTAGAACAGGCCATCTCAAGCCATTGAAGATAGAAAATAATAACAAAATTTATCCCACTTGCCCAAAATGTAGTTTGGTACCTGCAGCTCCAGAACACATTTTGGCTTGCATTAGATGCACTAAACAGGACCTTTGGGAGAGGCCGCTGCTCATCATAAAACAGCTCGAGGAGCATGAACTCATGGAATTCGTGTAATCTTTACACAAGGGGATAAGAAACAACAACAACAACAACAACATGTTCCTTCATTAAGAACCCGTCAAGAGTGGTTTAAATTACAGTTAAACCTGTCTATAGCGCCCCCTCTTGGGACTCACCAAAATAGGGTGCTATAGAGAGGGGGTGCTATAGACAGGTCACTTTTAATGTGAAATGTTTACATTTTAATGTTTAAAATCGGGCGCTATAGAGAGGAAGGCGCTATTTAAAGGAAGCGCTATAGACAGGTTCAACTGTATATATATATACTAGCGGATGTAACCGGCTTCGCCCGGTTTTTACCCGAGTAAAGGTTTGTCTGACGAACGTTTGTTAAAACAATTCTCTATAACCTTATATATATAAAAAAAAAGATATATTTTGATAATTTGAAACTTGTAAATTTGAATTTCTCGATAAAGTGAACATTTTTTCCCGGCCCCTTGAAAAATACTCGATAAGTTGAATAAAATCAATATTAATTGGTTCCCTCGGTAATTGGAAGTTAAAGGAATAGTATCATGCCTTGGAATTGTATCATTATTCTTGTCTCAAATAAATTGCCGTGTCATCCTGAATTTTGTCTTTCCTAATTTTCTACATTACAAAATCATCATTTTATCTATTCTCCCAATATATAAATTGTAGATAAATGATAAAACTAACTTTGGCTTGTGCGTAATTAATAGGTAGAAAATCTTACTTTTGATAAATAATCTTTAAGATAATAAACTTAGTGATAATAAAACTTATAGATAAAAAAACTTGTTATCCCCCGCTAGGGGGCGCTGCTTGAGAGTTAAATCTACAAATCTGCAAATAACTCTAAGGATATTCAAGAAATTATTTTTCGAAAACCTACCCGGGGATATACCTAATAATATCCCAAAATTTCACGGCGATTGGATGTATGGTTTTTGAATCTATAGAGTACAGACAGACAGACATTCAATTTTATATATATATAGATTATAATACAATATAATGCGGCTTGTTATTGTAAAACAACATTTGAAATACTATCCCGCATGTGTTTCTTTTCAACGAAATTTCAAAATTTATTTCAAGGACAATTTCCTTGAAATAAATTTTGAATTTTCGTTGAAAAGAAACACATGCGGGATAGTATTTCAAATGTTGTTTTGTATATATATATATATTGTCGATTTTGACATCAACAACAAGGAGTGAGAAAACACGCCAAAAATGTTCAAGGATGAGAAGCTGCAAGCATTATTGGATCAAGACAGTCCTCAAACACAATAACAGTTAGCGGCTTTTCTCCACATCACTCGACAGGCTGTTTCACTTCATTTGTATGCTATGGGAAAGATCCAGAAGGAAGATAAAGGTTGCCCTCATTAATTGAGTGAAAAGAACAAGGACAATTGAAAAACGATATCTGTAATACTGTTGGAAATGTTTCAAAGAAAGACTTTTCTTTTTTGTATTGTAACTGGGAATGAAAAATAGTAGAATTTTGACAATCCAAAGCACAAGAAACCATGGGTAAGCCCAGGACAGCTGCCAACTTTGACCGCCAAACCCAATATCCACGGCAAGAAGGTTCTTCTATGCATCTGGTGGGATAATCACGGCATACTTTACTATGAACTTCTGCAACCAGGCGAAACAGTCACTAATCATGGCTATCAACAACAATTAACGAAGTTATGCCAAGATATTGCAGTGAAACCAAGAGAATGGAAGCAACAACATTTCAAATTAGATACGGCTCCATTACAATGCAAGGCCACATGTCCCACAATTGGTAAAAGACACCACTTTAAATGGGAAGTCTTCCCAACCAGCATACTCTCCAGACTTTGCTCCATCAGATTATCATCTCTAGTCAATGGCTCATGGGCTGGCTGACCAGCTCTTACAGAATCACAAAGAAGTTGGAAATTGGCTTGATGAATGGATTGCCTCAAAACCAAAACATTATTTGTATGATGGCATCCATAAACCACCCAAATTATAGTAGAATATTGTATCCAACAATGAAAATTATTTAAAATAAATTATAAATATAATTTTGCTTCTATTTCATTTTTTTTTTCCCCCATAAAAAAGAAGGGGTCATACTTGCGCATCTAATAGCAAATTAACATCTGTATATAGGTTTCAAAATATGGGGGTCTTACATGGGCAATGTTAAGATTACGGCTCATGGTGGAGGTGGGGAAGGTGAAGATGTGGGAGTTAATTGTGGTGACTGCGCCGCGGCGGAGCAGGGTGCAGTTGTAGTAGCCCCTGGTGCCCCCTGGCAGCAGCTCGTACTGCGGCAGGTATTTCTCCAGGAGGCCTTGGGTCTCTGGGGTCACCTCTTGGAGGAAGACAACGTGGGCATTGCACCTGGACAACCAGTACAAGGAGATTGGTAGAGCAATGGTTTAAACCATCAGTAGCCACAACCTGGGATTGAATTCTGCATTGGGCACCTTTTTCTGAAGAAAAAATACTAAATAAGCCTTGATTCTTGCAAAAGTCCAATCCCATCAGCAAGTGCAGATAACTGAACAGCACTCTAGCACACTTGCAAGTACAAAAATCAAACTGCCTTCCACATGTATAGACACGTGATGCACTTACAGTCTTCTTTCTTCCTTATCTCCACTCAATCATATTAGGGTATCAAGTTGTGATCCTTGATGGTGTCTGTTTAACAACCATCATGAATGGGTGAAGTAGAATGTGTCTGCCTTTGTCATTAAGACTGGGAGCACTACTCAGTGGCAGGCCGACTTATCTCCAAAAGAAATGGCCGCCTCTGACATAAGGAACAGATGCCATGTGCAGCTGCTCCTAACATGGAGTACAAACTCTGCTCATCCTGTATCCCTGAATTAGGAGCACTTACAATAAAATCACTTGCTAACTACTCATCATGATTAATTATCATTATCTGTTTCACGTATACTAGGAATAACCCAAAAATATATTTTTATTTCAATTATTTTATGACTAACTGCTCTGATCTTCTAATATGCTTGAGATCTAATGGCTAATCTAAATATATAAATGAACCAAAAAATCTCTAACAAGTCTTATACTCCTCACATATGTAGATGTGTATGATAAAGGGATATACAAATCAAAGAAAAAGGTTTTTAAAAATGCAACCTACTGCAGGATAATTTTGGTAACAGCCTTGGTCCGCAGGCGGATGTTGCTTTCACTGAGCCCATCGATGTTCCAGGAGATGATGGTGAAGACATCGAGGGGCAAGTCAGACTCCCTGCACAGTCAACCCACAATGAATAAGGCAATACAAGTATTACAGAGACAGCCTGACCTGCCAGAGGGAAGCTGGGACTCACTCTGGCCTATGGTGACCTAAGGCACATCTTCCACGGCAGTCTCTCTGCTGGAGGAGGGTTGTTGGGATGGGTAACAATGGTAGAGCATAATTTGGATTATAGATTAGAAACATAAGGTGATAAGACCAAATCCAAATAAATTAATAGTGTTCGATGTTTCTGTAAACAACAATGCTGTTACCGAAACACATCACACACTATTTATTTGAATTTGATCTTATTGCCTTGTGTTTCAATGATAGAATACTTTAACAAGTCAAGGAAAGTTGTCTAATAGAGCAACCTTTTTTTGCTTATCCCTAGTACACGTGGTACAGGCCATGATAATCATGGTGGGTAAAGGTAGGCGATTGCTTTTACTGTTAAGTGCACCACATGTCTACACATGTGAAAAGCAGTTCGACTTTGCACTTACAAATATTCCAGAGCCCTGTTTGGTTACTTGCACTTGCTGGTGGGGTTGGACTTTTACAAGAATCGGGGGCCATTAGAGCATTTTTTTTTTAATCAGAAAAAAAAGTGCCCAATGCAGGAATCTAACCCGGGTCGGAGCGGTCGAAAACCAACAGTTTAGACTACGCTTCCACCGACCCCCTCAATTGGAATAAATATCAGCTGAAGCTCTTAATTTATTTTTATTCCAGGATACAGTATAATCTCAGTGAGAGGACACCTCTCAAAAAGGACAGTTTTCATTGCCAAACTTAGCGTTTTTACTAAAGCTCTTGGTAGGAAAATGCTTCTCTCAAAGGACACTTTGGCAACTAGGTGTTGTCCTTTAGAGAAAGGTAGTTTCTACTGTATCATCTAGAAACCTTTTCTTAATAAACAAAGAAGAGCCAACCATGTATGTGCTTGGAGCAGTTGGGCAGTGCACCACAGGCTGTACTTTAACGACCAAACACAAGGCTACTATAGGGGCATCTTGATAAAAATAATAAGTATGTGTGCACAAAAGCACGTAAAAAATATATTTTAAAATGAAACAAAAAGAAGTACAACAAAACCCCACTATAGTGAACCCCAATGGGACTGTTCACTATAGCCCTAGTTTGTTATAGCCATAGTTCACGTAATTATAAAATAAAAAATGGTGATTATTTCAGGTTCGTTGAAAGGGAAGGTTCACTATATCCCAGGTTGATTTTAGTGAGGCTTTACTGTATGTAAAATGAAGAAAAAGGCATCTTCTGATAGTGCAATTAAACATTTCTGAAGGATCGTGATATCTATTGGAAGATATATTAACTAAATGTTGATATTTAGTTTTGGTCAATATTTAGAAATAATATTAAATTAGCATTTAGTTGAGTGTCCACAATATTAGAGCTCTAAAAAGCAGCATGGATGATTAAACTGGCGAAACTACTGGGAGTGTTTGCCACTGATGAGCCAGGCCCTCTCAATATTTTCCATTGCAGTAAGGAGAGTGGGAAGTTTATTTTATTTGAAAAGTCCCTGCTTAATGGTTTGACTCATTTTAATGTTTAGTTAACTTCGCCTTTGCCGGTCCCAAGCCCGGATGTAAAAGGAGGAGGGGGGGCAGTAACAAGCTCGCTAAAAAACCTGGGTTCAGCTGGCCCGGCTGATAGTACCCTGAAAGGGCTCCTAATCCAGGGATACAGGATGAGCAGTGTTTGTACTCCATGTTAGGAGCAGCTGTACATGGCGTCTGTTCCTCATGTCAGAGGTGGCCATTTCTTTTGGAGCTAAGTCGGCCTGCCACTGAGTAGTGCTCCCAGTCTTAATGACAAAGGCAGACACATTCTACTTCACCTAGTCATAATGGTTGTCAAACAGACACCATCAAGGGTCACAACTTGACATCCTAATATGATTGAATGGAGATAAGAAAGAAGAAGAGAGAATGTTTAGTTGAGTTATTCCAATAAAGGGGATGCAAGTCACCAGCAAACATTGCATGATCAGAATACATCTTAATTCTGCCACCTGACACATTCTTTTGCTGTATTTTTCATATATGATGTGTTAAACACAAGGTAATAAGACCAAATCCAAATAAATGAATAGTGATGTAAAAGTTGTTTACAAGGTTTTAGTGTCGGCACACCCCAGTGTTTCCCTGAGATGTTTATTCTTTTCTGTGCTTGATATTGTTCATTGTTTATTAAAAGTGAGAGATAAGGTATAAAAAAGTGACTCCTAGGTATCTGGAGTTGTAGCATTTTTTCTCTTTATCATTTAGTTTAATTTTTGGAACGAATGGTCTTAGGTGGTGGTTTATAGTGAAAACACATGTTTCAGATTAACTAGGAGTGATTTTTTTATTTTGTGCTTATTAGTGAATCTCGTTAGTTTTTTTAATAGAATCATTTAGGTAATGTTCTGCTGTGTGCTGTAAACAAAACTCATCAGTAAACTTGGATATTTTGGTTTTATGATAGTCTTTCAAACCACCAAGAGGTAGATAGAGAAAAGAATGGGGCTTAATGTGCTGCCTTGTGTCAAGCCTTGTTCTGGACAGTGTATTCTGGGGATTGTTTAGGAAGTCATAGGCCCAGTTGTAAATCTTGCCATTTATGCCAATTTGGTATAGTTTAGTCAGGAGCGTCTGTCTCCAGACCTTATCAAATGCAGAACTGAAATAAATGAATCAACTGAAATAGTTGATTTTGTTGGACTTGATTGAAAGTTAGCACGAATGGTTTAGGTCAAATAAAAGAATTGATCAATATGCAGCTCCAGAACACATTTAGATGCACTAAACAGGACCTTTGGGAGAGGCCGCTGCTTATCATAAAACAGCTTGAGGAACATGAGCTCATGGAATTCGTGTTAATCTTTACACAAGGGGATAAGAAACAACAACAAAATAATTGATCAGATGTGGAGTTGTTCTCCTAAAAGCCGCTTGGTATTTAGGTAGAAGATTTTCTTTGATAAGGAAATAATTTGGATTATTTAATATACAGTTACGAGTGTCATTCTACATCTCCTAATCATTTATCAACTCTGTCACCGTTTGCTTTTTTTTTTTTTTTGGAATGGCGCCCTTCTATTGGTTGGCTACGATCACGCCACCTCTGCCCCCCCCCCCACTCGCTTTTTCATTTTTGTAACTATTGTGTTGGAGCGGGTCGCTCCTTAAATAAATGCATATATTAGTTAATAACTAAATGGAATCCTCTCTTTCTTTTTCCCAGTAAGAGACGCCTACGGAAGCCAACAGTACATAGACAGATAAAGCACATAGGCTATAGTTATTAACTAATATATGCATTTATTTGAGGCGCCAATCTATAATTGTAACAAATAGTATTTGAATCAAAACATTCAATCGGGTAAAACACGGGCGTTGCCCGGGTCATTCGGCTAGTAGATTATAAACACAAGGGAATAATTTAATTGTTCAAGTATAATTTTTTCCACAAGTTTCCCTACTATCGATGTAAGAGATAGGTCGATAACTGTCTGGAAGATCTCTAGGTTTGTCAGGTTTTAGGATAGGAATAACAATGGCTGGTTTCCAATCATTAAGGAAGTTTTGTTAAACTGGTATTAAAGATGCTTAACAGCCAGGCTATATCTGATAGGTATTTTATCATATAGCCATAAATGTTGTCAGGACCACAGGATTTGTTTATATCTAATTGGTTCAAAACATCTGCCAGTTCGTGGGATGTGATGGGATCATTGAATAATGGTTCATTTTTTGTAGAGAGTGCAGAATTTTTATATTGTCTGGCCCTTTCTGCTGTCTTTCTGTCCCTCATCGGATTCATTTCTAAGTTACTAATCTTTTCAGAGTGTTTTGCAAAAGCATTTGAAATGTCAGATAGGGTATTACGTTCATAATCTTGTAAGGTGTTTGTTTCAACAGTATTTGGTGTGTTTGAATGAAGGGATTCAGTAATGTACCATAATTTGGTGTCTGTAATGGAGGGGTTTAGGTTGTAGCAGAGATTTTGCCAATCTTTTAATTATTTTTGCCTTATGTTGGCATTGATTTTAATATATTTCAATCATGTTTTGAGTGTATTGTCTATAAATGCTTTCTTGTATTTTTTTATTCACGCTGCAATTCATTATAGTGTGGAACAATATTTTTCCTATAACCTTTAGGCAGGGTCTTTTTTTGTTGCTTTTGGAATGATAGATTTAGGTATAAGAAAATATGGATTGGGGTCTTCAATTTTATTTTGTTTATTTAGGGTCTTTGAGATAATTTTTCCTTATGAAGTTTCCAATTCACTTTGGGAATTTCGATTTTTTTATTTGTGTGGGTTCTCTGTGAATTGATGCTCATCAGAATAGGAAGGTGGTCACTCCCTACAGGGTTCAAGCTGCTCCAAGTAGTGCTTCCATAGAGGTCCAGTGTAACAACATCCAGAGCATCTGTTGAAGAATGGGATAGATAGGTGGGTTCTCCAGTATTTATGACAATCTCATTTGTCTCATTAAAGAAGTTGGAAAGGATTTCTCCTCCTTGCTTATCCTCATGAGATCCCCACAACTGGCTTTTGCCGTTCACTACTGATGAGCCAAGCCCTCTCATTCAATAACTCATATCATTGCAGTAAGGTCTGTAGAGATAATATTTGATGATATTTAGAAGAAACGCATTGCCAGAAATTTAATTTGTGTAAAATTTTAATGATTAAATTACTTTGCATGAAGTTGGCTATGCTATTTGATGTTGTTTCTGGTTTGTTTGAAGGATGGTAGCAGTTGATTGGCCCCTTCTATTGGTTTCTATGATTAGTATTCCCAATATTTCTGTAAATCCTGTATTTGTTGTAATATTGAATTTAAATGAAAGATTTCATACTAAGGTAAAAAATAAGACCTCCGCCATTTTGTTCAGTCTCTTTGTCTTGTCTAATCACAAGGTAATAAGACCAAATCCAAATAAATAAATAGTGTGTGACATTTCTGTAACAGCGTTGTTACCGAAACGTCACACACTATTTATTTATTTTGATCTTATTACCTTTTTTTATATAATCTATAATCAAAATTGTGCCTTATCTGTCTTGTCTAATGCTATTGTAAGCCCCAAATTTTAGCTTTGTGCTAAGTTTGGTCTCTTGAATGCAGATTCCATTCACTTTGTTCAGTCTACCAAGAAGTGACCCATTTAAATTACATTGAAGAATCCCAATATTGATATTTGTGGAGACTAGCATATTTCCCTACCTTGCTGTCATCCCTGGAACATAGGTTGCGTTGACTTCCCCGGACGTGGTAGCATTTATATCTATATTCAATCCATAAGTCTCCATGATGGAGAACTGCTGTCATTGGTTGGCTATCCAGGGAGCACCATATGGAGGTAGCAGTTAGACTTGGCCTCCTTATCAAGGATAGCTATCTTTTGTAAAGGACAATCTTGCCACAGAGTAGGAGAGCAGGTGTCCGGTACAAGATAGCTGTATTTTACCTAGTGTGTGGACCTTCATCTATCTCTTTGTAATATACAGTTAAACCTGTCTATAGCGCCCCCTCTAAATAGCACCTTCCTCTCTATAGCGCCCGATTTTAAATAGGTAGTACGATCCGATTTACATTAAAAGTGACCTGTCTATAGCACCCTATTTTGGCGAGCCCCAAGAGGGTGCGCTATAGACAGGTTTAACTGTAGTTAGATCTCTTCAAAAAAAAAAAAATATATATATATATATATATGTGATTTTACTGTATATTTATTTGGATTTTGAAATTTATTAGTATTAATATATATATATATATATATATATATTAATACTAATAAATTTCAAAATCCAAATAAATATACAGTAAAATCACGCTAAAACAAACATGGGATATAGTGAACCTTTCCTTATAATGAACCTGAAATTAATCTCCATTTTTATTTTATAATACAGTGAACTATAGTAAACCACAGGTTCAGTCCCATTGGGGTTTGCTATAGAGGGGTTTTACTGTATTAACTGATTACAAAAGCTTCTCACCAATTTGTGAACCTATTCATCCCTGTCTTTACAATTTAACAAAATCAATAAGCAATCCAGGGCCAGGTCTCTTTTAACTATTTTTTATTTCTCAAGCTTTCAGGCCAATATGCCCTTCAACAGGAGACCTAGAAGTACCACTCACTTTCAGCCAATTAATTATACATGCTGATATACGAGGTGTGTTCAAAAAGTATCGCAAATTTTGAATTTTTGCGGGTTACCTATATTCGAATTTCGATCTTTTTGTGGTTTTATGTTGGTACTCATGTCTCTCACTTATGCCGACAAGCTCGTCCATTTTGAATGTTCACTTAATTGTTGACAGCTGCTTTACTTGCAGGTGTTTTGGATCGTCTTCGATTTTTACCTATTAAAAAAAAAATGTATCAAAGAACCTGTATCAAATTTTGTGTGAAAAACAAAATTAAGTGCGCGGATGCATTCCGAATGTTGACTGTGGCATACGGAGAAGCTACCTTGGACCGAAGCAACGTTTATCGGTGGTACAAAATGTTCTCAGAAGGCCGAGAAGATGTGAACGACAAAGAGCGTGCCGGACGCCCGAGCACTTCAACAACAGACGAAAAAATTAATGAAGTGGAGAAAATGATATTGGCCAATTGTCGAATCACCGTTAGAGAAGTTGCTGAGGACCTAAACATATCGATTGGCTCGTGCCATTCGATTTTTATCAATGATTTGGGCATGAGACGGGTCGCCACGAAATTAGTACCAAAATTGCTCAATTGCGACCAAAACAGCATAGCATGAACATTGCTAATGAGATGTTGGACTCTGTCCGCGACGACCCAAATTTGCTCCAGAGGGTCATAACTGGTGACGAAGCGTGGGTTTATGGTTATGACGTGCAAACCAAAGCTCAATCATCTCAATGGAAGCTGACGCATGAACCAAGACCGAAAAAAGCGCGCCAATTTCGGTCGAATGTGAAAGTTTTGCTGACAGTTTTCTTCGATTGCAGGGGCGTGGTGCATCATGAATTCTTGCCACAGGGTAGAACGGTCAATAAGGAATATTACCTGCAAGTTATGCGCAATTTGTGCGAAGCAATCCGCCAGAAACGTCCGGATTTGTGGAAGAACAAAAATTGGCTTTTGCACCACGATAACGCCCCTGCTCACACATCGTTGCTTGTGCGCGACTTTTTGGCCAAAAACAACACACTAATGATGCCGCAGCCACCGTATTCCCCAGATCTGGCCCCCTGTGACTTTTTCTCGTTCCCTAAACTGAAGAGGCCCATGAAAGGACGACGTTACGCTACGCTTGACGAGATAAAGACGGCATCGAAGGATGAGCTGAAAAAGATTTTTAAAAATGATTTTTCAAAGTGCTTCGAAGATTGGAAAAACCGTTGGCACAAGTGTATAATATCTCATGGGGATTACTTTGAAGGGGACAAAATAGGTATTCATGAATAAATAAATAATTTTTGAAAAAACACAAAAGTCGCGATACTTTTTGAACACACCTTCATAATTGGTATGTATAATTGGCTGGAAGTTGTACTTCTAGGTCTCCTGTTTGAAGGGCATATTGGCCTGAAAGCTTTAGAAATACAAAATAGTTAAAAGAGATCTGGCCCCGGATATTGCTTATTGATTTTGTAAAATAAAATATAAGGGACTTAGTCAAGAGTCAAAGATTGAAGTGTGGTGTTGTATGGGTCTGAGAAATGGTCAATTGGAAAGATAGAGGAAAGCAAATTGGAAACAATTGAAATATGAGAATCTGGAGGATAAGGGAAAGACTAAGGCTGACAGGATCTGGAATTTTGATGTCTTGTGAAGATTGGGGGGAGGAGAGGATCCAAATCTGTTAAAGGTCAACTGAAAAAGATAAAATTGGATGAGACATACACTCATGAATAAAACTTAAGTAATTGAAAAGTCTTTGATGTCGCCAGTTATCTTTCACATTTGGTTATTTTGTGTATCTCTAATAAAGGTCACTGTAATATCTTTCGAGTTAGCCCAACTCTCTTCACCCTATTCATTGCAGGCATAGAAGAAAAAATTTCACATAAAACCAATATTGGACTTTTTGCTGATGACATTATTCTATGGAGCAGTAACACTAACTGGAAAAAAGCTGAAAGGGATTTGAACAAGACTCTTCTCCACCTAGAAAAATTTGCTAATAAACGTAAATTAGAATTTAACTCCCAAAAACTGAATCCTGTCTTTTTACTACCGATAAGAAACTATAAAATAAGGCCAAAAATTATTCTGAAAGAACAACAATTACAATATAATAAACATCCTAAATATCTCGACTACACCCTGGATCCAGAAATTAACTCCAGTAAACATATTGAAGAAGTTATTAGAAAAGGAAGAGACCGACTAAAAATCCTGAAATATATTTCAGGAAGAGAGTGGGGAGCCGATGCAACCACACTAAAATTAACTTACACATCTCTAATTAGACCTATCCTGTGGAATATGGATTTCAAATCTATGGTACAGCATCTGAAACAAATCTAAAATCACTGGAAAGGATACAACTAAGTGCAGCTAGAATTATTACAGGTCTTCGAAATACCTGCCCTAACGATATTGTACTTTACGAGGCAGACATTATGCCCTTAAAGGATAGAAGAAGCTACAATCTGCCAAAATATATAAACAAAATCAAGAGTTATGGAAACAAACACAGAACTTCCAATTACATACTTAATTGGGAATCCAATCTAAGACTCAAAAAAGAAGGCCCTCTCCACCTGGCCAAAAGAAATGCATTTTTAAAATATAAAGTAGAAAAAATTATTTAGCAGAAAAAATTTATCCATGCGAACCACTACAAAATGTTATTTTTAATGCCTCTTTAAATGAACCCACCAACAAACAATGCCAAAATCCAGAATACTTAAAACAATTATCATTAGAAATAATTAATAACATTCCTAAAAATGCAATAACTATTTATACCGATGGTAGCAGAGACGAGCTAAGACACACTGGCAGTGGCTGTCTCATCAAAACCACAAATGGCATTGAGAAAATGAACAGAAGAAACCCAGATTTTTGCTCAGTCTTCAGATCAGAACTTATAGCCATCTATGAAGCCTTAAAATCCATCAGAAATACTATCAAGATATCTGGATTCTTACTGATAGTAGAAGTGCCATACAACACTTGAGTCACACAGAGGAACTTAGAGACAAAGTAAGCAGGAACATAATTGGCTCTCTCCAAAAACTCTCAAAAACCTCAAAAATTCACCTTCAATGGATACCCTCACATGTTGGAATTGAAGGCAATGAAGCTGCTGATGCGCTAGCGAAAAAAGGCACAAAAGAACCCTTGCCACAGAAAAATAAACTTACTTTTAAAGAAATAGAAACAGTAGCCAAAACAAAAATAAACAAGAACTGGAGGATCCCACCTAAGCACAGTTGGTACAGTGGAGTGAACCCAGGAGGAGCTCTGAACATCAGAAATAGACAGCATCAAACAACACTAACAAGATTTAGAACAGGCCATCTCAAGCCATTGAAGATAGAAAATAATAACAAAATCTACCCCACTTGCCCAAAATGTAGCTTGGCACCTGCAGCTCCAGATCACATTTTGGCTTGCATTAGATGCACTAAACAGGACCTTTGGGAGAGGCCGCTGCTCATCATAAAACAGCTCGAGGAGCATGAACTCATGGAATTTGTGTAATCTTTACACAAGGGGATAAGAAACAACATCCTGATATACATGCTAAAAGGTACAACTTCTTTGAGTGCTGTTCATAAATGCATATTGAGGAAATGGATTGATGAAGATGTTCTGGAGGGTGGAAAGGTAAGAATAAGAACACAAGGTAACAAGACCAAATCCAAATAAATAAATAGTGTGTGACATTTCAGTAACAGCGTTGTTACCAAAATGTCACACACTATTTATTTATGGTCTATTACCGTGTCTTTATAATCTATAATCCAAATTGTGCCTTATCATAGGAATAAGAAGAATTGGACTGAGATGGGAAGAGGAGGCAATGAAGAGAAAAGTTAAGAAACATGACATCCCTGGAGACCTGCTCAAGAGCAGAGATACTGAAGAAGAATTATACCGTTGAACCTTGCTATTACAACAACACTTGTGACCAAGATTTCATGTTGTCATAACCATGCTGTTTTTATGACCATAGTTAAAACAATGGGGACTTGAAACTCGGGACTTTAGAATTAAGATTTTTATAAGCAACCTTCTAACACAAAAGGTAATAAAACCAAATCCAAATATATAGTGTGTGACATCTCAGTAATAGCGTTGTAACCAAAACGTCACATACTATCTATTTGGATTTGGTCTTACTACCTTTTGGTTCCTAATATATAAACCAAATTAGTATCTAATAATAACCAAGAATTTCTGTAGTAAAAGAGCCTGTTATAATAATGTTCCACTGTATGATATACAGTAAAATCACGCTAAAACAAACCTGGGTATAGTGAACCTTCCCTTATAATGAACCTGAAACAATCCCCATTTTTATTTTATAATACAGTGAACTATGGCTATAACAGACCATGGCAATAGTGAACTACAGTCCCATTGGGCTTCATTATAGAGGGGTTTTACTGTATGTATACATGTAGCTGGGGCTAGTGTTTCCATACTAACTTTACAGTACTGGCAGGTGCAACAGATTCCTTCTTGTGAGTGACCGGTGGTCGAGGTCTGTCCCCCGTACTGTCCAGGAGGGAGGAGCTGGCCCTGCACCAACAACTTGTCACACAGCTTGTCCAACTGTTGACATCTTTACATTACAATTACACTACACTTTGTTCTTAGCCAAAAGGCAGATAAGCAATACACTTCAAACTTGTGCGATTCCTTACCCCAGGCGATAAGAGTTTTCTGTTGAATCAAAAGTGGTGGTGGACCTTATTTATCTTCTTAGACCATAACTAGAAGTCCACTCTTCTCTAGCTTTGATAATGAGAAGATCAGAATTCATACGGAGTAATTGGGTGCCTTTTCTGTTGATGGGAACATCTGAGGCACAAAAAGATAGGAATACAACTTTTCCTAATAACACAAGGTAATAAGACCAAATAAATAAATAGTGTGTGACATTTCGGTAACAACGCTATTACCGAAAAGTCACACAATATTTATTTGGATTTGGTCTTATTGCCTTGTGTTTATAATCTATCATCCAAATTGTGTCTTATCATTTGCCTGTTAACATTTAGCTGGGCTGAGTAGGACAGCCTTCATACCTAGGGTGGCCCTAGCAGGAGTACAAGACTTCAGACATACCGTCCTGCCCAGGGTCTGCTATGCTGTGGTAGTTAACATGACTTGAGGAGTGAATTAAAAGTTATAGTCAGGGTTCAGATTACTTTCATTTGAGCATCAAAATGTCCTTGGGAAAGGTCCCCTTACAGCTGTAAATGCCTATCAACTCACTACAACATTTCACAGTTGTAGTGGGCAATTAGAACATTTTGTTCTAGTCTTCTTCTTCTTCCTTATCTCCACACTGTGTGAAGTAGAATGCGTCTGCCTTTGTCATTAAGACTGGGAGCACTACTCAGTGGCAGGCCGACTTAGCTCCAAAAGAAATGGCCGCTTCTGACATGAGGAACAGACACCATGTGCAGCCGCTCCTAACATGGAGTACAAACACTGCTCATCCTGTATCCCTGGATCAGGAGTCCTTACAGGGTAGTATCAGCCAGGCCAGCTGAACACAGGTTTTTTAGTGAGCTTGTTACTGCTCCCCCTCCTCCTTTTTCAGCCGGGCTTGGGACCGGCAAAGGAGAGTAGAAGTTTGTTTTATGTGTAAAAGAAACATTCATGTTTTCATTTCTTATATATGGATGGGGCGTTATTGCCTTGATTGGTTATAGCCTTGATTGGTTATTGCCTTGATTGGTTATTGCCTTGATTGGTTATAGCCTTGATTGATTTAAACCCAAGATAGTGTGTTGAATCAAAGTCAGTTAGATTAAAGTATGAAAATTCAAAACTATTATAGACGCGTATGATTCTTTTAAAAATTAAACAATTTCTACTGCCCTTACTGCAATGGAAAAATTAATGTAAATTGCAGTAAGGGCAGTAGAAATTGTTTAATTTTTAAAAGAATCATACGCGTCTATAATAGTTTCAAATTTTCTTAACAGATGGCACGCTAATACATCATAGAATAAGGTTTATATGGTACAGGCCATGATAATCATGGTGGGTAAAAGTAGGCGACTGCTTTTACTGTAAGTGCACCACATGCCTACACATATGGAAAGTAATTCGACTTTGCACTACAAATTTGCCAGAGCCCGTTTGGTTACTTGTACTTGGTGGGGTTGGACTTTTGCAAGAATCGGGGAACATTGGAGGGACATTAAGGTATATTGATTGATTAGAATTCCAAAAATGGTTTCAATATAATAAGTGTTGATTACAATTTGAAGATAGGTTGATAATACACAAACACACAGCTTTATTAAGACCACCGGTCTTATACAGACCCCCCCCCTTGAAGAAAGGAAGCATAGATGGGATTTAAAGTTGATAATATGAAAGGTAATTAGTTGAAGTTTAAAAATGGGTTGAATTGTAGAAAGTGTTGTGTGTGAATTAAGTGATGTTATAAGGTAGATCAAGATTTTAAAACCAACAACTCAACACATTTTAAAGTGATGGGTTTCACATATACACTTGATGTACCATTGAATTTTTAAAGTGATGCTATACATATCAAATAATATAATGCCATTGCTACCTATGACTTCATAAGGCCCAATTTGAATTATAGATTATAAACACAAGGTAATAAAACCAAATCCAAATAAATACTGTGTGATGTTTTGGTAACAGTATTGTTATATATGTGCATAGTAATAATACTGTTACCGAAACGTCACACACTATTTATTTGGATTTGATCTTATTACCTTGTGTTTACTACCTATGAATGTTTATAAAATTTTTAGAGTGCTGTATTTCAACCTCAATTAACTACATGAAAGCTAAACAAGTTTAAGAGGTCTATCAAACTCCGTCTTTGCCGGTCCCAAGCCTGGATGAAAAAGGAGGAGTGGGAGCAGTAACAAGCTTGCTAAAAAACCTGGGTTCAGCTGGCCCGGCTGATAGTACCCTGTAAGGGCTCCTGATTCAGGGATACAGGATGAGCAGAGATTTTACTCCATGTTAGGAGCGGCTGCACATGGCGTCTGTTCCTCATGTCAGAGGCTGCCATTTCTTTTGGAGCTAAGTTGGCCGGCCACTGAGTAGTGCTCCCAGTCTTAATGACAAAGGCAGACGCATTCTACTTCATCCAATCATATTGACTGTATTGACTCATCCATTGAGGTTCTCTACTCAACCCTGAAAGACACAATCAAAAGTCTCAAGCTTTACAGGTTGACCCACCCAATATGATTGAGTGGAGATAAGAAAGAAGAAGAAGAGAAGAGGTCTATCAGAAACACCAAATTATTCCTGCGGAGAAACTGAACAAACTGCTCTCTTCACCTTATCTACGACTGTCCGAACTTTACAGAAGTGAGGCATCGATTGTTCCCCCAGATCTAAATGATTTAACTCTTTTAAATCAGCCACTTTGTCTATATAAATTTTATGAACTCTGTCACAATTAATACATATAAATATATAAATGTTTAATATTAAGTTTTAATTTGTTTGTTTCCTCTGTAATAGGCACAAATATTTCAATATCAGTTCTGGTTGATTAATAACTAAAAAGTAAAAAAATTTAAAAAAGCTAAACAAGTTTATAAAACCTCAAAAAAGTGGTACACAGTGACACCACAACTTATGCAAACTCCAAGTTATGTATGTAGTCCATGATTTCTTGGTGCCACCCATTATATTCAATATTACTCTCACTGTGAAGAAATGATTTAAAAAGGTCAGGTGTTAATATTAAAAACAAATTAGGCATATCCTGACCACTAAGGATACCAGTAAGAGCTCCAGCGAAAAAAAAAAAAAAAAAAGATTGCTAATGGGTCTCAAAAACACATTGGACGCACTTACACTCATGGACAAAACTTTAGTGGAAAGTCTTTGTTGCAGGACATCTATAAATATATACAGTCGAACCTCTTTAATTCAACACCCCAAGGGATCAGAGCTTTCGGTTGAATTAAAGGAAGTGTTGAATTAAGGTTATATGATTAGGTAATCATCTAACTCGCTAAAATAATATTTTTTTTAAATAGCCTTGTAATATAAATTAATGATATTAATTGAAACCATTGTGTGTTTTTATATTATTTTCATGATTAACTTTTAGTATCAGTGACAAAATGGCATTAATACATATTTTAGAAACATAAATAATTGTAACAAATAAATTTATTGGCAATGTGTTTCTTTTCAGTAATATAATCAAATATTAACTCTACAGACATTAAAATATTAAATATAATATATTAAATAATATTTTATTCTAATTGAAAAATATAGCAGTTGAAAGGAAATAAATATGGTAAATATATAAAAAGAAAATTTTAAAATATTATTTTTAAATAATCATGAAGAGATCTTTTAAAAAATTCCTTTATAGATATCTGTTTTTGCACTGAAATCCTATTCAGGATGTATTCCAGATGGCATTTTGAAAAAACATGCATGCCTTTCTTCCTCTGAAATGTATTTTAATAAATAAATTTTAATGTATTAAAGGCATCCACTGCTGCTGCAGGTGTTATTGATTTTGTGTTTAAATATTTTATAATAACACAGAAATGAAATATTGATATAAAATGTTATCATAATCATTGTTGGATCATTTTATAAAGATTTATTTATTTAAAAAGAAATTATTTATAAATTTAAAAATAGCTAAAATATTTCAATGTTAAAAATAAAAAAATAAAAATTATTATTAGTTAGCGCATGATGCCGAAATTCCCGCGTGAAAAAAAAACAACAATAACATCCGCAAAATTGCGCAACGGCACTGCAAAGTGAAACTTAAACTAACCAGAAACCAAAAGTGCGCATGGCGCGATCGTATCGGCGCCCGCCGATGTCGATCGTCGCCGCCGTAATACCGTTTAGCGGTAAAGTTGCATGTAAAATAACATTCAACTGTCGAAATTCGAATTTTAAAATGGTCGAACTATCGGAACTGTCGTATTATCGATACTGTCGAATTACGGTTTGTTATTTGATAGGCCGGAGGTCGGGATATCGGAACATGGTCGAATTATCGCCGAGTGTCGAATTGGGGTGTGTCGAATTAACGAGGTTATACTGTATATATTTTTTTGAGACAAAAGGCAATTTTGTTTTCACTTGGTTATCTTGTGTGTTATAAATAAAGGTCACTGTGTATCAAATATCTTTCAGAGTTATTGTCTGAATCCCCCGATATACATGCTAAAAGGTACAACTTCCTTAAGTATTGCCCATGATGTCACTGTTATATGTATTGTGTGTGAAGGAGGGATGTAGGGGTGCATGGAATGGGGTGTAGGGGTGCAGCTTTTATTGATCATAGCACCATGGCACACTTTGGTGAGAGTTTGACTTTACCTGTAATTTGAGGACATTCTTAACATGGAAACAGATACCTTTGCTTCTAACTCTAACATGAGTAAAGACACAGCTCCTCCATATCCCTCTGATAAGATTAAATTGGTGAAATCTCTGGAAAGCTTCACACCACTCTCTGATGAGCCAAGCTTTCCCAATTTCTTTTTCACATTCAGTTCACAAATTGTAGAAAGTTGATTTAGGAAAAACCAATATCATTGAAGAGTGCCATTCTCTATATTTCAAACACATCAGTAGAGCTGCAGCGGAAGTGGTTAAGTAGAACAAGAAAAACAAAATGAAAAGATTGCTGATGGGTCTCAAAAGCACATTGGACACATTTGCACTCATGGACAAAACTTTAGTGGACAGTCACAAGGTAATAAGGCCAAATCCAAATAAATAAATAGTGTGTGACATTTCGGTAACAGCATTGTTATCATCTTCAGACAAAAGTTCGGAATGTTACCGAAACGTCACACACTATTTATTTATTTGGATTTAGTCTTATTTACCAGGTGTTTATAATCTATAATCCAAATTGTGCTTTATCGTTTAAGTGGAAAATCTTTGTTGAGGTTATCTATGTTTTTTTTTTGGAGAAAGAAGCAATTTTGTTCACACTTGGTTATCTTGTGTGTTATCAATAAAGGTCACTGTGTATCAAATATCTTTCAGAGTTATTGTCTGAATCCCCCGATATACATGCTAAAAGGTAAAATTTCCTTAAGTATTGTCCATGAGTGTATTGTAGGCATTAATTTCACTTCCCCACAAGGTCTGTGTGAAACTTACAAGACAAAAGGGACGACAGACACGCTGGGCGAGGAGCTGACTCCTCCTCTCTCATCATTGAAGTAGTCATCCAAGGACCTCTGTCACACACATTAGTCCCAGTCCAGTGGAACCAACATCTGGCTGGATACAACATGGTTACAGTAGTTCTACTTACCTCAAGTATTAGGACCTAATCCAGATAAATAAATAGTGTGCGACGTTTTGGCAACAGCCTGCTGCTGCTACTTATCCCTAGTACACATGGTACAGGCCATGATAATCATGGTGGGTAGAATAAAGTGACTGCTTTTACTGTAAGTGCACCACATGTGTACACATATGAAAAGCAGTTTGACTTTGCACTTACAAATGTGCTAGAGTTCCGTTTGGTTACTTGCACTCGCTGGTGGGGTTGGACTTTTGTAAGAATCGGGGGCCATTAGAGCATTTTTTTTTAATCAGAAAAAAGTGCCCAATGCGGGAATCGAACCCGGGTCGTAGTGATCCAAAACCAACAGTTTAGACCATCCTTCCACCGACAACAACATTGCTACCATCATCAGACAAAAGAATGAATGAGAAAAAAAATATCATTTTGTCTGATGATGGTAACAATGCTGTTGCCGAAATGACACACACTATTCATTTATTTGGATTTAGGTCTTATTTTCTTGTGTTTATAATCTAAAATCCAAATTGTGCTTTATCATCCGTAGAACTACCTCTCTGTAAAGAACACCAAGTTACAGAGCCAAAATGTCCTTTACAGAGAGGTATCCTCTTGATGGAGAAGCTGCTAAATAGTAGAAAAAAGAAGGACAATTTTGGTGATGTAAACTGCCTTTTGTTGAAAGGTGTCCTCCAGTGGGAGTGTCCTCTCATTGAATTTGTACACTATCATAGTGAGCAAGCCAAGTGCCACCATTGGATAGATTTAGTAGAACAAATTAGAAAAAGGCATTTCCTGATTATGCAACTAAAACTTGCGGCACAATCAAGAGATGGCTTTTTCTTAATTAATCCTCCTGATCCCAGTACAATTTTACTTTTGTACTTATTTTTTTTTCACATTAGTAGAACAAATGCTAAACAAAAATTAGCCAATCTGATGAAGACATCTCTCATCACCGTCTAAGCTAGAACTACAGTAGAATTTCTATGGGAGAACACCTCTCATCACCAGCTAAGCTGGAACAAGAGTAGAATTTCTATGGGAGAACACCTCTCATCACCGGCTAAGCTGGAACTACAGTAGAATTTCTATGGGAGAACACCTCTCATCACCGGCTACACTGGAACTACAGTAGAATTTCTATGGGAGAACACCTCTCATTATCAGATACACTGAAACTACAGTAGAATTTTTATGGGAGAACACCTCTCATCACCGGCTACACTGGAACTACAGTAGAATTTCTATGGGAGAACACCTCTCATCACCGGCTACACTGGAACTACAGTAGAATTTTTATGGGAGAACACCTCTCATCACCGGCTACACTGGAACTACAGTAGAATTTCTATGGGAGAACACCTCTCATCACCGGCTAAGCTGGAACTACAGTAGAATTTCTATGGGAGAACACCTCTCATCATCAGATACACTGGAACTACAGTAGATTTCTATGGGAGAACACCTCTCATCATCAGATACACTGGAACTACAGTAGAATTTCTATGGGAGAACACCTCTCATCACCGGCTAAGCTGGAACTACAGTAGAATTTCTATGGGAGAACACCTCTCATCACCGGCTAAGCTGGAACTACAGTAGAATTTCTATGGGAGAACACCTCTCATCACCGGCTAAGCTGGAACTACAGTAGAATTTCTATGGGAGAACACCTCTCATCACCGGCTAAGCTGGAACTACAGTAGAATTTCTATGGGAGAACACCTCTCATCACCGGCTAAGCTGGAACTACAGTAGAATTTCTATGGGAGAACACCACTCATCACCAGCTACACTGGAACTACAGTAGAATTTCTATGTGAGAACACCACTCATCATTAGATACACTGGAACTACAGTAGAATTTCTATGGGAGAACACCTCTCATCACCGGCTAAGCTGGAACTACAGTAGAATTTCTATGGGAGAACACCTCTCATCACCGGCTAAGCTGGAACTACAGTAGAATTTCTATGGGAGAACACCTCTCATCACCGGCTAAGCTGGAACTACAGTAGAATTTCTATGGGAGAACACCTCTCATCACCGGCTAAGCTGGAACTACAGTAGAATTTCTATGGGAGAACACCTCTCATCACGGGCTAAGCTGGAACTACAGTAGAATTTCTATGGGAGAACACCTCTCATCATCAGATACACTGGAACTACAGTAGAATTTCTATGGGAGAACACCTCTCATCACCAGCTACACTGGAACTACAGTAGAATTTCTATGGGAGAACATTTCTCATCACCGGCTATGCAGGAACTGCAGTAGAATTTCTATGGGAGAACACCTCTCATCACCAGCTACACTGGAACTACAGTAGAATTTCTATGGGAGAACACCTCTCATCACCGGCTACACTGGAACTACAGTAGAATTTCTATGGGAGAACACCTCTCATCACCGGCTACACTGGAACTACAGTAGAATTTTTATGGGAGAACACCTCTCATCACCGGCTACACTGGAACTACAGTAGAATTTCTATGGGAGAACACCTCTCATCACCGGCTAAGCTGGAACTACAGTAGAATTTCTATGGGAGAACACCTCTCATCATCAGATACACTGGAACTACAGTAGATTTCTATGGGAGAACACCTCTCATCATCAGATACACTGGAACTACAGTAGAATTTCTATGGGAGAACACCTCTCATCACCGGCTAAGCTGGAACTACAGTAGAATTTCTATGGGAGAACACCTCTCATCACCGGCTAAGCTGGAACTACAGTAGAATTTCTATGGGAGAACACCTCTCATCACCGGCTAAGCTGGAACTACAGTAGAATTTCTATGGGAGAACACCTCTCATCACCGGCTAAGCTGGAACTACAGTAGAATTTCTATGGGAGAACACCTCTCATCATCAGATACACTGGAACTACAGTAGAATTTCAATGAGAGCACACTCTTGAGGACACCTCTCTACAAAGAACAGTTTTCTAAACCAAAATACCACTTTTACTATTTAGCAATTCTCTAGTAAAAGGATATATATCCATAAAGGATACTTTTTTCTGCAACTAGGTGTTGTCCTTTACAGAGACCTTCTAAATTGCATTCCTAAAAAAAAAAATCATTATTTTATACAAAAATGAATAAATCCTCCCAAAAAAATACTGGGAGGTCAGAGTTTCCATTCTGTAACAACATTCTTTGCCCAGAAAATATTTCCAATCAGAAACAACAATTAAAATGAGATTTGTGGACTGGACATACATAACAGCAATTGTTTTGAAAAAAAGAGCAATCCATAAATAAATATTTAATTAAAAAGGCATATATTGAATCAAAATATCATTTATTTTACCAATATTTCAGTTGGCTGAACACCAACCTTTATCAAGGTATTGTAACACATTAATATATTTTAAAACCTTGATAAATGTTGGCGAAAAAATTCTACAGTATGCGAAAGAAATGTTTCCCTAAAAATAATGTTACCCTTGCTGCAGTCTAGGCCACCGCACTCTAGCCTGCCTTGCCATCCACCCCATCTACTACAGGTGATGAACATGGAGCCATCCAAGAAGATCGTGGAGCCAGTTTGAAGGCCTCCACTTCACCGATGGGCCTTCACTCCGCCTTTGCCGGTCCCAAGCCCGGATGAAAAAGGAGGAGGGGGAGCAGTAACAAGCCCGCTAAAAAATGTGGGCTCAGCTGGCCCGGCTGATAGTACCCTTTAAGGGCTCCTAATCCAGGGATACAGGATGAGCAGCGTCTGTACTCCATGTTAGGAGGGGCTGCACATGGGGTCTGTTCCTCATGTCAGAGGCGGCCATTTCTTTTGGAGCTAAGTCGGCCTGCCACTGAGTATTGCTCCCAGTCTTAATGACAAAGGTAGACACATTCTACTTCACCCAGTCATGATGGTTGTCAAAGCTTGATACACTAATATGATTGAGTGGGGATAAGAAAGAAGAAGACTGATACAGTTTTTGTGTGCTCCAACATCTTGTTAAATGGAATCTTACATTCTTCCATAGATGTCGAGTTTCCTTGCCGCCCACGCCACTAGAGCATGCCTCCAGGAGATGGCCTTCTCAGATCATTTCAGCCAACTAAAATATTGGCAAAATAAATGATATTTTGATCCAATATATGCCTTTTTAATTAAATATCAGCAATTGTAATATTCCATGCTAGGCCTACTCACAATATAAACCAAAAATAGTTCTTATTTCTTATCTAGTTCTATTTTTAAAACAACCTAAAGCAAACTAAAACTAACCTAATTTAACCTATCTGAAACTAACCAATGATATACATTGTGGGACATTGCTATTAGTGCTAAGTAGTGAGTTCTTCACCCAACAATGAATTCAGAGGCCAGAGTAAGAAATGGTGGAGTAAAAAGGGGGGTAGAACATGAAATCATCATATTTTAATATTATATATATTATTGAATTATATATTTGAAGCATATATAAAAGTTTGCATATATTTTATCTGTGATAAAATTTATATTTTTGTAAATAGGTATTTTATATGACATGTTATATCAAGTTGTTTTATATCCTTATTAGATCAATTATTATCTATGAAGGAAGGTATTAAAGGTAACTATGACAAACTTCACAACATGCACATGTCACTATGAAAATGACAACGGTATTGATATTGTGATTTAGGGATACACAAGAAATCTTACCTGAAGGTCCCAATCTCTGTCTTGTAGATAGCATTGTGCCAGAGCTGTATTTGTATCTGTGACTAGAGCAAATTCCTCGCATCTATTTTGGCAAATCTCGTCGGTTAAATTTTCTACAACACTCGATGATTCGGATGCTTCCATATTTTGATAGGATATATATGCGTAGTGTACATAAACAATCTCTGAGGTGTAATATATTTGTTTTTTAAAAATAAAAAACTTTATAATAAAATATATTTAAACATATAAAACGAAAATGAATTGATAATCAAACAGCTTAAAATATACTATTAACAGACCACTAAATTATAAACAAAAGTCCCTCAATTTTTAATTCAGTGCTGTCAAATTGTTTTTTTTTTTTTTTTAGCTCTATGATTTCGGTCATCATAATTTCGACGGGCATTTCGACATTCCGACACTTCCTTATAAAATTAGAATTATGTATGTAGAAAATCGAAATGTATCTGTTTGTTGGCTTTTACAGAATTTTAAATTTATTAAGTGTACATTAAATTCTAAAAAAATATGGGGGTGAGTAAAGAATTTTAGAAAACTCCCAGTAGAATCAATGTGAAATGCAAAGAAGCAATAGAATTGTATCAAAGGTATTTTTAGTATAAATTCAAAAACGGATTTTTCATAGTTGGCGAATAGTAAAACAAATAAATAGCATACTTTATATTAAATTATAAAATCAAATTAATGACTGAGATGATAGTTGAAATGGATTTAGAATCATCTGCTTCAAAAGGAGAAGGAAAAAATGACTAGGGTAACCAAGTTGAAGGCATGACAGCGGAACAACTCAAGCCAATGCTAACACTGGTGGGATGGGCTTTGAAAGGGAGGTACAATTGATGTTTATAAGGGTATACATTACATCAAAGAGCATAAACTCTTCAAACAGAAATCCTACGCTAACGCCACATTCAAACCAAGCACTCCAAAGCTTATCCCACTTTCAAAAAAAAAAAAGTAGACTAAACCTGCCCCAAAAATTTCAAAGCCGCCTATGAATCACATGTGCTCATAGAGTCAAACAATTCATCCATGAACTCATGGCAAATAATACGCGAAGTTCAAAGCAGACCCCTCTATCTTGAGTTATCCTGATGAGGCAGCCTCCCTCGATGGCGGTTGGTCATCCACACTAAAACCTCCCAAGGTGCTTCGACCCTTGCGGCTAGACTCAAAGCTAACTAAAATATCCCCAATTCCTCTTAAATTGAATGGAAAGACCGATCGTCCATCCTACACAAGCAACAACATGATCCTGGAAAGCCCTCAAAATAGCAAGGATCCCAAGAACCTCTCTGGGATAAGAGTGTTCAAGATTTCTCATCTCTAAAAGACAACTCTTCGAGGTGGAAAATAAAGTGTCACATTTTTTGGGCCATCGTGGTAAGATGCCCTTTGCAGGAGTCATTATACAGTATGCGAAAGAAGTATTTCCCTAAAATAATGATACCCCTGCTGCAGCCTAGGCCACCGCGTTTTAGCCTGCTTTGCCTACAACCCATCTACTACAGGTGATGACCATGGAGCCATCCACGAAGATCGTTGAGCCAGTTTGAAGGCCTCCATTTAATTGATGGGCCTACAGTTTTTGGGTGCTCCAACATCTTGTCAAATAGATCCCTGCGTTCTTCCATAGACGTCAAGCTTCCTTGCCGCCCACGCACTAGAGCATGCCTCCAGGAGATGGCCTTCTCAGATCATTTCCCAATCTTTACCAATTTTGCTGACATCATCCCTTCAGATCCCACCAGTTCGTGGGTTGAGTCCTCATGTGTTGAAGACGCATTCACAAGCCTTCATAGGAAACACCATCCATCACATCGCTTCACATCTACAGACAGCCCTTAATCCAGGCGAAATTGACGAAGTGGTTCTCCCTTCCACCTGTCTCCAAGAGGCCTGCAATGCATCCATGAAAAATAAGTCAAGTTTCCAAAACCATTAAATCTTCATAGAACAAATGCACTCATGGACAGAATTTAAGGAAATTATACCTTTTAGCATGTATATCAGGATTCAGACATTACATTTGAAATATATTTGGTACACAGTGACCTTTGTTGAAGACACACGAGATAACAAAATGTGAACAAAATTGCCTCTGTCTCCTTGTAAAAAAATCAGTGGTGGGCGACATCAGAGATTTTCCACTTTCTTAAGTTTTGTCAATAAGTGTAACTTTCTAAGATCCGCAATATAGCGTTGTGACTCTCCGACATTGCTCCTAAAACACATTTTTTCACACCATGAGCTTCTTCAAAAGTCTACATGCATAGTCTGCCATGACAAACTCAAAGCGCTTATAAGGCAGCCAAAGCATCAATCCTGGCTATTACTGTGCCAAGAGGTCTCCTCAGCCGCATGGAGGCCCATCCACCGATGTATCTCCAGAGGTCGGAGAAGTTCTCTGGGGTCACCTCTGCTCAAACACAAAGACAGTACCTTACTAACCCCAGAGGAAACCTGCCGAGAGATACTTTAGTACTATTTTCCAACAGTTTGGACTGTGCCAAGACCAGCAGTGGACTGACTCCCAACCTTCAAATGAAGGGCCTGCCTTCACAGCTACTGAAATCCTCCGCGCGATCCGATGGTGCGTGTAGTGTATTTGCATATTGAATTATGGATATGCAAATATCCTGTTTTAGCTGCGTAGTGACTACGAGGTTTGCAACGATTGGTACGTGTCTTCGGGAACGACCACGAGGTTTTAAGGATTGCGGACCTACGACTGACTCAAAGCATCAAACTGAGGAAAGTTGGCAACTAATAAAACTGTACCATTCAGAGTCTTCGATTCGAAGGAAGAAAATTTTGAAATCTTCGTACAGCGATTTGAAGCGGCTTGCGAAGCTAATGAAACAAGTAACCAAAAAAGGTCGTAATCTTGTTAAGTTTATTAAACTCTGAACTCCTCAAACTAGGAAATGATTTGTTCTATCCTGAAAAGATTAAAGCTCAGTCTTATGAAGTAATAATTAAAAAAAAATAAGACAACATTTAGCGCCTAAGCCAAAAGTGATACCTCAGCGATGCATGTTCTTGAAAAGGGTGCAAAAAGAAACTGAAACTGTCTCTGAGTATCTAAGCGAACTGAAGCTCCTGGCCACAAAATGTAAATTTGGCAGTATACTGGAGATGATGTTACGGGATAGATTCGTAGCAGGCATGTCATCCGAAGCCCTCCAGAAAAGACTCTTGCAGGAAGATGATGATGTAAACTGGATAGAGTATTTGCCATTGCAGTCTCGTACGAGTTAGCCGAGAAGGATGCTAGTGAACTGCATGGAAATTGCATAGGCAAAGTGACCTCGCATTCTGAAAGAAATAAAGGGAGAGGCACACCCCTGTGCAGAAAGATAGGTCTACGGCAGGAGTGAGAAGGTGCTACCGGTGCGGCGAAATGAACACCTAGCACCAGCATGCCCACACAAGTCAAAGGCTTGTTATAAGTGCAAAAAGATTGGGCAACTAAGTAAAGTATGCAAAGCGGCAAATTATGCACTGAAAAATAGTTATGTGGAAGAATAGATACTGTCCCTCAAGGGCGAAAAGGAGGCTAAAGTTACGCTCACTTTAGACAGAAATGTATTAAAGTGTGTAGTGGATACTGGAAGTCCGGTAACATTGATGCTGAAGGCCATCTTCAAGAAGTTCTGGAAAGTAAAATTATTTCCTACTTCGAAGAATTTAAAAACCTTGCGCAATAATCCTATCAAGATAGTAAAAGAAAGGGACGTTTTTGTTGGAGAAGCTGGAAAGAGACTTAGAATAATAGTGGTGGATGAAGGTTTCCCAGAGGTTTTACTGGGGAAGGAATGGCTAAGATTCTTGAATATTGACTACTGTAGGTTACTCAATGTGAATAAAATCATCGAATAATCTTGCATGAAGTCATTAATTGAAAAATATTCAATTTTATTCAATAATGAACTGGGTTGCTTAAAAGATGTAAAATTAAATATTTGCATTAAGAAGGACGCAGCACCAGTGTTTTGTAAGGCTCGAAGTTTGCCTTTTGCTATAAAAAAGGTGGAGGATTATTTGGAGGATATGGTAGATAAAGAAATTTTAGCGCCTCTTGATTACGCCGACTGGGCAGCACCCATAGTACCAGTTTTTAAGAAAGATGGCAGAATTAGAATCTGTGGAGATTTTAGGAGTACGGCAAATAAGGCAATTATATTGGATAAATACCCATTGCCTACGATAGATGAGATTTTTTTCTAAATTATCGGGTAGTACAGTTTTCTCAACTCTGGACCTTTCAATGGCCTATCTGCAGGAAGAGCTGGCAGAAGCCAAAGGAGTAGTAAATATAAATACTACGAAGGGATTGTTTGCATATAAAAGACTCCCTTATGGTGTGGCTGGGTGTGGCTGTAGCACCGAATAAATTACAGAGGTTGATGGACAACCTTTTTGCTGACATACCAGGAGTGGCTTGTTATATTGACGACATTTTGGTGTCAGGTAGAGATGCAAATGAGCATAAAGACAAGTTGGAGCTGGTATTTAAAAGATTAGAGGACAAAGGCTTGAAATTGAATAAAAATGAATGCAGGTTCGCTGTTGATTCGGCTGAATACTTGGGTTTGCGAATCGATAAGAACGGCCTGCATCCATTGATCAACAAGATACAAGCAGTCTCTAATGCGCCTGAGCCTAAGAAAATTGGCCAGTTACGATCATTTATCGGAATGTTGATGTACTACGCCAGATTTATAAAGAATATCTCTCACATTTTAACTCCTTTTTACAAGTTGTTGAAGAAAAATACTCATTGGAAATGGACAAGAGAACATCGGATATTGTTCAATAGATGCAAATCATTATTGACCAATGAGTCAGTATTGGCACACTATGATCCAACGAAGGAACTGGTACTGGCATGCGATGCCTCAAGCTATGGACTTGGTGTGGTGCTTAGTCACAGAGACAAAAATAAGCAGGAGAGTCCAATAGCGTTTGCGTCGCGAACCATTACAGATGCTGAAAACAATTATTCCCAGCTTGAGAGAAAAGCCTTAAGTATTGTTTATGGCTGTGATAAATTCAGGCAAAACCTTCTAGGACGCTCGTTTGTGTTGGTGACGGATAACAGGCCGCTGATGCACTTGTTCTCGCCTCACAAGCCGATTCCAGTATGTGCATCGTCAAGGATAAAGCGGTGGTCACTAAAGATGGGTGCTTTTCATTACTCAGTTGAATTCCGGAAGACTGACGACCACGGAAATGCGGATGCTTTATCAAGGTTGCCGTTAAAAGCAGTTGAGAGAGAGTCTATTGATGAGGATCAAGTCTTGCTTCTGAGAAAAATGAATGAAGTACCTTTTTCATTCCGGGGTGTAGCTTTTGAAACTAGAAGAGACAAGATCCTCTCAATTGTTTTGAGGAATGTCCGGGAAGACAATTGGAAAGTACCAAAAAATCTCGAAAGAAAATCCGTTATTCCCTTTCTACAAAATTAGGAATGAACTAAATGTGGATTTTGGCTGCTTACAGTGGAGGGAACGGATAGTAATTCCTCCCAAGTTGAGATCGCAGATTTTGAGAGACCTACATGAGATGCATTTTGGAATAGTAAAAATGAAAATTATCGCACGAAGATATTTTTGGTGGCCTGGAATAGATGGGAACATCGAAGATATGGCCCGGGAATGTACCATCTGTCAGGAATCTGCAAATATGCCTCCCTCCACGATTTCAGAATGGACTTGGCCCGAAAAACCCTGGCATCGCCTACAAATGGATTTGGCCGGCCCTTTTATGGGTAGAATGTTTTTGGTCATAGTGGACGCCTATACAAAATGGTTGGAGATTTTCATCCTGAAAGAAATAACCAGCAAAACCATTATTTACCATCTTAGGCAAGTGTTTGCATGGTTCGGACTGCCGGAATTATTGGTAACGGATAATGGGCGACAGTTTGTCTCAAAGGAATTTGAGGAATTCACCAAGATGAACGGAATTCGGCATACAAAAACAAGCCCATACAATCCAAGCACAAATGGATTAGCTGAGCGCTATGTGCGAGAGTTCAAGACCTCACTAAGGAAGAACAGTGGAAAGGATGGCCTTGAGACAAACTTGGAAAGATTTTTATTGGCCCAGAGAGCATTTCCACAGACAGTGATGAAGGAATCGCCGGCGGAACTATTGATGAAAAGGCGTTTGAAAACAAGGTTTTCAAATCTAATGCCTAAAATGGAATTTAAAGGAGAGGTGTTTCATGATGTCCTGAAAAAGCAAGAAAATTTCAACATAGGTTCCGATGTTTATTCCGGAATTATGCTGCTGGACCAAAGTGGAAGCTGGGCACAATAATAAAACTCCTTAGTTGCCGCCACTACCTAATAGGGTATGAGGACCAATCTTTCAAGAGGCACATAAACCAGATGCGCCCTGTAAAGGAAAAACCAGAGGCTACAGTACTGAAAGATCCGAGTTTAGTACTTCCAGGTACATCTACGGAAATCCTGGAAAACTATCCTGAGATGAAGCCCTCTCAAGTTGGCCTGGAGATCCCTGAGAGGAAATTGCCAGATATGGAATTTGCAAAGAAGCCGAAATCGACAGGACAGGACTTGGCACCAGTTGAAGACAACCAGAGTCCTGTTGCTGCTTCTGGAGAAAAGGTCCCGAGCCGGAGCCCTAGACCCCAGCGAGAGAAGCCGCGGTCAACAAGGCAGAACTTGGCACCAGTTGGAGCCAACCAGAATCCTGTTGCTGCTTCTGGAGGATCCAGGAGACCGCCTGATCGACTCCAATATTATTAGGAGGGGAGGGTGTAGTGTATTTGCATATTGAATTATGGATATGCAAATATCCTGTTTTGGATAATGGTTTTCATAGAATTTTGTATATAAATAGCGACAGTTATTAGCTACCAGCAGTCAGTCAATTTATGTTAATAAACGAGATTACTGGAGTCCGTTTGCCTCAGTGAAGCGACACCTCACTCTTGGTTACCTCCCAACCTTCTAGGATAAAACAGTGCGGATAGAGGAAGGCCCGGGTCCAGACAGGTTTGGAGTCAGGTGTCTACTCCTTGATAATACGGCACGAACTCCTATCGCAACTATTCACTTCTGACACTTTTCAATACCGTAGAAGCCTGTACAATTGGTTCTCATCCCCAAACAATAAAAAAGCTCTGCTTGATCCAACCCACTGGACGAGCTAATCCTATCACTATGATCAATACCTTAGCTAAAGTCTTTGAACGATGCATCCTAGCGAGGCTGAAGGGGCTAGCAGATCAGCATGGCTGGTTCTCATCCATGCAATTTGGCTTTGTCCCTGGGCGTCTAACTCAATTAGAAACTTTATCAACGACGGCCTGAATCACTGGAAGAAGACAGTAGCCATAGGCTTGGACATCAGCCACGCCGTTGGCACAGCTCATAGATATACTATTATTTAAGGCCTCCGGAACCTAAGCTATCCTGAAGAGCTTATACAACTATTTCGAAGCTCTCTCAGAAACAGGAAAGTGATCTACCAAGCCTGGGACTCCACTCTCACCATGCATACTGTATTGGGAGTTGTACAAGGGGCCCCTTCTTCTTCAACATTGTAGCCAGGAAAACTTTCCATATAAAAATCTTAGGCATTAACTTTGACACCATAGGCACATTCATTCACCACTTGGACAACAGGTTCAATAGTTACAAATGGATGCTTCCTCGATTAATTACACACCTACAGCTCAGGCCGAAAACAAAACAAAACAAGATCTTCCTGCTCCAATATCTGCGGATTAGCGAATCGCCGTCGCTGGACCCACAGGCGGCACAGGTTGCACGCCTCCAGGAAGGATGGTCAAGGTGGGGTTAGGACGCGGAGGGCCAGCTGTAGAACGATGTCTGCGTTGTGCCCCGAGAGGCAATTGGGCCCAGGGCATGGAGCGGGGCATACCCACGGCGGGGTCCACCGCGCCACCAGATTTCCAACAGGAAGCGTCTGCTGTTGTGCCGAGTCCAGTGCCCTGCCCGATCTGCCTGGTGAGGTGGGTAATAGCCATAGCCGATATACGCAGGACGATGGTCTCCGCCTCGTGCTCCACATGATATTGTTACGTCGTACCCAGACGCTATTCGTGCACTTTGTCTACTCAGGATGCCACAAAGATACACATGTGAGTTCGAAGGGATTGCAGATAAAGTTAGCGCTTTATTGTATCCCACTTAACAGAAGGAATACAACAGTGGGACTTGCCTTCAGCCTTCCCGTCAGAAGAAGCGCCGTGGATGTCCTCATGTGAAGCGTTCCGCTCCACACTATACACGTGCAGCTTGGACTACACCGCCTTGTAGGTCGCTCCAATGTCAGTCTCTCCTGGCACCGCCTTGCAGGATCATTCACACGCCCCGGAGGTAACTCGCTGCCGTCTTCTTCTTGCCGCAGATCTCGTTGTCACTAGACTACTTCTCCCGACACTGCCGTGTCCTCTCGGCGCATAAACCCCCTCTTCTTCTTTCTATTCCGGGTTAATTGGCCATTTAGAGTATTGACTTCTAACCCCTCGCACAAACCCCCAAACCGCTCTCTCAGCTCCTTCTTTACTGACGGAACCAGATGGACTTTGCTGCACCGCTTCAATATCTAGAGATAGGGTTTTTCTCAGGAGACGCTGGCAGAAGGACCGCAAGTGCTGCGCGTTCAGAAGCTCAGCCCGCATTGAGCACGCTATGGTATGGGGCATCATTGGAGAAGTCTTCGACAGTCGCCCTTCGCCAGCGCTCGGCAGGAGTCATTGAAGAGAAGACCTTTGGGCAACATCACCTCTAAGAAGATAATACATAGATTTATGCTATTTTTCTTTATTATTATTTGCCATTGTATTCAAGGATAGAAATCAGTTCAAAAGGTAAATACTCTGAGTGATGAAAAAAGTAAGGATAAAGATCCCACTAAACATCAACCTCTGGGGCAAGCATGTCAAACTCGCGGCCCGCGGGCCTCATGCGGCCCACAACGAATAAATTTGCGGCCCACCAGACAATATGGTATTTATCCAATTTTTTCTCCCCGTTACTGAAACAATATAACCATAGATTCACGGTACACAACACCCCTAGTTTCATTGAGGAGTTATGGAAAACTTCTCCTGGTCCAAACACCATTATGTGTTCGTATGATGTAGTTTCATTGTTTTTAAGCCTACCCCACTCAGTCATTAGAGAAAGTATAGTTGCCTTCCTAACAGAAATACAGACCGATGCATCCACCATACAATCAATTGTATGCCTGGCAGAAATTTGTCTAAATATGAATGTATTTAAATTTGAATCGCAAACATACAGACAGATACGGGGTTCCCCAATGGGGAGTTCGTTTTCAACCGCTGCATCAGAGTTGGTAATGATCATGATTGACAAATCAATCAATGAAAAACATAGAACAGATATCGTGTTATGGCGCAGATATGTAGATGATATCTTTTGTATCTGTGATCAGAATTCATATGAAACCATATTAGCGTCCCTTAACAGTTATAATGAAGATATGTCGCTTACTATAGAAATAGCTCAAGGGGGTGTAATACCATTCCTTGATGTTCTAATAATTCAAACTACAAATTCTTACCACACTACCGTATATTACAAAAA